>CM042757.1:16337765-16350927 GCA_022496165.2 Catalaphyllia jardinei | reverse complement strand
TTGAGTAATATGGGCGACCCTTTGACCTTTCATGTCATTCGAAAATCAACACCCAGCAGCTCTTAATTTGACTTTTATTCGTCGGAATAGACGTTCCTTTTGTTTCGTTTGCTTTGCTATGAACAGATCCTCAAGTAAAGTAAGTTAGGCTTTTGAATATAGAGGCATCAGCCCGCGGTACAAAAAAAAAAAGCTGGATTATTTTTGAAATATGACCCACTTCGACGGTTACAATAAAGCCGAAGTTGATCCCCGAATTACACACTTAAATTTACTTTTAGAAAACGGCAGAAAGAATAAGGAAGCAGCAATCAAAATAATCTACTTAATGCTAAGGAATTATTCCTTACCATAGAGGGTGTTTCTTGACAGGAGCGGCAGTTTTAGCGAAACACAGAGCGAAAGCACCGCGCTATGTCACACCTTACAGTAACGTAACGTTGCGGGTAGATAGTGAAGGTTGAAAGGAGCGGGACGGGGGGGAGGGTGGGGAAGAGCAGCAGTAAACTGATGGTCTCTCTTACTGTAACTGCAACATTTGGATATACAAGTGCGTGGCTGCTTTAGAATAAGCCACACTGACTGGTCACAGATCAGTGGGAATACCCGACCAAAATGGAACGACAGTTTCTGATTAAATACTACTTTTTGGTCCTTTTCCGAATTTCCTAATTGAGTGTTTCTAATTGTCGAGGGTAACTTAAAAAATATAGTGAAAAATGAAAAAAAAATAAAATAAAGATAAATAGTACCAAGTATATATTAAATAAATAATTAACAATTATTCACCGAAGTGGAGGTGTATAGTGGTGGATATTTACCGAGCCGCGAAGCGGCGAGGTTAATATCCGTCACTTTCACCGACACTGAAGTGAATAATTGTTTTAGTATATACCACACAAGCTGAATAACTAGCGGCCTAAAGAGTAACTTTCTTTGTGACAATGCACCCACAAAAGCCATTTCGTTGTTCTTTGGCTTCTCGGAGGTGAATAGTACTTGGCTAATCACCTCCGAGCTAGCCAATCAGCGCACGCGAAAAGTACTATTCACTTGTGTGGTTTATACTTATAAATAAGATTAAAAGTATAGCATGTATAAAATCACGACAATATTTTCTTTCGCCAAATTTGCTCTTTTTTCAATTAAGCATTGCGTGACATGGCCAAATATTTTCCCGCTATTTAAAGTCAACTGCCAGCGCTTTCTCTACTGTCTCGCAAACGTAACCTTTCATCAGAGAAAACGTACACGCTAACTTTTATTTCTCGATATTCAAGTTTATAATCTCCATTTAGAACTGTACAACATTATTATAAATTATTAACTATATTTATTTTCATTATTTTCATGCCTTGTTCTAATACTCGCCAAGCAAACACAGTGGATTGAAATAGGGTTATGTAACGTACTCAGGAATAGGGGATGGTATGTCTGTTTTCTTATCTTGCCTGCAATGCCTTTCTGTTTGTCCATCGGCTGGCCAAGATAGCATTGAATACATTCAAACAATTCTCTTTACGTCTGCGTGACAGTAGAGACAGCGCTGACAGTAGAGACACCTCCTAGAATAAAATGAGCAAAGCTGGCGTAAGAAAATTTTTCTTGATTTTTTCAGTAGTTTATTTCATGTATACTATACTTTTATTTCTATTTTTATTTATATTTATATTTTTCATTTTTATTATAAATTTCTTTAGTTACCCTCGAACAGTGGAATCTCGACATGTTTATACCCTCGACTCTTAACACTGTACCCTCGACAGTTAGATACACTCTCCCTAATTGGGGCAAAGAATCGGTTTGCGCAGCGAATTTCAGTCAGAATCTTCCGATTAAAATTAAATAAGTGAACCACCTCCGGAGGTAACCCCCAATATTCCAGACACAATAAATCGAAACAGGCCTTTCGATCGAAATTTCCGGAAACCAGCTTTGGCAAAATGGAAAGCGCCCTATTTTTAGGATGTTTATTAAACAGGCAGCTTAAAAACGGTTTGTGTAACTCAAGATCTGTTATATCCTGGACTGGAAAAGATCAATTTTAACCCCCCTTCCCCCTACCGTCCCTGCTTTCAGGGAAGAACTCCCTTTAACACACGTGGCAGCACTACCCTGAAAAAGGTGTAGCAAGTTTCTCAAAAAAGGATGCCATCTGCCGACTTTAGGTATGTTGAGGGACAACACCTTTCATGGGTGCTCATATGAAAGCTAGATTCGCTCCGACGAAGGGCTAGCGCTCGAAACGTCAGCTTCTGAATCTCTTTACGGTGGCTAATTCACATTATCAACTCAGTTGATAAAACCAAATTATCTTGTAATACTCCCACCGACGCAGCACCATAGTTTCTTTAGAAACTTACCCCCTTTACTCATAAAAAAAGAAAGCATGGTTCAATGGAAGAACATTTCAACCTTATGTTCGGTTTGTTCCAGAAATTACTAGCAAAATGACCAGGTTTTCAGTTCGGCCAACGGGAGTACAAACGTCGCCCTTCTGCTTGATCCAATCAAGTATATACAAAATCTTTGCATGCACAGACAGTTTCAAAGTGCTCGTAAAAGACACATGGCAAAAATACACTTACCACCTTGCCCATTGCTCCCCAACCCCCACTACCTTAGCCTCCCACGCAGATGTTCTTAGGCTTGTCATGCGTTCCTCCCCACGTGGGGACAAGCCTAAGAACGTCTGCGTAGGAGGCTACCACTACCTGCGCCCACTACATGTACTTCCCGGCTAACGATACGTTACGTTACTGGCCCAGTGCTTTTCCTCTGTGCTTTGCAAAAACAGCCGCGTTTACCTGTCAGGAAAAACTCACCAAGGTAATTAAGGAAAACTTCCTAAGCATTGAGTTCATCATTTGACTATTGTTTCCTTGTTAATACTGCCTTTTGCTAAAAGCGAATTTTAATGTAGTTCGGCGATCAACTGCAGCTTATCGTAGCGTGAACCGTCTAAATGCTAAGCGGGTCACATTTCAAAAATACTCCAGCTGTTCTTATTTAATATATTGCCGGTGGATGCCTCCAAATCAAAAAGCCCAACTTCTTCTTCTTTTTTAATATTTGTTAACACAGAAAACGAATGCAAACACACGTGTATTCTGACGAATGAAAGTCAAGTTACACATGTAATAGCTGCCGCGTTTTAGATTTTGGAATGTCATGGAAGGTCAAAGGGTCGCCCATAGTACTCGTGACCTGTTTTGAGAATATTTTCAGAATTCGCCAGTTTTTTTTGTTTTGTTTTTTGTTTTTTCGTCCGATGTGTAGTTGAAATGATTGATCTTCCCCGGAGTGTAGTCTCGTTGGGTGAAGCCATGTACCAGAGTGCTTTTTTGAGCCTTGAATTTCGTCTAAACAGGGGTAAAATTTGTGCTTGCGTGACGCTCGTAATTGTAGTGTAAATTACGCGTAAAAAGCCTTTTCTTGCACATGTGTTTCTGTACAGCTTTTCAATTGCCCAAGCTGAATTTTTTTTATATGTTGTAAAGCAATAACAGAGCCTTGCAAAAATATATTTTTCACTTACAATTTCCGTGTACCAAGGTGCGAAAATGGCCTTAAAAAATGCCTCATTTTTATGTTTTTTTTTAAGTGCGAAAACAAGGAATCTTCGGGCGCTTCTAACCTCAAGTGAAAATTCACTTCTTGGCAATATTTTCACATTTTTGTGTTGTAATTGTGATACCAAAAATGCATGGAAAGGATCATTTTGATTGACCAAGCCGTCTTTCTCCGAGGGTGATGTGAATATGCCCAAGTTTTCTGCAGAATTTATGGCGGCCGCAGCGCGAAAACCCTAATTCTACTTTTTGTTGGATTTCACAAAATCAAAAACTCTCTGGCAAGTTTTAGTCTTATTTTCAAAAATAGTTCACCAAAGGGTTTCTCCTGGCCAAATATGAAGAAATCCGTAATTTCAGTTTTGAAAATTAATTCTCGATATTTACAGTCCCCTGGTGTTAAATCACTATCTAGGAGGTAGTTCAAATTAAATTCAATTTAAACCTATTCTAGCTCAAAAAAAGGTTTGCTTTTTCATTTTAAAGTCACGTTTAATGTCTCTGAACCCTGCATTAAACCTATTCGAGCGAGCTTTTACTATCGGACTGAGCAGGGAAGGTGTTTCGTGACTACAGGAATATTTAAACGATGATACTAACAATTTACATGCTATACCAAATGTTGAAAAAAATTCCTTTAATAGCACCAGGAGATGATGACGTCATGCTATATGATATGCTAATTACGGCATGGAATCCAAAGACCCGCCATCTCGGTTTTTTTTTGTTATTTTCCCCGAAACGCCAGTAAACAACAAGCAAGAAACCAAAGCTATTAAAATTAAGTAATTAACAATAAAAAGGCTCAAAAATACAGAGATTACAACATGGAAGTTTTTACAAAAAGGTCAATTAGAAAAAGCGTGCATGTCAAAATACGGTTGCCTTTTCTCAAATAAAACTTGCCGTATATTGATGCACCATTTAACCAGTTCTTATCATTTTATTGTTAATGTTTGCATTTAATTTTCTTCGGTATAAATTGCTTGGTAGAAACATAGTTGTAATAGATGGGCAGGAAGTAGAGGACGTGGACAGCTTTGACTATCTGGGAGCAAAAATAACCAAGCATGGAGGGGCCGAGGATGACATCAAGAACCGCCTAGGAAAAGCTACAGGAGCATTTAACAAACTAGCCAAGATCTGGAGGAGTGGAGAACTGAGCAAAAACACCAAGATCAGAATCTTTAAGTCTAACGTCATAGCAGTGCCACTTTATGGATGCAAAACCTGGAGAATGGCTAAGAGGGATGAATGAAAACTGGACACATTTCTACACAAGTGTCTACGGAGGTTGCTAAAGATATACTGGCCGATGAAGGTATCAAATGAAGAAGTTAGGCGACGAGCTAGAATTTGTACCATCAGTAAACAGATCAGGAGACGGAGGTGGCGCTGAACCAACAGAATCCACGCATTGCCTTAACATGGGCACCAGAAGGGAAGAGGGCATTGCCTTAACCTGAGCACCAGAAGGGAAGAGGACCAGAGGGCGGCCGAAGGTGACATGGAGAAAAGCTGTAGAAAGAGAAAGGCAGAAGATGGGTTTCGCCACCTGGAGCGAAGTTGTTACTGCTGAAAGAGACAGAGCAGGTTGAAGGAGACAAGTCAACGGCCCTATTCTCCCAGAGGAGACCTAGGAAATAAGTAAGAAGAAGTAAAGCACGTTTGGCCGCCGGGAGATCGAACGGAAGGAAATAAATATTGCATTGTAAATCGTATTCAGATAGCTTCGTGAAATTGCCAGTTTCACATAAAGACAATAAATTGTTTCAAAGTGCCACTACCCCCCCGCCCAAATGTTTTTTCTTTTAATAAAATCTACTAGTTTCTTTTATTTCATCAGCGAAAAAATTATCTCGATTGATAATATCTTTGCGTTTCTACATGCGTTTGAACACGTAATTCTATGTTCACGACCGCGCAAAGTGGAAGCTGGGTCGGGCTACTAGTGACGTCACTTCAAGAACCGAGCTGAAACACTCAAGAGACTTTTGACTGAGCTTGGAGGGCTTTCAAAACATTTTTGGGTTATTTGTGATTTATACTGTATCAAAACCGAACAAGATTTTTACGTGAAAGAACTGTATTATCTAGCATTACAATTTGGAGTCGAGCTACGATTTGGACGACTGCGATGAATATTTCTTTTTTCCATTTCGAAGTGCGGGTCGCCAGCGGAGATTGCCGCGTTGAAATTTTTGCCACTATTAGGATCGACAATTTACCGGTCCATTTGGGTTATAACGGTACAAGTAATGGCAGTAGAGTTAACTTACAGCTCTTAAAGTATTATGAAGATGTCATTGGACACGAAGAGTCGGTAAGTTGCCTTAAGGAACGTGCAGATTTCGGAGTGTCAAAACATTTTTAGATTCACACACTAATTTCCTCCGAAATACAAGTGAAAATGCAATGCAGTCGCAGTCCACTTCTGCCCACCCCGCCAGATCAATGATTGACATGAGAGATAAGCAGAGATGTCGGCAAACAATATCCAAAGGCGAGGTAAATTTTCGCTTTATTACGGTCGCCCGACCGTAATAATTACTGTGTAATTTTACTATGCATGAAGACAAGCTATCCACATTTGCATACCACTAAATCATGGCAAATCATCCTTTAGGATATTGAAAAGAGGTTCAGTATAGTATCAGTTAAAGACATAAATTTCCACTTCACTGTTATTTTGAATAAAATGCACATTTTACGTACGCTGGGAGTTCTCGACTTTTTAGTTTGCGTTTCGGCTGACAATCGCATTCTTCTTTCAGCACGACGAACTCCGTCGGTAGCTCTAGAGTCGAATCTTAATCGTTTGATTCACTTTTCTCACATAGTTATAAATGCTTGATCCATTCTAAGTTTGAAATTTAGCTATATTTCGTTCCTCAAAGACAAAGCTCAAAGAACGAAATTGTGTATTCGATTCGTTATGGCTATTGAGATACACGGTGGGATTATGGCTTCCGGTGTGCGTGTGTTTTTATTAAAATCCACAAATACATAGCTAGTTCACCAGTTAATTCGAAGGCTCAACAATCTTAATTGCTTCGTTGTAGGACGCAGATATTCGTTTAAAAATGTGTTTATTTCAAGTAAAAAAATAACTGATGCGTTTAGTTTACCGTGTGTGTTTATGTGAGGGACTCGAAGGATCGATCGCTTGCGCTTGGAATAGTCAGATGGCTTCCAGCTTATCCCAAATTCGTGTCGTATGCAGTACCATGAAAATGTCAAGCTTTCCAAAAGAGATAGAGAAGAATATGCAGGCCATGAAAAGCTATAGGTTTTTATAGTTGCGGCGAACACGAGATCGAATAAATCCTCGACGGCTCCCAGACGTTCGCTTCGCACAAATCAGCCCACTTCTTTGGTCTTTTTCTCGTTTCTGGTCGAGTTTCATCGGGATAGAGGTATCAAATGAAGAGGAATACTCTATCCTGCGTATCCTGTATTGCTACAGTCTCCAACAACACATATTTCTTGCATTCTGCAACGATTTTGACACACACCATCGCATGCTCGCATATATTCTTTTCAGAAACGACACATTGTTATTCTCGAAATGACGTCAGAAAACAACTCGTCCCATTTTCCGCTATTCCTCGGTCATGAACATGGAAATTTGCAAAATTATAAACTTTGAAAATTCGTGGAAAATTAACAAAAATAGCTGCAACGATAATTTTTTCGCCGTGGTGATCAAGAGAAAAAGGAAATTTACATTAGCGAAAACAAATTTTGGGGGTTAGTGGCACTTTAAGAATCGGAAATATTAAAGTTTTTATTATAGCATGATCTTGGAATAGCAATACTCACTGTTTACAAACAATTCTTTTGATATTTAAATTTTGCCGACTACAGAACAATAGAATCCTTTCAAGTGAAGTATGATCATCGCAGTAAATTTTCCAATTTAAGCAATTGGAAAGAAAAAGCCTGAAAAAAATCAGGGCTTCAACGGGATCCCGTTGAAGCCCTTATTTTTTTTTTTCAGGCTTCTTCTTGCCAATAGGCCATTTCCGAGTTCCCTTGTGCCTCTGTTTCAAAGCGAGTCTAAGTGCAAAACTATTCTTATGAAAACGACTTTGATTTGCATGAAAATGAAACTGCACGCAACCCTCATTTTCATATGAAAGGTTTTGCACTTAGACTCGTTTTGAAACAGAGGCACAAGAGAACTCGGAAATGGCCTATTGCTTAAATTGGAAAATTTACTGCGATGATCATACTTCACTTGCATCTATAACCGCAGTTCAAATATGAATTATTTCATATACACTTTACATCAATAGAATCCTTTGTTTCGACAGCCCCTAAACCTCTGGTTGGCACATTAATGACAATAGTTCACGTAACGGTGAGTATCGCTCTATTATTATATGGCTACAATAGTACCCGCGCTCTGATTGGCTGCAGGGCGGGCATTATTGTCTGGTAATGACCGGGCATTATGAAATTTTTTCTACAATGGCTCAAAGGCTCTTTTGAGGAGGTGTGAGTAAAAGCCATGAGTGCGGGTAAGTACTTGGTGTATCCCTTATCATAGTGTAATTAGAACGTAGCATAGTATATTTATCTCTAGTATAGTGTATTAGATACACTATAATATCTGGAAGGGATACATGAAGTACTTAGGCGAGTGCGTGGGCGAAAACGTTAAAAGCGATGGACAAAGTACAACTATAAAAGTTTCAAAAACTGAAAGAAAAACAAGCATACTTCATTACTATCAGCGACGAAGAAAGTCATAGCGCGCGCAAGCGGATGTGAAAAATTTCTTCTCGTGTCTCTATGGTATTCTTTTTAAGAATACCGCAACATCAAGGCCTCGTTCTGAGATTTCCCTGTAATGGCCTCACTCTCTGTTAATAAGTAGTATCTACCAGAAAAAACATTCCACTTTTACATGTCCATCAAAATATTGATGGTAATTCATTACTATAGGCTTATAATTTTTTTATGCACAGCTGACAACACTACCAATGAATTTATTTCTTTTGACTGTAGAAAACGAGTTTAGAAAATAAATATTTCCATCCATAAACAAAGCTTATAACTTACCAAATTTCTCAACTTCTCTCCCATCTAAGTAATGTAATGTATTCCCGCCTGGCCAGCGGATTCTCAGTGATGGCTCCCAGGCTTCTCTTGGTTGAATATCCACACGTTTGCCATTTTGGATTCGCCCGTAAATTTGTAGCCGACTTCTTTCGAATTTCGTTCATTTCGTATTGATGTCCAAGCCTCCAGGGAATTGATATTACCCATGTAGCTGCATAAAGTGCTGCTCTACGCTACACCTAAAAAATTACTGGAATAATTGTTTGATAACTATTACTGACGCTACTAAAGAATTCAAAGATCATAGAGACTTTTCTGACGTTCGGTTGCTCAACATTAACCTTTTATGTTTTGCTTAAAATGTACACGGAGTGCACCTGGGCTAATGATGCTTAAATCCTACTTTTGCCTTTTGTATGCCTGTCTGCCTATCTGGCTTTCTGCTATTTTGTTCAAGTATTCCCAGGATATCATGTATATGTAACAATGAGAACTCTATGTTTTGGACAACCACAGTTCGCAGAACAAAGTTGGGTATGGATAGCTACGTAAGTGTAACTGACTTGATGTGAAGCAACGGGAGAAACAATGTCAACAACTTTATTTACATTTTTCTGGATTGTATGGCATTTAAATTATGTTAGTTTTAGACTACAGTTAACACATTATTATATATGATGTCATTGGATCTCTTACTACTTCTATTAAATTGTTTTTGCCGTTCTTATTTAGAGATGAAGCATTTCATTTGAATGGAGTGCTTGTATTAGTTTTAAATAATGTTGTCTGCATTACATTTAATGTATATCTGTTAGTTGAACCCCATTTCCACTTATCATATTTTCCACGTAATAACAAGTTTGTGGCTTTTGCCAGTAGACTAGTTTGTAGGTTTCTTTAAAATAAATTCATCGACTTTCTGGGGCCCTTCCAGTCAAATCATATGTATTCACTCATAATTTTTTCCACAACCAAGTTGACAAAATTTTGTCAAGATTGTAATGTTGGCGAAAATTTTCCAAAATCGCCACTTTCGCCAAATTTGCCGTTTTCGCCAACATTTCAAAGCCCTTCAAGCTGGGTTAATTTATTCGCTCTTAACATTTCGTCAACATCCTTAACGAAATTTCGCCAAATTCGCCACTTTCGCCAGATTTTGCCGTTTTCTCCAAATTCGCTAGCATATTGGATCCCTTAAAGCTGGGTTAATTTGTTCGCTCTTATCATTTCGTCAACAACCTTGGCGAAATTTCGCCAAAATCGCCATTTTCGCCAAACTCGCCAACATTTCGGGGCCCCTGTAGCTGGGTTTATTTATTCGCTCCTATCATTTCGTCAACATCCTCGGCGAAATTTCGCCAAAATCGACACTTTCGCCAAATTCGCCAACATTTCGGGGCCCTTGTAGCTCGCTTAATTTATTCGCTCTTCTCATTTTATTCGCTCTTCTCATTTTGTCAATACCAGATCTCAGACTTAAGACGACATGTAAAGCCATATGATGTCATAACCAACAAAAAAAACATCTCATTTCGTTTGGCAGAGCGAGGACTTTCTTCATTACTTTATACAGTGCACACATTAAATATCCTTTTCAGGTTTATTACAATGAATAAATGGTATTAGATATGGCCAAGTCATCAGAATTAACAAAAGAATACCTTGGTTCTAAAATTGAAAAGGAAAAGAACAGAGAAAAACAGATTTTCCTTTTTGGCGTTACTCTGCATTAAATATTTCAAAGGTCGGATAACTTTGCAGTGGGGGATGACGCTACCCATCAGATAAATCATTATTTACTCTATGTTGTATAACAAAAAAAAAACAACAAAACAACAGCAATATTTTGTTCTTTTATAATCTTTTTGGTTTGTTAACACGCATCCACCTCTATATCGTATCTAGATTTATCCGCCTTTTAAGGGCAAGGTTCTAGTGTCTTGAAATGCTCGTCACAAGAAGATAATGTCCAGATCCCTGTTGATTAGTGGAACCAAAAGCCTTGAAAATTCTGGAGATAAAGCAGATAAAATTGTAGAAGATGAGTTGTATTAGACTTTAAAGCAAAACAAACTCTGCAGCCTGTACATAGGTATATATTAGTTTAGTATAATTTCAGAGTTGAAGAGCGAGTTTTCAGCAATCTGTTTGGTCAAGCGACTCGTACTATGACGTTATATTCACCGCTCTACGCGGTGAATATAACCCTCAATTTATTTTTCGTAATGTTTCGCTAGTTTGTTTTACTATCGAACTCGATAAGTAATTTGATTCACAATCGATGTACATTTTTTTGTAAGCTTATCATTAAGTCCCCGTCCACACTAATCCGTTTCCAAACGAAAACGGAGCTGTTTTGCTCCGTTTCCAAAATTATTTGCGTCTACACTTATCGTTTTGGCATTGTTATCGCCCGTCCATACTACAACGCGTATCTGTTTTTAAAACGCTTTTATACCCTCAGTGCGCAAGGTAGCGTCTGTCCGCCATTACTCACGGTCAAGTGGTCTGGCGTCCGGTCGTGTCTATTTTAATGACGTCATCGTTTTCAGATAGCATCCTTTTTTCCGTCCACACTAGAAAACAGCGTTTTCAAAAAGCATCGTTTTCAAATGCTCCTCTTTGGACAGCGTTTTCGAATGGCTCCGTTTTCGGTGATCGTTTTCGGCGTTATAGGGTGGACGATAGCCGTATCCGGAGCAAAACAGCTTCGTTTTCGTTTGAAAACGGATTAGTGTGGACAGGGCCTAAAACTACGGCTGCATGCGCGCATGCTTCGTCTAGGTGATTATTCAACAATGTTCACTTCGCTTTCGGCGAATAATTGTCAAATAAATAGATCACCTTTGTTTGAGTGTCATAATTTTCAGTTAAGAGTAACTAAATATCTACCTCTGGTTGCCAGAGGTTTTTTATTTCTCGTTAAGGGCGACAGAATTGAGCGGCGAAGCCGCGAAGGCGGGTCGCGAAGCGGCGAGAAAAAAAAAAACTCTGATACCAACGGATAACAACCTCACTTCCAAGCCGACGCCAATTCCCTTTGACTGACATCAGCAGTCAGAGCTTATTTTAGAAACACAACAAACCGGCACGAGAAGTAGAATATGCGTGTCAACCCACGTGCAGGCCTGTAAATTGAGCTCGAACATATATGAATTTATATTCTTTTGAAACGTCAATGAAATGACCTTTTCCTGAGAGCTAAACCTTAAATGAGAACATCTCTTCCGAACTTTCCTTACGTGATTTAGACGAAAAAATGACCTCGGCGGGCTACAAAAGAGAACGAAAGAAAAAACAGAGCAGACAGGATAACGAGCAGCTAATTATTCAGCGCATGGAGTTCAGCACGGAAACAGAAATAAGGCTTGCGTTTGGATAATTTCAGCCTTAAAAGCCAGCAAATGGTCCCAAATTACTTTCTGTATCCTTACAAATGTCCTGACTTTCATCTCTGAAAGATTTTACCCCAATTTCGAGCAAATAAACATTCCTCCGCGACGTACCGCCATTTATTTAATTAGCTAGCTTGTCAAAACTCTCCTTACGCAAAACCGGTTTGGCCAAGATCATCACGCAGAAAAAGAATGACCTCAACTCAGTGTCGCATCTTGTGTACTGCTCCTGCAAACTGTTTCTGCTACTGTACCAGCGTACTCTCTGTCCAAGCAACATGCTTTGCAAGCGTACTGACCAAGCTTGTCCCCACTCCACTTCCACCTGTAGTGTATGCCCACCTTAACAGATTTTAACATCTTCCAAAAAGTGATTTTGTACGAGAATATCGCACAAACTTGTCAGCTTTGCTCTAATTCTTCGTTCGTTATTAATATTATTTCAAATTTTGAATAAATAATCAGTAATGGTTCACGTTTTCTTAAAAGACAGAATTTGGTCATTTCATGTTGATGTTTGGAGGAGGACGGCTAAAAAAAGTACTCATGTGCGAGGCTATTATTCATCATTAGAACAACGTGTAATTATTGTTTTGGTTGCATGCTTAATTGCTTTTCGGTGGTTTCTTAACTAACCTTCAAAATAAATATGCCTATGATCTTCAATATTTGCTGCCTCCAAAACGCCCGCGATTTCCTCTTTTGCAATATCCTTAAGTCTCATGAAGGCTTTCTTCATCTCTTTCGCCTCAACAAAGCCTTTATTTTCAGGATCAAACACCCTGAAGGCCATGATAAGGTCGGTTTGATCATCTGGCTTTTTGTAATCCTCCAAGGTTTTAACAAACTCCGAGAAGACTATAAAACCATCCCCTGACGAGACGAAAGAAAAGAGGACTTTGAGTTACAAACAGGCAAGCTGATATAAAGCACTCTTCCAAAATCTGACGAAAAGGATATGTTCTTCAATTACAAGGTCCAAGAGGAATAGTGTAAGTCAAAGTAAGTCGGATCTTGATAATTTCATCCAACCGGACGAAAGTACAACATATATATATTCCTGGCAGGAATGGTTTTGAACAACTTAAGGGCATATTTAGAACAATTCGGCTAAAAGATTCAGCAAAT
>CM042757.1:16310265-16332765 GCA_022496165.2 Catalaphyllia jardinei | reverse complement strand
GAATATTTCCAACTTTGTCCCTCCAGAGCAAACATTTAGAGAGCTTAAAACATATATATCTTGCAATATAAACGAGCCGAGAGAGAAAAAACTTGCCAAAAAACAGAGGTGTCAAACTCTGCATATTACACGCGGATAACAGCGAAAGCCACACAGACATATGACCTCTGACGGCTCTACTTTAACGAAATGTGCTTCCAAAAACACAGGATTGTTGCTTAGCGAAATATTCAAAGATCCCCCGATCGTACCATACAAAAGGGGCAGATCCTTAGAGATATACTATTCGAGCAAAACTTCTTAAAGCGGTTATTACACGTGGATAGGAGTTGCGTAGGCCAGTTACCCCGTTGTTGTCACTCGCTGAATACAACAATAAGCTTCATCAGATTGCGACTGGTGCGCCAGAAAACTGACCTACTTTGGCCGGCATTTCCGGAAAATATTTCAGGACCGCAAATGTGTGGAAATTGATTCTTGGACTCTAAAAATGTAGGCAACTTACCTTTTAATGCATTTCCCGATTGACCGTCTCAGGCGATAAAAATACCCCACGCACACCAGGCAAACATTAGGGGAATTAATAAAATCGTTGTCCTCTTCAATATCGCTACCATGTTGTTCGAATTCAATTTTGAATATTTTTTTAGGTCTTGCAGAAGTCTTTTGAAAACGCAGTCTTGCCAGAAAATCGACATAAATTTGCTGTTTTGATTCTATGGGTCAACATCCGCCATCTCAATACCTAGGAACACATCAATTACAGATGTAGATATGGCCGGCGTTACGAACAGCACATCGCAAATCAAAATACCCCCGCGCACTTTTTTCACAGATCGTGCACAACACTAAGGACACGTTAAATCCCAAGTATATGGCGTGAAGATTAACGACAGATCTTTTGTGACTGCCGCAAAAATCTGCAAGTAACTTAAATCTAATGACAAAATGAAAAACATACCTGATCTGTATGCAAAATTGCAAGCGCTGTTTCACTTCACGAGTAGCATTTTACATCGTTTACGCTGGTCTTACACCGCCATCTTCAAGACACGCGAGGCTCGTTTCTATCTGCTACTTATCGGATAGAGTTATGGGTAAATTACCCCAGCATAATCGAACAACTAACGAGCAAAGCGAAGTGAATACGAAAAGTCCCGCTTTTTGAAATGGCCGCCATGTTATGACGTCACATGGTTATCAAATCTGCTAACGATCCCGGACTGGTGGTGCTTGTAATGAAAGACTGGGTACTCGCACACCTCTGTGAACTAGTTGTTGACATGCTGCGCTGCTGTACAGCACTATCCTGTTGGACGGCCAACTGAGTAGCGGAACTTATGCTGCTGCTTGGATTGTGCACCTGCAGAGCCTTCCTTGAAATACCACTTACAGCCAGAGAAAGCTCGGTGGACTTTCTTTTATTCATGGTATCCAGGTAGGGGTTCAGAGATTTTATCTTGGAGTGCCCAGTGACAGCAGAAATTTCATCTCTCCTATATCCAAATTGGTCCAACTTTATGACGAGAGTTTTGCGGGGCATATGGCCTGCCACTCGTTTGTTGCTCTCTTCAACCGATGTTCCTTCGACAATGGATTGCATAATCTTGTCAATCTTTCCTTGACCCATCCTTGCTGTTTGTAACAAATGTTGGATTTGGCTTGTAGTTGATTTCAAGGTACAGTGGACTGCTCTCTTTAAATTCAATTGGTCGGCGGCTCATATATTCTTGAAAAATGCTAACTGGACACCTCTCACCGCCGGTAGCCACCATTCTTGGGATTACCATCCTTCGTTGAAGCTTTATGGAAGATTTTCTCGTCTTCATGAGGTTGGAATCGGCAAACGTAACATACATGCGGCCATTTTCATCTTTTGACTCGAAGTGTTCAACGCGCAAGTCGTAGTTTTCTTGCCTTCCTCTTAAACCAAAATGTTAGGTCACCAAGTACCAAATTGTGTTCAGAAGGACTTCCGGAGTATGTCGTCCAAGTCGACCCTCTTTCCACAGCAGTTCTTCTTCTTCCCAGGTAAGTGCATCTGTTCCGTTTGGTCGTGTTTCCTTGCAATGGAATTCCTGGCTTTCCCCTTTAGAATTTTGTCAGACTTTGTGAATTCTCTTCCCCGAATAATTGAAAGATCATAATCTTTGTTCGTTAAGTAGCGGTCTAGGGACCTTGCATAATTCCCAGGGACTCTGGCTGGTAGTTGCTGCGGTCCTTTTCTTTAGCTCGGTGTAGAAATCTCCGAGAACGTCGTCAAGATCTTCGGGCGAGAGATTTTCAATGCTTTTCGGTTTCTTCTTCTCGTTAGCCCACTCCAAGTACGTGGGGAGCCAATTTTCTGTCGACTTTTTGGTGTCTTTGTTTACGGCTGCTTCTTCATAATAAGCTTTTTGTTTGTCTGAGACAGAAAACCGACTTCATTGTTCAAATGTGACCGATTCAATTAAACTTTCATTGTTCAGCTGTCGATACAATTTGGGATATATTGGTCCGCTTCCAACCAATTAGAAGCGAGGATTTACGGTAGCAGTATTATTAAAAAGCAAATATAGGTGATAGGCAAACCCTGTTTTGCATGACACTAATACCTTATGGCTGGGCTTTCAACCGAAATTTCAAATAAGACAGTATTGCCTTCAATTAAACGTCCGCTTGCTTCAACAGTGGAGGTTTCCTTTTGTAAAAAAAAACTCATACAAATTAGATGACGTTACTCAATTTAATCACCTACCTTGAATTTCTTCATGAGATAGTTTCTCCTGTGCAATAGAATTCAGCAAAACAATTAGCTCATTACAACAAAAGCTGATTCCAACTCTAGATCAAACGGGACTTTTCTGAATATAAAGAGTCACATATATTGCCTTTCCTCTAAAAAAGCGGAACATTTACTCTAACAAATGCTGTCTTTTTTTAAACATCCATTTTTGAGGACACAAACTGAGCTGTTGCATATCAGATTTAGGCTACAATGCGGCATATTGTAAAATATGATATCAGCTATTAGTAAAGCCGTCTTTATTACAAAATACTTCTGAACAAATGACGTAGGGCATTACTTGTTAATAATAATAAGGAAACTCTCATTTTGTCAAGGAAAGTGCTAATATTTTGCAAGAAAATACTTTTCGCAGCTGTCCTAAAAGTTGTGTCAAGACGGCTTTATTATTTGAAAAACGTCATCAAAGAACGCAGTTCTATGGCGCTCTTTGCGAGAAGTTCTCATGAACTAGAATAAAACACAATAAAACAAGTTGTTATAACCACCAATGAAATATTTATGAATATAAAATGCATACTTTCGTTTAATGAATTTTTTATGACTTCAGACACTTTTAATTTTAATCATACATATTGAAAGCTGAAAATTTTAAATTGTGTTTTTGGGGGATCATGCGAACAGAGAGAGAATTAATCCATAAATATCATTTATGTTCTCGCACAGGAAACCAAAAAGGTTTAAGATAATTGAATATCGCTTAGTTAAAGTAACTTGCTTTGTAAAATCACCTCTTTAAAGGAGCGCAGTTACGATACTTTTTGCATGCACCAAATTGCGTTTAAATTTATGATTATTAAACTATCAGAAAAACATAGATGGTTAAGGATGGAGAAGATTCTCACGGATTACAATTGCAAACGACGAATTTGAAACATGTTAGGTTAATTTTTCAACACGCGCAAACTGTGACATAGCCCATTTAAGGGAAAGTTGTTTCTGCTCATACCTCTGGATGGAAGCTATATAATCCCGATGTATTTCATCCCCATTCATTGTCTCATGAGAGAGCTCAAGCGAAAATACTTACAGTAATCTTTGATGTGTTAAATCTGTCTGCTCCAAACATATAGGTCTTCAAAGTGGCTCTGCAGCGCTAACGCAAAGCGCGTTAGTTCGAATACCGTTGAAGACCTCTCAATTTCATCAGTTATCTTTCATGAAAGGGGTGGTTAGAATTTTGGCTTTAAAAAGTACGAAAACATACCATGGTTCCTTTCTCGAAAAATGCTGTCCACAATTATCTTGATAAAAGCTGGTCGATCGTCCTCACTTGATGGCGTTCAATTATTAAGTGAAAATATGGGTTATACGCTATTGGCAAGAAACAGCTTGTGACGCAACGCTGCCATCAGTAATAAAAATAGTTTCATTAAAAGTACGTACTTTATTAAAACGGTAATCTTTAGCCTTAAAAGTTTGTTGTTACTGGAGTTCGCCAATAACAAAGAGGTAGAATGTGGATTCCAGTGAAATGATTTAGCAGATCATGTTATGTATCAATTAAGGTAAAAGCTTTTCTCATGTAAAAGAAAAACACTCAAGGTGCCAGCGAGACCAAATAGCGATGAGTAATTCTATTAATTATTATGGAGTAGTTCAGGTCAAATGTTCTCTACGAAAGTGGATTTGTGTTTTTAAAACTATTCTTAATTTTCACTGTTTCAAAAGAGTAGATGCGTTCTGGGTCACGTGGTCTGATAAGAAAAGCAAGGTAGTTCATCTTGATTCTGTCACAAATGAATTTACCGTGAGGGTTTGGGAAAAAGCCGAACAGCCCACAATGGGCAATAAACTACAAAACATTGGGAGAGACAAGGTGCATGCTTTTGGAGACCAAGATAAAGTTCTTGTCTCAGTTAGCGAAAAAAAACCCTTGAAAGAGGCCTGCCAAGACTGGAAATTCGAGGTAATTGCTTTGATCTTCGCTTGGTCATGTTAAACACTAATACGCTGATACCACGCGATATTTTTGCCGCGCCAACAGAACAATCACGTGATTAATAATGGCAATTGAACTAAGTGAAATGCAGTTTGGTCTAAAATCATCTTTGTGATTTAAAAATCGAGCAAACGAGCGCGCAGCACGAGTTAGATTTGAAATCAAAAGTATGATTTCAGACCAAAATTGCACCCCACTCAGTTCAATTGCCACTTCTTTAATGAAATCGCACAATTTTGTAGCCGAAATACAAGAAATACAAGAGTTTAACCAGCACTAAAATTTAACTGCCAAACAAAAGATTTAAAATTTGCCAAACAGTGCAAAATTCACAATCTTCCTCACGATGACTTCGACAGTGCTGATTCTAGTAGTATTCAGGACGCCCGTTACATACGAACTCAATTAAAGACCAATTAAATGACCTTCCTCTCTATGAGGTCTCGTACCTCAGTAGAAAGACCGCCCGCCCGATGTTCAGGAGGTCATGGGTTTGATTCCTGTCAGGAACTCAGATTTTTACTTTGTCCCATGCTCGTGTCAAGTTGATCAGTTTACTTTTTACATTGGCTCGTTTGCCTTTTATTTACCTACAATGTGATTGAATAGTTGTTTGAAATAGCCTTGAAATCTGATTGGTTAATTTGCTTTAGTATTTCATTCTCATTGGCCAGGAAAACAGATGCAATTTAGAGTAACAGAAAATATGATTCGTGAATTAAGCCGATCAGATTTTGAGCGGAAAACCAGTGATTTCAAAACGGATGTTATAAAAAAGCAATATGACGTAACCCTCAGCCTTATTGCAAAGTATTTCTTTCATATTCAGCATCTTTTAAACTATTTTATAACATTATAGCTATATGCTAGCGCGCGCTCTCATTGGCTAATTTTTTATGAAAAAAGGTATGGATTGTTCATAGAGATGGTTCAGTCATTGTCGGTGAAAAAGCGGCTTTTCAGCGCGAAAAACGTCTTACTATGTTACAAATGTCTAGCGTGCGTGTATTCAGTTCACTTAGGTAGCCGAGAGATGCTCTCAGTCCTACCTTCGTGCTCACCTAACTATCCGCGTGCATCCCGAATTGGATGGACGGAAGCTAGACATAATCTATACCTTACTTCGACATATATGAAAATAAATGACAAGTATCTTAGTATTCGCAATTAGTGGCAACAGGATATCAAGTTTCAAACCTACTAGTCTTTTCTACAATGTAATAGTAAATTGATTTTTCGGAAACGGAACCCGTTAGCCGTATTCTTCGATCGAGCGAGCGAGTTCAATATTAGAATAATCAATTCATTATTGCATTCTTGAAACGACTAGCGGGTTCAAATTTCAAATAATCAGCCATTAATGCAATCTTGAGGTGTACGCTTCACTTAGTTTGACTGTAACGTTTCAGTATACTCAGCGCATGCTTGACGTTCGGTGTTGGTCTCATTGTTGTTAGCCAATCACAAGAAAGACTAATAAGACAGGCGTCTGAGAATTTACATTAAAGAGCTTGCTCAATTTGGCATTAATATAGTATGGTTTAATTGACGCTGGGTCTTCAGAGCTTAGACCGTGTAAACTTAAAATAGGAATTCTGCAGACTTAATAATCTCTACATTTCACAGAAAATGGTAAGTTGCAAACATTCATATGTAATCAGCAGCAAATGCTCGGTTTGTGGCGAATTTAACCGAATAGTAACACCGAAATTATGCATTAATATTTGGTTTTGATTACGTCTCTCTGTCGTTAAGAAGAAGTCGCGAAACTGAAGTCAATTTTGGAAGGATTAACACTCAAGGAGACCTAGCTATAGGTTTATTCGCACTAGTTTGTTTCGAATAACCATTTTTACTTGCATCAACAAAGAAAACGGAACAAAAACCTTCTCTCTATAACAATTTTATAGCGTTTCGGTGTGAAATGAGAGGCCCCTTTTAAGAACTTGATCGAAGCTTCGAAAGAGACTTTTAACATCGTCTTATAGAGACAATAATTTGCAAATACGACGATCACATTTCGGAGGAGTCGTTAATTCATATTTTACCATTTTAAAAGTTACCTTGGTTTTAGTAAACAACGCTCGCCACCTGCTGAAAGACGAAGTGAGGAGCCAGATTTGAGCGTTGAAATTAGTGCATGCAAGACTTGAAAGCCTAGCTCTTACTTGATGAAAACGACTAAATCGATTACTATTCAGGTTATTTTTTTTAGAGATTCTGCTAGATCTCCCCTACATGTTCAGGCAAGTAAAATTTGAATTTCACTCCAAGGCGCGTTTCTTATGAATGTTTAAACTAAATATCAGCACGTTTGCACCTCTTTGGCATCTTACAGTCTCATTAAGTTTCAAAACGAGCTGGTAGTTAATAATTAATGATCTAAACAGGTTGCTAAATTCATTGTTGATATTGACGGTAGCTTATAGATTAGCTGACAAGAAAGCATGTTTTCTAGACTAAATTTATATTTTTGGCAGTATTCTAATAGTGTACCATATATCAAATGCCGCAATGTGATTGGCTGATCTCCCGTACGCTAAAAGTCATTTGCGTAGAGTGACTAGAGGTTGTCCACACAATGGCAACGATTTCTCGTTTCTCCGATGTTTGGAAGAAGATATAGAAATATTACTGGATAATATAATCCCAAAGAACACTTAGAAAAAATAAATTGACCGTTATGCAACTGTAAAAATGAAGACACATTGCGAGAAATAGCTAGCATTCTTACTCCTATTAATCAGAAGCATTCCTGTTAGAAATAAATTCAAATTACTTTGATTACGTGATAAAGTGACCCTCCTCCATTACCAAACAACACTTTCATTTAAGGATCCTTGACGTTTCTTGTATATTATGGGTTTATAAATAAGGTTTGTCTTTAATTGCTTTTATTCGGTAAAAACCGTTCTCCAAAAATATATGTACCGAGTTTTCACCAGACTAAGTTCTTAAACAGTTGTAGTTTCAAGTCGGAAAGCTGATATTTGAACGCTCATTCAAGTTGGCAATAATCCTACAGTGCAACGACTACCTTCGGGCCATCTGATTGTTTTCAACGAATAAGAGCACGGCTTTTAATACACCATTCAGAGAATCTGAATTTGCTTCTGATCTTATCAGTTATGTTGTGGCAGCGTGAATGCTAGTCGTTGGAACACATATTACAGCGGCTATCAATCACACGCGACCTTCAGCGCAAAAAAAGTATGGACAAAACTTAAGTTTTGATGGACGTCAATCATCTCCGCCTCCTTGCCGACTGTATACATTACTATACAAAATTTACCTGAAAAAATAAGTGAAACCTTGCAGCGGTCCACCGGTAAAAATAATCATTTTACTTTCGGCATGTAAGGCTAGCTCCGGCTAGCTCCGGCTAGCTCACCAACTACATCCTTGAAATCAATAAATGAATACAGGCGTTTGTCGGGTTTTCCTTCGCATGCATGAATGACCCCGAGAGCAAGCAAATCTGCACGGAAACAAATTATTTCTGAACGTATTTTTCTTGGGGCTACGGGCTGAACAATTCTTAATTCTATAAAACTTAAAAATTATCACCTTATTACAAAGTTTTCAAGACGTTTACGTCTTGTTCAGTCCGCCTGTAATTCCAGGACGAATACGTGTAGAAATAATTTGTTTGCGTGTAGATTTGCTCGCTCTCGGGGTCATTTATGCATGCGAAGAGCCGTTAAAACCCGAGAAACGCCTGTTTTTATTTATAGATTTCAAGGATGTAGTTAGTGACCTAGCCGAAGCTAGCCTTACATGCCGAAAGTAAAATGATTATTTTTACGAGTGGACCGCTGCAAGGTTTCACTTATTTTTTTCAGGTAAATTTTGTATAGTAATGTATACAGTCAGCAAGGAGGCGGAGATGATTGACGTCCACCAAAACTTAAGTTTTGTCTAGACACTTTTTGCGTCTGTGATTGATAACCGCTGTCATTTTGATTGATTGCCAATTACTGCTGGTTTCAAATATGATATACTTTTGTCCTTTGTTTGTCGTGTGTGCTGTTGAAATAAACGAAATTTGAAAGTATTTAGCAGACAATCAAATTTGCCTGTTCGAATGGCCAACATGTGCAGTCTCAGTGCAAGAACACAGTTGGTGAGATCACAAAGAAACGCATCGTCTGTGATTGGTTGAAACTCCTCCCGGTCTCGGTTGAAGTCGTTGCAATGAGATCCATAACTGAGGCTTTGATAGTACAACATGGAAAGAATTTTCAATGAAGATGTTATTTTAATACAATGATAACCAAGAGAGGGAGCTCAAACTCCGGAATGCACAGCTGCTGAGTCAGTGAACACAATCGTTTTTCAGAGAACTGCGTTGTGAATTGTATACATAGAAACACCCACTGACAACAGGAGCGAAATCTATTTTGGCCGTACATTCACAGTTGAAAATGGTCAATGTACATTGTATATTAAATGAATTTACTGCCGTTGTAAATGTAAAATCTAAAGTAAAGCAACAAAATTATAAAAAAAATTTCTAACGATTTGATTATTTATTGCAGACACCGTAGTCGAGAGCATCACAACGAACAAGTTAAGATTTCATTGTTTTGTACTGGGCGTTTGATTGGCTGGATTTGAAAATGTTTGAGTCAATTGTTTCGGTTCTGCCATCTGATTGGTTTTCACTGTCTGGGTGGCCCCGGTTTCAGTAAACGCACTGTAAAGAGTCAATTGAATGTCGTAGATAAAAATTACAAGAACTGTGATATTTAGGTCAATTTGGAAATGCATGCATTTTGCTAACATATCTTTTGACAGGCCTTAAAAAGTAAATGTAATTTTATACCAGAACATTAATGTGAAGTGCATTGCACCCTCACTTCACATGAAACTATAATTTTTATTCAATTTACTCAGTTCATCTTTCCCTCAATCCCGTAATCCCGACGGTTTCTACTGGCTAATCCCGATCCCGGTCATATTTTCTGAAGTCCTTACCTCAGGAAAAACGATCTTTGAAGTTCCGTTCCAGATTCCCCCACACAGACCCAGCAGACCCAAGCACTGACTATTATGTTCAATTAGCTGCCTCTCTCAGCACCAAAATGATGATCTAGTTCATTTGTTTTTCATGACTAGTTTTAAACGAGTTGCGTCAGTCAACCAGTCATTTTTATGATCTTTTAGAGCTGTTTTTTTTCTTTTTTCTGTTTTGCCTCTTTTGTTCTATAACGTCTGCCTTCCGGATCACTTCGATCCCTGAAAAATGGGTCTCTCGGAGATAATAGCGATCAAAGAAGAGCATTAAGGGTACATATCACGACGTGCCACGGCAAATTCACTGTTCACTACACATATGGCAAGTCACCGTCCATCGCAGCTCAGAAGACAGTTTGCTCATTCACAATTTTCAGCCGTGGCAACGATCATCTGGAAATTCCATAAAATCGAGTACAATAGACCTTTCCCGCATTCCAACAAACGATAGCGCCAAGTCGAGGTTGGGGTGGACAAAAATACAGTAAATGTATGAAAATGTCCACCCCAACCTTGCTCTGGTGCTATTGTTTGTACGCACTGAAGTGGAATGCGAGAAAGGTCTATTGCGCTTAACAGATACTGAAAAATATACTCTTTTCGAACTTATTTTAACCAGTGCTGCATGTTCCGGCTCAAAATGCCGTAATCACCGGTGACCAAAGCGTGCGTCCAATAAGAGGTTGAAATATTACCCTGTATGGATTTAAATTTCGAACTAAAACTATTTTTGTTTTCCTTTAAAAAGTTACGATAAAGTTCGAAACCTCTCTAAGTGGTGTCCCTTTTATGTCGCCGAAACGCTCCTGTCAGGCATTTGAGCGATTTTGACTCGTATAAAGAGTATGCGTCACTGTATTGTAGCTTTTAAAGGAAAAACAGATGGTTTGAATTTTAAATCCATACAAACTCTTTTAGTACGCTTTGGTCACCTATAGCTAAATTACTTCGAAATGTTTATTTGATGATTGGTATAATGTAGGAGTTCCTTCAGCAATTTGCTGCAATTAAATTCTGCTATTGAAGCGAACAGTTCTTCGGGCGAAACGTGAAACCGTTCCAAGCAAAAAAGTTGCCTCGCGATCCAACGACGGCATCGTCGGCCTCGTCGTTATCAGTAGAAAATGACTCGTCATCCAAATCTTCGCTACTGCTTTGATTAATTGCAACTGATTTTCTTTGCATATTTCAGTCTCTGGAATTCCCGAATCTCGGTTTCTTTATAGCGACATTTCCCGCTTCCCGCCTGTTAAAATCGCCAAATCCCGTGTCCCGGTCATAATTACAATCCCGAACCTCGTCCCCCTTTCCTTCAAAATCCCGAATCCCGGTCTTGAAATAAGCCAAATCCCGGATCCCGAAGAACCTATTGGGGACCCTCATTTTAGGCCGTCGGGGTTTCAAAAAAACAGAGCGTGTTTAGCTTTCCAATAACTGCGACGGCGGGCGTTCTTTACCACTTCGGCAACAGTGGATGAAAGAACGAGGTGTATTCGTAGTTTTTATGTACAGTTATTATGTTAATCATGATCACTGTGGGACTGCGGTAGCAGCATTTGAAACATTACTATGCTATCCATGTTTGTGTTTCAATAATCTCATATTGCTCGTCCCTTTTCCCGAAGTAATACTAGCCTGACTCGCAGACAGTAAATAGGCAACCCGTGATCGGTTGGAATGTACCATTATTGTATGTTATCTATTTTGTGTTTCATTCATGTCACATCGGTCGTAGCGTTTCCCGACACTGGCTTTAACTAAGGTTGGAGGAGTTGTACAACAATTGAATACGCCACGTGTTTGTAGAAAGGTGGGACATTTTCTTCACGCTTTATCATCCCGGAGACAGGCATGCGCTAAAATATCGTTGATAGCGTTTTAGAATAAGACGCTTCCTTGTTCAATGAGTGCTTCGCTACAAGGTTAATAAAAAGAGTGTTCAGTGGAATGGAATATTCTCCCGCTTTATCTTTCTATAGACGCGCACGCTTAGAAGAAGGTGCAATAGATACTCGGGCAACAAGAAACGCTTATTTCCTGTTATGTTTTGCTTGCGATGCGTTATGTTAATTTCATATCATTCCGCTCACTTTCTCCTTAACCCGTTTTGAATAAGATACTCGGTCAACAACAAACGCCTTAGAACGAGAAAAACATGCAGCTTGTTATCTTGTTTTGTGTGTTACGTGCATGCGATAATGGCATATTTTTATTCCGCTTTATCGTTCCAGAGAGTACATTAACATGCTTGTCGTCTTTGGCGGTCTTTTTGCGTTATGTTGATTAACTGCGAAAAATCGCAAATTTTGTAAAATCCACAGGTCGGCATAGAGGGTGGAATTTTCATTACAACGAAGTGCAAAAAATCGCAAATTTCACAATGACTTATTGAAAAATCGTGAAGTTAGCGAAAAATCGTAAATTTTGTAATTTTGTAAAATCTGCAAGCCGGCGCTTGCTGGTCGATTAGCATAAAATTGTAAATTTCGGCACAAGGTACCGAAAAATCGTTGAGGCAGCGGATTTTTTATATATCTTGTAGAGTTAAACGAAAAATCGCAAAATTTGTTTAATTTGAAGCTAAAACGAAAAATCGTAAAATTTGCAAAATTTGTAGCTGCGTTCAATCCTGGACATAAGTAAAGATAACAGTCTACGAGAAATGAGTTGGCTTAATATTTTTTAAAGCCTAGTAACGATTACATTTAGCGGATAGCTGGTAAGTAGCAATTTTACCTGCTTATTTAGCATTTCTTCATTATTTTTCCTTTAAACACAGGAAGGGTTGTCTGAAGAGCAAATAGAAGGTACGTTTTTAATTTATCTTCCTGTGTCACAAATTCAATGGCGTAGGTATCTTGGGAGTATTTCGTTTGTGCTTGTTCTGTGGGCATAGATGAAAAAAAAGCAAAGACACTACGTTGATAACATTTTGGGTTTTAAGCTAACTAACCTTAAACTTTGCAATGATAACCAAATTTCAATAATGCTTAAATGGTTTTTGAGATTTTGGCATTTTTTAGATTGTTTTCAGTAAAATGGAAGATCTGTTGCGCATAATTTCTGAAAGAACTTGCCACACACCAGAAACTTTATAACTTGATTTTGGTTCTGACAGAAGTTGCGACCACTGTCAGAAGTTGAGACCACTGTTTTAATAAATTCCACGTATATGTACCTTAGGCCCCTTCCACACTAATCCGTTTTCAAATGAAAACGGAGCTTTTTTGCTCCGTTTTCAAAAATATTTGCGTCCATTCTTATCGTTTAAGTATCGATTTCGCCCGTCCACACTATAACGCCGTATCCGTTTTGAAAACGCTTTTATACCCTCCGCCATTTTGGATACTCACGGTCGGGTGGTCTGGCGCCCTGTCGAGTCTATATTGATGACGTCACCGTTTTCATGTAGCATCGTTTTCTCCGTCCGCACTAGAAAACAGCGTTTTAAAAAAGCATCGTTTTCAAATCGTTCCACTCTGGGATCCGTTTTCTGTGATCTTTTTCCGCGTTGTAGTGCTGTATCCGGAACAAAACAGCTCCGTTCTCATTTGAAAACAGATGAGTGTGGACGGGGCCTTGACCTACAGTAAAAATGTCCAAAACATCATTTATATGATAGAAATTTGACATTTACGTGTAATATCTATATATTTCATTAGTAATTACGTCATTTTACTTTTTGAGTAAATGACTTGTAGTAAAAGTGTTCTTACATCCAAATCTTGTATTTTAGAATACCGAGATGTCTTCTACATGTTTGATCGAGATAACAATGGATATATTACCACGAAAGAACTGAATACCATAATGAAAACACTGGGTTTTAACCCGACAGAAGAAGACTTGCAACAAATGATTTTTAGAGTGGATTATGATGGTAGGCAGAGTATGTCTGTATCGGGATTGTTCAATAAAGGATACTACATGACCCTACGGAGATGCGACATCTTTCTTTGAGCGAAATTTCTCTTCGAGTGTTGAGAAAACTTTTCCAAAAAGTTGCGTCTTTTTGTACTGGACATTTTAGAGTGACTTGAAGTACCTGTTTACAGGTCTACTGTATATCCGTACAGTCAAAGGATCGTGAGAAATTTGTAGCCGTTTTGTCAGTTATTTTTACCTTAAGAGATAGATTGCACAAATAGTTCTTTTAGATTTAAACTGATAAGACGCGACTTGCATTTAGTAGTCCCTAAAATCTATTGCTGATGTTCCTTTCGATACAGGGGATGGCAGGCTGAACCTGGAGGAGTATATACAACTCATGGAACAACAGAAAAAACCTGAAGATACTGAAGATGATATCGTTCAAGCTTTTCGGGTTTTTGATTCCGATAACAAAGGATATATCGAATCTGCTGAACTGAGAGAGCTACTTGAAAACATGGATTGGAAAGTCTCCGCTAACGAGCTAAAAGACCTGATAACTAGCGCTAATCTACACCAAGACAGAAGGATTGGAATGGAAGGTACAAATTAAGCCGCTCGAAAAACATGTCATCTTCATTATATCTATGTAAATGTTTACAATGAACTAAGTAAACAATATCCTCCATTTAGCGAGAAGATATATCTGCTCGGATATTTGACCGCGGAACTTAACTGCTCCAAGAAGCGAACAATGATCAGTCTAGAGGAACAAGTAAATTTCTAAGGACAAATATTCGAAAATTATTTTATAAAGTTGTGACGCGTTTTGCCCAATCACATGTCAGCGAAATTATTTGATGGATTATAATCGATTGGTTAAGACGATGTCGTCCATGGCATTGATAACGTCTCGCATCTTCCAATAAGGAATTGACCATTTCATAGAGCTGAGAGGGTGGAGCTAACTTTCTTATAATACAACCCTTACTACTAAATCAGTTTGTTTTGATGTTAGCTATTACTATCTCTATCATCACAAACCTCGCTATCATACAGAGGCTGAAATGTAGTTCACAGGACTGTAAATAAAACTAGAATTCTACATTAGAAAGAACGTATGCAAAATTTAATATGGAAACGAGTGGGAAACTTGATTGATACATGTCAGTTGATATTAATTTTACTAAATTTTTAATTTTGAATATATTACATAGCAATTATTGTTTTGGTAATTTTCATACGGTTTCAGGTTCAATTTGGAATTAATTTGCACGAGTGAGTTCTCAAAAAGCTGAAATTGCACAAGCCCCCTCGGTTAGTGCAAGTAAAAAATCTCAAATGCAAATTATATTATAAACATGAAAAAATCGCGTGGAGAGAAATGCCAGAAAATCTTTCTTGAAGCCATTTTTTGCATTCAAGAAAACTCTTTTCAAGGTTTCCGTACAAAACTTTTGTTCTCATTTTACTTTATTTTATTTGCTTAGAAAATTTTCCTTTGTCTTTCAGTAAATCTTAATCCAGAATTACGATATGTCATTTGCTCTGGCGTCACAATTTTTGCACCGGTGTTACACTTTTTGCACCAGTCTTGCACTTGAACTGCGCACCTCTCAGCCAATAAGAATCGAGTAATTTTTTCATGTATATCATTAGGTACTAAAAACGTGTTTTTTAAAAAAATGTATCTGGCACTTTAATTTTGCTGTTTTTGATTATGTTACAGAATTCGCCTGGCTTGTGGAGCCTGAAGGCATGCCAGCGGTTGAACACGAGGCTGAGGGAGGCAATGATGAGTAACTGACTAATGTCAGTCCATGCAAGAAAATCACGTCTTCAAGAATATCTTTACAAATTGCTGATCGTAAAACATCGTCCGTCCTTGGCATAATGGTTATAATCATCAACATCATTAAAAGAACATGGTCATGTCATTATGAGTACACAACAACAGGAACGACATAAAAAAACGATTATTATGGTCATTTTAATTAAAGAAATCATTGTCATTTTCATCCCCGTTCGTCATCAGTGTCATCGCGAAGATGGTAATGCGACGTGGAAGACAGTCACCAGAATTCATTAGTTTCGTCCTTTATCTCAGTAAGGCTTGAACCGCTTCTTCTGTGGCAAGAATAGTGATTCTGATACTGTCGATTTTGACTTCGGCCACATTTAGTATATCATACTGAGGTTAACCCCAGGTGTCCCAAACTCATTATGGACAACTCTGGTGACATGCCAAAGTTCGTTTTTAGTCAATAGCATTAAACGGAAAAACAATTTGCATAATATAGATTTCTATAAACGGACTGATAATAGACAACAAAAGGTAAAATGTAGGGGATAACTGAGACGGACTGAGCGAACGAGCAATATGAGTTTACGTTTTCACAAACATTTGAAGTTCGTCTTTTATACGCTTCACTGCATAAATATAGAAACCTGTTCAGTAGCACCCTAAGCCAGATTATCGTTGTTGTTGTTGTTGTTGCTGTAAGAATTTGGTCTTAACCTTTTAAGTAAAAGTCTTACATTAAATATAATGGCATTTTTAAGTGTGTAAGGCAAGGAAAATATATCAAATAAAATTAAGAAGAAAATGCGAAGGTAATTTTATATATTAAGAATCTCCCTCTGTAAATATTAACTATGGCAATTGGACGAGAAAACATCAAATTCCTCAAACTTTCTTGGATCAATGGTCTAGATGAGTGATTCACAAAAAAACAACTTTCAGTTCAATTCGATTCGTATTTTAGCTCTAAGGCAACCAACACTTGTAAGTGGCTACGACTTTTGTGACTGAGGACAAGGCAAAAGCAGAAGAGGATCGATCCTCTGTTTTTAAAAAGCTATAACTTTCTTCTGTCTTCTATAAGTAAATTCGATTAAGAAAGTTGTGAAAGTTCGTTTGGCTATTTGAATTGTTTGTAGTTAGGCGCTGTAATTGCGCGTAATGAACCCAGTTGCAAGCTAGTTTACTGCAAGCGTTTTCAAGACCTAGCCGGCCAATAACCTATATTTATTATTCGTTCAAAATATTTTTCCGTTTCTGATTGGTTAAAACCACACGCATGATTCACAATAACAAGCTGCTGGGAAAAAAACTCTGTCATATTGAACTGATGACGTCAAAAGTTTTGTCATATTGAACCAATGACGTCAACATTACGTCAAAAGTGCAGTCCGCCGCTGGTTATTAAACCGTTGAACATTACAATCTGAGGACGAGGTTGTGTTATTTTTGGTGAACATAAAACAAAGAGCGAAACGGCGAAACTCCCTTAAGAACAAGCAATATTTTTAATGAATAATAAATCAATTATTGAATTCGGCTTTCGTAGAATATGAAAAATTCTCCAAGATCTACAGAATTTTTTATATCCTACTTAGCCTTATTCAATAATTAGCCAAATATCAACATCTTACCAATCGAGCGCAAGGGCCGTACTTGGAAATATTGGCTCGAGGACGTGGTTAAAGCGCTTTGATATATTGTCGGAGACACCTTTTAGCTGCGACATAGTTGGCTGTGAGCTGTAGCGAGTTATACTTTGTTCGCTGCTGTACGTACCTTGAAACGGACTGGAAAATTCGCGTTTGGAAAGCAAGGTTGTGTTTATTTTAAGCTTAACTGATTTAGAAAAGCGATGTTTTAATGTTTCATTCCTGACATCAATCTGTGCCAACATTTATTTTGAGACATAATTTTTGAATAATTAAAGTCATAAACATTTTGTTTATCGGGCTTGTTATATTCGAGACAAAGCAATGGTTGCTTACCTTGAAGTTAATTTGGAGACCAATTTTGTGTTTCGTTTAGTCTCGCTGGACTGCCTGGGTCATTTGCAAAAAATAGTCGCCATATTGGCGCACGTGACTACTGCAAAATGAAAAAGAAGAACTGTTCTATGTACATGCAGTTATATATGAAAATAAGAATATATGCAAAGGATTTGATAATGAATTTTGGTGATGATAGGCATTATTGAATGCTAATTAGCCGTTGTTAAAGAATGCTTGAATTTGCCTAAAAGAAGAAAGCAAAATGGTTTTTAATAGGCCATTTTCAATGCCATAAATTCATAACATAGCTCCGGGGCTTAGTGGATTAGGACAAAATTACTAAATTATTCGTTCTCAACCTGATTTTTCGGTGTATTCCACCAAGCCTCCACGTCAGAATGGAGGGTTGTGTGGGTGTTGCCAGTGTAAAAAAATTAAAATTATCACCAGTGTGTGATGTATTGTGTATGAAACGTAATCAGTAAACAAACATGATTAGAGAATCAAAAAAATTCTTTTAATATTTTAATGAACTGATGAAACAAAATTAATGCTAAACAACACGACGAGAATGGTACAAATCATGATTTATGATTTATTACAATCTAATGGCAGCTACAAAATACAAAAATAAAATATATAAATATATATATATATATGCCATAAGGATAGTCTGTAAAAGAGTCCAGGACCCCATACTCAGACAGACCACCATAATCCACATTAAAAAAAATAATAATAATAAATAAATAAATAAAAAATAAATAAATTAATTAATTAATTAAAATATAAAAGCTACTTAGAAATCACTAAAAAATTTCTTAACCCTAGACTTAAAAATATTTACATTATCAGAAACACGAATATCTAAGGGTAGGTGATTCCACTGGTCAGTTATTCTATGAAGGAAACTGTACTTCAAGACATTAGTTCTGGCAAATTTCTTCTTTAAAGTTAAAGAGTCCTTAGACCTAAGTGAGAAGCGGTCAGCTTCCGAGTGGAAGTCAATAATTTTACTGACGTCAATATTAATGTTGCCATTAAGTACTTTATATAGGAAGGTCACGTCAGTCAGTGATCTCCTCTTCTCCAGTGACATGAGGTTTAACTTCTTCAAACGAGTGTCGTAGGGATCATCACTTTTTAAGATAAATTTAGTCGCTCTTCTCTGTACTCTCCCCATATAGCTCATATAGGAAAAGATCTAAGTATAATTAATAAACGTGTCGCCTCGAGTCTTTACCTCCTTTTTGGAGTATTAATTTTACAGAGGGGTGAAACAGAATTAGTAAAGAGCACACTTTTCCATTGCATCAACATTTTTGTTTGGAATTCTTTCTGGATCGGTTTTTTCTCAAAGCACTTACAACTGAAGACATATTGTTTCAAAAGAATAACAAATAAGTGTAGTCTGCGTCGTGGGTAATTAATTTAAAAGAAAAATCATATAGGAACAATTCTGGGGTTAATTGAGAGTACCTGTATTATGGCAGAAGTAAAGGTAACTTTAGCAACAACATGTTGCTGGCAGCACTACAGGGATACATCAGTCGTCTATCAGCTATTTTAACGGCCAACACATCCACTGATTCATCGACCGAGTCACCCTATAAGAAAATCCGATATTCTCCTAATATGGCGGCCTATTGAAACCGCCTCGGACGACCAATAAATCGGTCGTTATTGTCCAATAAATAGACCAATTTTGATAGATTAAAATTCAGACTTAAACAATGACCCCAGAACGAAGCTCTGGGGAATAAAATTTCACAAACTCATTAGTTATTCCCCAGAGCCTCGTGCTAAGGACTATTGTCTTAGGCTGAATTCGAATATATCGAAATTCTTCTGTTGAGCGATGTTTTAAAGAATATAGCGACGCTCACTTTAATTTACGTAACCTGTTGTCATTGTTTACTGGCTGTCGAAACAATTCTTTTGTTCTGTGGTTGGCAAAATTTATATATCAAAAGACTTGCTTGTAAACAGTAAGTATCGCTATACTTGGCAAAGTGTCTGTTAAGTATCGGTGAAGTGTCGGTGTACCGCCGACTATATCGGCCGCTATAAATATATCTTTGTCGCAATATCGACTGAGTATCAATTGTGGCGCTGGTTGCTAGTCGGTCGAGTATCAGTTAAGTATCAGTCAATCAAGTAAGAACCGACGTATCGACCGATACATCGGTTAATATGCCAATCGAGGCTTTTCATAAGATACATCATGCCAAGTATTAATAGCACATATTATCCCAAAAAATGATGGAACACAACTTACAATATATATGTACGCATTTGTAGCTAGATATACATGTAACTAGGTATTTATATTACTAATGTGAAATTTTGAAACTCGTTATTTTTCTCTCAAAGCAGGTAGGTTAAATGTTTGTATAATTCTTTTTCTGGGTTTACCTCTGTGCAAAAACCTGTGAAGTTGTTCTTTGTTGTGTTGCTTTTGTTAGGGTTAGGGTCTATTATGTTTGACTGCTTTGTATTCTTTGTTTTATGTCACTGGAGAGTGTTAAAGGTTCTTACACCGAGGATAATCCCTTTTTCTTGAGCGAAGAAAAACTTTACATTTAACACAACAGTCATTCTCTATTGATAGAGTAGAGTTAATTTCTAACATCACCAAACCTGTGTAAGTGACAGCTGATATTGGTACAAAAGTTAATTGGTGCTGTTGATACATAGTGACCTATGTCTGAGCTTGACAAATTTGTTAGACATCTTCATTTCAGTAAATCTCGTGAAATGTTCCCTGAAATACTAATCAAACGCCTAGCGCTCTACTATTCCAATGAAACGTGGGACAACCATACACCCTGAAATAAAAAGAAAACTGAATCACCAGCAAGTCTAGATGGTTCGCTGTCTCGAGATTGATTCGAAAGTCGATTGTTTACAACTGAAAGCTTTATGACAGACAGTCTGTCCAGAGCGGTTTTACAGCAGTCGATGACTCATTTCCACTACGATCATTTATCATATCATCACAGTTATCTGAACTAGTTGCTTCGCGTCTTTCACAAGTACCCATAGCTTTCACACCGATGGTTTCAGTTTCGATCACCATATCCAACGCGATCGTTCGAGCGGCGCAATTTTGAAATATCGGAGCTTGATAATTCGTGCGAAGAGGCACCGTTCACATAATACATTTTTCCTCCAGAGAGGCCCAGCTTTTCCCATACGAGGCTAAAGGTGCTTTTAGAATTAAGGATTATCCACTATCGGCAAGGGTTGTTACTGTAAGACTTAAGCTTATGTTTGTTTACATACGCGTCGACAAATCGATACTCAGTATTCTAAACATTCACGGTTTATCTCGTCCTAAATCCTCACGCAGCCTTTCATCTGATCGGTTGGAAACAAAATATGGAATTTGTGAGAAGTAAATGACAATACTGTAAAACATTTAATTAAAAAAACTCACCTCAATTTCGAAGGATACCTCCAACGTCGAAGGAGGCAGCACAGATCTTCGTTTGCTATCGATGACTATCGGCAAATCATCGGTGATGCGAAACCATTACGAGAGACCACAAGAACTTGCCGTGCTGATTGGCCCCGAAGTGAATTCCATCGTTACTTACTTACTTTCAGAAACCTCAGACGATGGCAATAGTGACTGCTGCGCAAGTGCAGTAGTCACACAAAAGAAACGGTTATTTTTTCTCTTTTTGCTTCTCGTACCTGTTCAATGCCTCGACTAGACTTTTTTTTAATCTTTTCGCCCACTCACGTAAAATATTATTCAAATTTCGAATTCTTTGCGCCACACTGAGGGAGAAACTTTGTAATGATGACATCAATAGTGCGTCTGTCCTACAATAGATCATTGGAGAGAACCAATTAAAATGCAAAAAATAATTTGGGTGACTATATCAAGTTCGTGAAGTATATATGAAATAATTCATATTTGATTTATTTTTATATCAAGTTCGGTTGAGCATTTGCTTTCACTGGCTCGCAAAGCATCCAGGGAGCGTAACTAAACCGTGTGTGGCATCACGCGTAACGGGGTAACAATGAAGCATTGAAATCCTGCAACTTTTCTCACTGAAGCTAGACGGGGTTGAATATTCTTAGGCAGAGGTGCATAATTCCAAAAACCAATTAAGACTGCAAGAAGTAAAACGTATGGAACAGTTTTTGTCTCCACCCTTTTAGCTTCGCAAATTGTTCATCGCTCGTCCAGTGCCGCCAGGTAGGAGAATAGTCATGTTATTTCGAACAAAATCTGTTGTTCCTCTTCAAAACCAAGAATTCTCGACTGGAGGATGAGAAGAGGCCAAAGCGACATTAGCATTGTCACTATTTCTGTTTGCTATCAAGAAAAACGCTATTAGTGTGTCGTTTCAGTAAGACAGCTCTATTCTAATTGCTGCTATTATGCAATGAGAGACTGTTATGTATTTAACTTGCAAACAAATCGATCTTTACTTCAACCTTTATACTAGCTACAATTTTTACCACGACGAAGGCGAGGGCAAAACGCAGTTGATTTGTTTATTTAGCATGATACTTTGCTGTAGTAGTCAAGAAATATCAAATGAACACAAGTTTTAGAATCAACGATTTAACGATTGTATTTAAAACAGGACGACGATTAATTACTGAGGAGTGCGACGATGCAGAAAGAAGTCAAACAACGAGAGCAATATGAAGTCTAACAAAAGTAAATGGATTGTTTTTTATTTCAGCATATATATTCTTTTGCATGTTCAGAGGTTTAAGCGAAGTGAAAAGCCCAACGTAAGATTGGTGATTAATGGCCTGGTGTATTTTAAAATGGGAAGCAAATTTCTGAAATTCCACGGTGTCTGCGTACCACTCACTGTTTTCAATGATACATGTAAACAAATCAGCGTTTCACTCTAGTCCAAAAAAACATGCTTCGTTGATCTCAAGCATAATTTTTTTCAGGCTTCTTCTTTCCAATTGTTTCAGTTGGGAAATTTACTGCGATGATCACTCTTCACGTCCATCAACAACCGCAGTACAGATATGAATTATTTCATATATACTTTACTTCACTGTAAGGGAAAATATGAACTCAATAAATTGACCTCGCTCCCAATGTGTGACT
>CM042757.1:16306567-16310165 GCA_022496165.2 Catalaphyllia jardinei | reverse complement strand
TTTTTTTTTTCAGGCATCTTCTTTCCAATTGCTTAAATTGGGAAATTTACTGCGATGATCACTCTTTACTTTCATTATCTCGCAACTTATTAGCGTCTCATTGAATAAGAATAGCAACTATTGTTATATTCCTCGTTCTTCAAAGCACACCGACATGTGTAAATGAAGTTGCGGGGTATTCTGAAGTTGCTCCACTCTTGGCTAAACTTCAGAATACCCCGCAACTTATTAGCATCTCATTGAATAAGAATAGCAACTATTGTTATATTCCTCGTTCTTCAAAGCACACCGACATGTGTAAATGAAGTTGCGGGGTATTGTGAAGTTGCTCCTTCATTGACACGATTCCTGTTCTTACGAAGAAAAATCGTCATTCCTTATCTCAGACTTCGTTTACACTAGAGATTTTTCCGGATTTTTAAATGTTTTCGGATTCATCAATTTTACAGGGTTCGGATTCGAACGCGTTTACATTACTTTGAAAGGATGTTAGGGTTCTTAACCGTTTACACACAACGACAAATCTGGAAACATTCAAGATAAAATGATTAACAAGTTCTTTCTTGCCTCGACAACGAGATGCAAAATGCAACCTAAAAAAACGCTAGGGCTAGGTTTCCATCTGCCTTAGCACGCTATGGTTGCCAGTCATGTTGTCAGTAGTATACATGGCTCATGGGGGCGGTAACCAATCAGGAGCCGAGAGAGACAATATTGTTATTGCTATTGTTCAGAGAACCATGGATGCTATTGTTTTTCAAAGCTAACATGGCCGCCACAAATTTAAGCCAATCAAATTGTAGCATAGATATAACGTCACAGGCAAATTAGGAATTCAATTGGGCGGCGCCTATGAAAGTCGGCCATGTTGGAAAACAGCCCACAAGCCTCAACGGAGAACGGTCTCACAGATTTCCATGGCAACTTATCTTAGTCTGGCAAAAAGTGTCACTCGTCACGCAAAATTCATTTTAAAAACAAAAATTATATTCTCAAATAAATCCTAGTGTTACAAACTGGGGCATGTGCTAAACGCTTATTGTTTAATCAAATTGCCGCGCGCTTTGTCGTCCCTATGCTTATTCAAAATACTGTTTGCTTAGTTACATAAATGAATAGGTGTACCCTCCTACCCCTCGAAGTGTGTTAGGAGACTGTTCCCTTGAGAAAATCATCATTCAAAGGAATCTTGAATAAACAATAGGCATTTTAAGTGACATTGAAAAATTAACATAATTACTCAGAGATGAAACGTTGAATAAATTACAGCCGAAAAGCATATATTTAGAAGCTGTACTTGAGCCCTTGAGAATAACATCATAGGAATTTCAAACCTTTTCGCGCTTGAATTGAAGATCTAGCTTCATTAACAAACACTGAAGACGAAGATAGGGTACGCAATATCACTTGGTTGCCAAACAATGAGAAGACGGGGATAAGGGGGTATACCCCACAGTTATGTCATTAAATTGTTTAAAAATGTGCAAATAGTCTGAATATTTATAATGTTTATTGAATAATAACATGAAATCCAAAGGGAGAGCTGATTAGAAGTTTACCTCTTGACTGTCGGTACTCCACAAAGTGTTGGGAGCTAGACTCGTTTCCAGTTTCACAGACTCTTTGTCCCAGGCCCGAAAACGCACGATATTCTGGCCTAGTTTTATTTGCTTTTGGCCACGAAGTCCTTGCCTGATCTGTTCCCTATTCTTGGCATAATAACTTCTCCAATATTCGTTGATTTGTTCCCTGTTGTTTTTACAGTATTGTCTGCGGTAATTTGTGATGTGCTCCTTGTTCTGTTGACAATAGGCTCTCTGGTTGCTGCCAAGTCGTTTCCTGTTAATTTCATACCATCTTTTTTCGACGGCTGTTGAGAATCTCGACGTTCTCTTCTCTGCAAAATATCTTTTTTGCTGGGCCAGGATTCGCTCTCTGTTCTTTGAAAATATTTTTTGCCGTAGGCCATTTTACAGACAACCTTCTGGTCATTCTCCGGCAGTTGATTGTAGCAACTCATCTTGAGTGGCGTCTTACGAATAATGACTAAAACTCTATAATCACACACTCTTATAAGAGTCACATGGCTAACTCAGGTTTCCACCTCCTCTTCTACTCCCCCTTCGTTGTTATCCTCAGGGAGTAACTTCTTTTGCATTAGTCTGTTTAACAGGAATTTCCGCTTTGCCACTGCCGACTCGGCCACTTTGTCAAAATCCACGTCATCTGACTCAATAAAACGTCCAAGTCTTCATGACTTTACGGTGTTTGATAAAGTGAGTCCAATTTAGACGCTCTAAGTCCTTCGTAGTCTTCTTCTACTTACAGGAAATAAAATATTGAAAGCGGCATTTTCAGCATACTCTTGGGATTTTCCCTTACCCAGGAGCTGTTGGACTTCTTTCAAGTAGGGTTCTTTGAGATCTTCCCCGACATTTTGACGTAACGGCATCCACGGATCTGGTTCATCATCGTCCGCTTCTTCTTCCTCTTCGGAGCTGCTACTATCCTCCTGTTCTTCCTGTTCTTTTTGTTCCTCTTCAGGCTCCTCTTCTACGTGTTCATCATTGTTTTCTTCCACGGGACCAAAAATATCTGTTGAAGGAGTACGCATGATTCTCGTCGACCTTCCGTAAGCTTCAAATGACTCGTGTCGATTAAACTGATATTTAATATACCATTTTAATCAATGATCAGTCCTCCTCTGTTTTTTTTCGTTGCTAGCACGGGTATCCTTCGTGTGCAACAACTACTGACATATACATTATTACTGACAATTACTGTATTCGCTAAGATAAAATATCAAAATATCAAAATCGAAAATATTTCTAAGAGTAGCTATGTAAATAGGTCAAAAAATTTTCATAACTTTACCTCAAAGCTTACCTCACTTAGAGAACATGTGCAAGTAAAGGCTTACTCTTGTTTTAGCTTTGTTTTCTCTTTATAAAGAGAAAGTAAACATGACCAACCAATGAAGCACAACGTACCAACTCTTCACTCCAATGATCTAAAACGATCTGTTGTAGCTGTCTACAAGCAATTTCTACATAGGAATTAATGGCACTTTTCTTTTTTTTTTCTTGGTCAAATAGCACTTTGTGTTAATATGTACCCAATGTAATCTTTAAGAAATAGAAAACATGTACCGGTACCGTGTTTTTATTGAGTATAATTTTACCGTAGTCTATTGTTAATTGTATAATAACCCAAGTTATTCTCGCATTTTGATTGGTTCTCGCCTATGATCTATTAGAAGACAAATGTACGATAGACGTCATCATTACAAAGTTTTCCCCTCTGCTGTTTTAAAATGGTGGAAAGTTTTGAGAATTAGGATGATATTTTACGTGACTGGGCAAAAGATAAGGTACAAAAAAGTCTTGCCGATGAATTGAACAGGTTCGTGAAGCCAGAAAACGAAAGGTAAAGCCGTTTCTTTTAAAAAAAATGATACAGAAATACGCACAAACTTGGTCTTGGTAAGCCAAGAACCATTGCTTTATCTCGAATTTAACAAACCCAATAAACAAAATGTTTCTGTGATTAATTTATTTTAAAAAATTAACTTTTTCCAGTGTCAAAACAACTGTTGACT
>CM042757.1:16291567-16304067 GCA_022496165.2 Catalaphyllia jardinei | reverse complement strand
AAGTTATTATATAATCTGTGATAGATAGTGAGTAGCGTAGTGTTTTCGAGGTGACTGTTAAGGGGATTTAGATAAAGTTTTAAACGACCATTAGATTTGTACTAAAACAATTAGATTATTCGCGCTCGATTTCTTTGCGTGATTGTTGACTCGGGCTGCACCCTCGTCAGCTATCACGCGATAGAAATCTCGAGCTCATAATCTGTTTATTAGAAACACGATTTTTAACCAATCAGCGCGCGTATTTCCATAGAACTGTTTTGTAAATCAAAGTAACGTAAGCCAACATCAAGCGTGATACACTATTATAAATGGCCATAAAGGTGCGGTAATACGGTCAACATTTTTTTTCAACTTCAGTTCCTCTCACCATTGTTGAACTGCAAGTTGAAACCCTTGCTTCGGGTATTAAAAACTTTTCTCGCAGCAAAATAAAGTGTTGCAAATTAAGGCAACATGTTGTGCAAAGTAGACTCCAGTCATTATGACGTCATTAGCCCCACATATGCGAAATCGAAAAAAACTACAATTTTGATTTCATGAAGGTTTCTCTTTTCTCCGTCGCAAATACATTCATTAAGGACTTAAAGATATGGTGCAGCGAGGTTGTAGTACGGGGACAAATAGTGAAGATCACTTCCGGTGACGTCATGTCGCGTGTTCCACTACGGCTTTCCCGCCGTAGCCTTGCTTTCTACTACGGGAAAGTGCCTAGTTTCACGTACTCTTTACTAAGTGAGTATAAGCCTGCTGTTTACTTCTCATTTTAACGCTTTTATCACTCTCTGAACAGCCTAGTTCGAATATAGACTTCTTAATCATAAAAAACCGTTCAAAGATAACTGTTTCTTTGTCATTTGAACAGAAAATTTGAACGATTTTAACACCTATCGTAAGCGACAGTCATATTTTATTGATCGATCAGAACAGCCGCAGATAAGAAAGCTCTAAGCCGAACTGTTCAAAATGTATTTTAGTAGAATTGAAAGCTTTGTATTTTCGGACTTATCACATTGTACGAATACCCTACCCGTGCTGAAATTGAGCTTTTTATCAGTGTTAAGCTTATGTTGTTTTGTAGTTGGAATTACAGCGGTTCTAAAAGGAGCTGAGAGGCAAATTTAAGTTTTGGGAGATGTAAGATCGACACGAGAAGGAGATCATTGTCATTGATCAAGCCTTTGTTGTATGAAAGTAGAATCACTGAAGTCGAACGTATCCATTTTTGTAAAGACACGTAGATGCTGAACACCCCGTTGCCGTACAGCGAAATCTTAATCTGTTCGAGGTTTGCGGAGGGAACGAAGTTGTCAGCCTAGTCCCTCACGGACGAAGTAGCCGTAGTAGCAGCCCGCCGTAGTGTATCTTAAAGTCCCTATTGTTTTCCCGTTGAAATATATGGTCATGTGGTGGGAAATTTGAATTTCGTTAATTATCTGTAACTTTGCGCCATTTTGTCCGATTGAGATGGGGTTTTCACTAGAAATCATAAAATTCTATGCAGAAAGCTATTATCATTTTTTTTCTAAATTTTCTTTCGGATACCAAATTTGGACATCATATTTGACGTCACTATAGTAGTCACATGGGATGAACTGAACACCAATAAATAGGTAATTTATCAACCTACTTGCCTACCAAGTTTCGTTACATCTGATGCATTCCACTTTTTTCTGTGGCCTAGAACTCTTAAATTTGAAGAGAACGTTAGGAAAAGCCCTAGTAACGGAGCACGGTGAACTCCGCCATTGACACCACAAACGTAAACGGCCGCAACAACGCTGACGCTATGTTTTGTTGACGCTATCATTGCTTTGTGCTGATTGGCTGGTTTACATTACCTATTGTTTTCTCTGGGACTTTATTGGCTCAGACAAACTGTCCTATTTTTTTCTAAATTGGACAGTTTGCCCATTTTTAAAGGAAAATCCTATCTGAAATTATCCAAATTAATCCTTAACTGGACAGTTTTAAAAAAAGAATAATAGCTATGCTGATTAACTGACTGCTATATAATTATGAGAGAAATTTGCTGGCAAGGAAAGAAAAGAAAAATAGTTGAAGTGAAAGTTCGTCGAAACTCATACACAATTGACCAATTATGCGTGTAGAATTACGCAGACTTGCAAACACTGTGTTTTGCTGCGAGACAAGTTGATCACAAACGTGGTAATACGCGCAAGAGAGGGTTTCAACTTGCTGATTGTTGCAAGATAAGTTGAAGAATAAACGGCCCGCGATGCACGCAGAAGCGATGACATTTAACTGCCATTTCCAAAGTTCTGTCAAGAAAATTGGAAAATAAACAAACAGACCGATGCTTAAAAGTAAGACATGTTCGCACCGTGGGCGTGTTTTTGTTTTCAGCTCATAAGTTTGTCGGGGCATTTACCCTTAGAGAGTCACTGGTGCCACACGTTTGCGGCATAAAAGATATATGACAATACCATTCTGATAATAATCACTACGATATCGGCCCAAAGCTAAAATGGACTTTCTTATCATTAAAGCATCATCGCTCCCTTTGTCTAGACTTTTTTATTTTTAGACGTTTTCTCTCCCGAGGATGCTGCTTTTGTAAAACTGAAGGCTGCTCTAGACTCGGAGGTAATGACGAAGATGCTTGTATCTGTGCGTTTTCCTGCTGAAGACAAATGGGCTGCGAGACATATGCAATATGCTATTATTATGCTATGAAAAATGAAAGTTGAAATTCGTACGGATTAAAGTGGTTGGCAATATTGATGAATTACAACCGATAACATATACACATTTTGCTAATAAAAAGATAACTCACTCTGATGATCAAACAAATCGAAAACGTTTAGACTCATAATTCTAACAGCCTTATACCTTTAAGTTCTATTGTTAAAACCGATAACGTTTTGTGACAATTAGGAAAATGTTGAAGTAAGAGCTCTGTACACAGCAGGCGTGCTTGTGTTCAGTGAAATCTAGTTTAATTGCAGAATTTCTGATTTGATTGACATTAGGTGGGCCGGTTCACACTTATTAAGTAGACCTTAAATATGCGAAGAGTTCAAGTATGCTTACTTGTGTTGATAAGCGTTTATATTTGATAATCTATACTTCAAGTGACAGATCAATTCATGAATTGCCTTGGATTTGCTACTCTTCGCAACCGTCGAATTTATTTTATGGCCGTCTAAATTTCATTCTAGTAAATGTAACAGGTAGCACATGGACACTGACATTATAATTACTCTACTCATCCACGGACAGTATTTGATTGGCATTCACCTCTTGTAAAAGAGTCTCACTTTGTTAACGAGTCCCATGTGTACGTGTCTCATGGAGACGATTTTCATTGAGTCCGGTTAGCCTGGTTTAGCAGAAACCTTAAATGATCCGGTATTTTATTCAGACGAGCTTTGTTTTGTTTTCATTTTTTTCCTTCGAATTGAAAAATCGTCGATTTTTGCAGTCATTATGTCACTAATTTCCATGCTTTTGTTAGTATTTACAACTTTACTGTCACTCACGAAGCGTTAATGATCGAGAGGTCAATTAGCCATTCTCTGTATCGTGTCAAGAAATGTGATAAGGATAATAAACTCTTGCCGACATTGTGTGGAAAACAATAACGGAATCTGGCATGAATATTAAAATTAACACCGTAAACTGTGCTTTGAAATAAATTTCGGGGGTTATTTAATTGGTATGTTAATGTAAGGAATTGCTGTGGTTTTTTGTGCATTTCTATAGCATCTTATCATCAGTTTTAGTGAACATGCGAATATATTGGGTCGCGTATTTCAGTAAAAGGTTGAAACTAAAGAAGCTAAATGTGGTATCTGGTGTAAGTTGCTGTCACGGGATCTACTTTGATCGAGTTTCGCTGGATTTAAGTCATTTGTCCAAGGTATGAGATATTTTCTGTTTGTTGTTGTCTCAATAACAAGAGACGTTAAGTTTGACATGTCGATGAATTGTATAAAATCTGTGCTCAAAAAGTACGATATAGGTTGAAGCTTCAGAAGAACTCGTGTTTATATTTGTGGTCGCGTTTTCTTCCAGTTTATAAGATTGACACAATAGCAGCCTATATTGTGTACGAGTCTATGTGCATATATATCTATCGTTCAACTGATAAATTCACAACATTTCAGCCTTGCGGAGTAATCATCGTTTTACTGCGATAGTTCTGTTAATCCTGGGCAAACGGGGTCGCAAGTAAACGGAAGTTGAAAACTTGGGTCTACTTGCGACTCCGTTTGGCCAGGGATTGGGTGCACTTGCGTTGACTTGCGATGACTTGCGCCCACTTTGGTCGAGATCAAATTTGCAAGCAAGTCAAAGCAAGTTTTTCACCGTTTGACCACCCAACCCAAGTCAACGCAAGTTGAATGGCGTCCATTAATCTTTTGTTAGCCAATGAAATAGAGGATATTTTGCCTTAACATGTATTTTTTGCGACTTACGTGTACTTGCAACGAAACTCGCGAGTCCGTTTGGGCACCCATCGCAAGTCTTTGCGCAAGTTCAAATTGCGTCCACTTGCGACTACTTGCCGGTCCGTTTGGCCAGGGATTTAAGTATGGTCCAAAATTACAAGGACCACAATCATAAGTCAATTTAAGGGACTGGCTGAAGTTGAAGTTGCCTGGTGAGCGTGATCGTTATAATTTTGGACCATACGAAACAGAACTAGTGTCGCAATTATAAAATGATGATTGTTCCAGAAGCCTGAACTTTTGTGAAGTTTTTGTCAATGCTCCTTAATTTAACTAAATGAGTTAAGCACTCTACGAAATACATTCTACTCCAGAAAACAATGAGAATTTATCGTTCAATTTCTTTTTGGTTTTCACGTGACGTCAGAAAAAACTGAAATGAAAAATTTTAGGTTTCTACATTTATCAGGTCAAATTCATTTTTAAACATAAATGCGTTGGCCTGTCTTCAGCTCGGTAGACCGCTTTGTTTTTGAAAGGACACGGTTTTTTTTCATAATGGCTGACATCGGCATTGTTTCTGGGTAACATGTTACGAGCACTAAAATATCGATTCGCCTTATGTTTTCGAGTTCTGAGTAACCAATATGTTGAGAGAAGCTAAGGGTACATATGAATGTTGTGCCGCGTAGCACTATGAACACAAATGATGGAACAGGAAATTAACTCTGAAGTGTAAGTTTTAAGTGCTAATTTAACCCATGAATAACCCACTGGGCGCTAGCTCTAGTAAAGGGAATCAGGGAACCACACGAGGTAAAGAAAAGATATTTGACCTCGGTGGAAATCGAACCCACGTCCTCCGGATTAGATCTACCGTTACTCTGCCGACTGAGCTACGAGGTCGGACAGAGAAAGTCGGGGGCGATTTAGATGGTGAGTCGCGGCGAAGAGAAAGTAAGGGTACATATGAATCTTGTGCACTTAAAACTTACACTTCAGAGTTAATTCTCTGTTCCATCATTAGTTGAGAGAAGTGCCTATGCGAATGTTTTTTTTTTAAGTTTAACAGAGAGAATAAACGTTGTGAGAGAGCCAAAGTAAACTCCAGATGTTTCCACTGGTTTCCGGCCGCCATGTTAGAGTCCCTCAGACGGGCTCCAACATGGCGCCTCCACACTAAACACTATAATTTTCAGTGATACCTTTTGCCGAATAACTCGAGTTTTGGCACGTTTATTTATTGCTCTTCTACGATGTTTCAATTTATTGAATGGATGGTAAGCGATTTTATTTTTCACTTGCGTGACAATTAAGCTTACTTGCGTGGCGTGAAAACCACCAATTGATTAATTTCAGTATAAGACGTCTGATTTCCAAAACGGTTAGATGTGGTTCCATTCAATTCCATTTCAACATTCAATCACAAAAGTTTCGGGCCTTTTCACGGGACAAGACTATATATGATCAAAATTATTTTACGTTCACGCAATAATTCATGCCATCACTCTTGAAGAGCAAATTTACTTATTCATATTTTCAAATCCGGCAACTAATACATGCCTCTTACTAACGGAGTTCGAGGTCCGTACCGTAAGTTACGGACCGAGTTTTTTCCCCTTCGATTTATATAGCCCAAGCGCGAAGCGCGCGGGCCATAAATCGTAGGGGAAAAAACGAAGATCCGAAACTTTTACAGTACGGACCGAGAAGACGAGGTCAGTAAGATATTTATTATATCTCTATTGTGTGTCTGAGGGGTGCGAGAACGGCTTCAAATTTCTGAAGCAGGTCGAAAGCAAAGGTCTTGAATGGACTAAATGTCCGGCAGTCATAAATTTCAACAGAATTTCCGTTGAATTTCTTTCCAATTTCTTGATAGTATTTGTTGTTTCTTCAGAAATGTAGAGCGCCTACAATAATTATGTTCTTTTGCAAGATGACGAAATATTCGAACTTGAGCATATTGATATGGTATCTGTTTACATCGGCAGGCTGAGATATTGTTTGATTAACGACAAAAAGCTTCTTTCAAACCTAATGAAAAGATGCGATGTTTCTTTGGAATAGCCAAGCGATTCTAAAAATTATTGTGGATTTAGTGTGGACGATTTTTCCAAGCTTGTACTGCCGGTCAGTCTCAAGCAGACTAAATGCCCTGCAGTCAAACATGATTGTTCACTGAATGCCCACAGAGAGTCTAGTCGAAACGTATTAGGTGTATTTGATGTTCGTTCGGAAAGGCAAAGCGATTGTTTAAATTGTTTTGGAATTGTAGTGGAGGAGTTCTCAGGAATACTCCGAACTTTTTGACTGTCGGCATTTTGTTTACTTGAGACCGTGACCTGCAGATCGAAGAATTTGTCCACTGCAAATCCAAAGTAACTTTGACAATCGCTTTTTGTTTCCAAACAAACATTAAATACTCTCGGTAGGTTTCGACGACACTTTCTGTGGGAATTTTCGTCGAGGTCCATAAACTCGCAAAAAAAAAGAGAACAATTTGGACTACCGCGCATCTAGACCTTCACCTGCAGTAGGCCGATAACCTTACAGTGGCCTCATGGCTTGCGCGCTCATCTCCCGTTCGAGCGGCCCAGTTTCGAGCCCAAGCCGGGGGCGTTGTGGTTTGTTCTTGGGCAGGACACTTTACTCTTACGGTGCCTTTATCCGGCCAGGTGTCTTAATGGGTACTGGCGAGATTAATTCTGGGGTAATCCTGCGATAGACTAGCATCCCATGCAGGGGGGAGAAGAAATAGTCCTAGTCGATTCATGCCACAGAAACTGAGATAAGCTCCGGCCTGACTTGGCTCATATACAGGCTTTATCCTATCAAACAAAACTGATCATACTTTTACTGCGCAGGATCATTAACTAAAATGGATGAAGTGGAGATAACTCTGTGTGTCCAAACAGAAGTAGGTATCAGCCCACACGAGCTGGAGAAACTTGAAGAACTTAACATCACCATACGACTGAGAACATCCATCAAGAAAGCTGGCGAGACAGATCGTGTCGAGGATACCATCAACAACAAGACCATTACAAAAGAGGTTATGTTCCATGTCGAGAACAAGAAGTACAACCTTATTGAAGCAGTCGCAACCGATGTAGCACGTATTTGCGTGGTGCGCCATGGTGTGTCTTCGGTTAAAGTGATCATCGCAAAATCAAACCCCTTGGGCTTTGCTAAAAGTTCATCTGTGACCATTGAACGATGCTGGGAAGATTTTGACTGGCACGAGGCCCATATATCACTCGGCTCTAACAAAGATCCTCTGCAAAGTTTGTCAAAGGCCATAAGTTTGTTAAAGGAGAAGGTCAATATTTCTAAGATGTCCAAAGCGTTTTGGACTAAGCCTGTTATGGTTGAAGATGAGGCTGATGACTTCATCAACATGGCCGTCCTCGTTAAGACTAAGCTTGATATTGAAGGGTAAGTAGGAATGTAATGTATCAAAGGTTTTAAGAATAAGAAGTGTTTATTCAAAGTCGTGTCCAGGTTCAAGTTTATTAAACTTATGTGCCTTTCATTAGGTTTCAGGATGGAGCGAGGAGGGGGAGGGGGAGGGGGAGGGCTATTACCCCCTATAATAGCCTATTTGGAGAGGCTCCGCCCAAAAGGGGTACCTTTTTCAGGCTGTAGGTATATACAAGGGCCCATTACCGGCTAGTGGTATGTAGGAGGATAGGGATTTTACATTTTTAACTGAGATACATAATCTGAGAGGGATGGGGGGTGGGGGGGGGGGGTGTGCGCTTGATTTAAAAAAAGTCAAAAGCACAGAGCAGTTTTCACTTGAGTGTCAAAGGTAATTCGCCTTTTTTCAGTTTCACTTATTGGCTCGCTAAATGAATGGTTTAAAAGGAAGCTTTGCTCCACTTTGTCATCCAATCGGAAATAACAAAACTTGCTGTGACTCCTTCGTACATGTTGTTTTTCGCGATTCCCGCCGGCTAGGTGTTTTTGTTTCTAGCCATGATTGGTTCACTGGGTTGTCTACCTTCGTTGTGATTTGCTAGAGCTAGTTTGTACTTGGTTTTACAATGCTCAATGCCCAGGCCTTCTATGGCATGCACTTGCAGGGAATCGATATCTGTAAATGCTAAATCCAGACATTCTTTCCTTCAGATTAAAAATCATTTTATTTGATATTGAAAGCCAATTGGGACGGGTACGTACAACCGACATTCCTTCAAGCACGGTTATAATCGACTTGGATCTTTCCTTTTATGGAAACAACGTCACAGAGTACTTATTGAAATTTGCACCACATGGTAAACGAAGGTTTGTACCTCATCTTGAAACGCTCAAAGAACCTCACGTAATCATTCCTTTGGCTGACCTAACTCCCGACTTTGTTCATCCACAAACAAATAAGTCACTTGAAACGATGGCAAAAGAGATGAGTGGCCAACAAGATTTCACAAGTTTGTTCCCCATTGTTCAAGAAGAGGACTATCTGGGAACGCTTTACAATAACAAGGAGCATGCTTCCTACTTGACACAAGCGAACGTCAACAACAACGCCGACATTTCTGCATTGATGCATAACGACAGCTACCTCCCCACTGGATTATCCCTGGGAAGAGACACTTCGGATGCATCTGGGCAAAGTGGGGGTAACCTACCAGGGTTGACAAATTCATTCTCTGAGGTGTGCCTAGGTAATGGTTTCTCAGCCTCTTCAGATCTCCATGTCAGCGATACAGGCCATCAATTAACTAATAGCTTATGGTGTTGTAAAAACCATTTGACAAATGAATGCCTCTCCATTAGAGCACCACAAGTGGCACTGGTAACGGGTTCCGCTAAAAGACTTGGTGCTAGTATTTCCAGAAAATTACATGCATCGGGATACAGAGTCGTAATTCACTACAACAAGTCCCAAACAGAGGCAAGTAATCTTCTGAGAGAACTTAACAGGTAAATAGAGCCTATCACGCTTGTGTGTTAGACTGTGGGTCCTCCGCTCCAGGGAGAAGTCCTTGCTAAGGTTGTTGGGTTTTGTTCATGGGAAAAACGTTTACTTTTACCATAACTAATCAAGGGGGAAGGTTATGAAGCCCGGCAAACATCAAAAGAGCAAACAAAGATGGCAAGATTTAGGTTGGAAGGTCCACGACCGTGCACAATCTTTTCTTTTGCGCTCATACACTATGCATGAATTACGTAACCGACTCGTTTCTATTGGCTAGTTCCTCAGTACGGAGCAAACAACTATTGTGTTTTGTGCACGGCCAAGGCCAAAAGAGAGAACAAAAACATACAACAAAGAACTTTGTCAGGTTTCATAACCATTCCCCTCTATAAACTGTGCTACTACCTCTTTCCGTCCGAATGTATAATTTAATACTAGACGGTAACCCTGCTATAGACCAGCTGCCAGTCAGTGTTGTGAGGTATAGAATACCTCTAGCTGCTTACTATAGATAAGTTATTACAAGATATGACGATGGTAGGGAAGGTTTTTTCTCGATCTACCAACTTATGTCCAGGATTGATTGAAAGTGTTATAGTTTCAATAGTACTTCATATTGGACAGTATTGTGTGTGTTTTGATGACTTTTTAGCAATGTGATGCTTATTATAAAGAGTTTGAATCACATAAGCGTTCAATCCTGGACATATCTAAATGTACCCTCTTCCAAGGACCCTAACGAACTGGAAAAATGAAATACTTCACTCGACTACAAACCAATTTAAGTGGTCATTCAGTTATTAAGTCGCGAAAGTCAAATAGTATTAATTAGACTAAAAATCACTTTTAACCTCCGAACTGGAAAGGTTTCTTTATTTTATTCAAATTTTAGCGCTCGAAGCAACTCAGCTTCGTTGGTCCAAGGAGATTTGACAAGCGATGTAAGCTGCACAGCCCAACGAATCATCAACGAGGCCGTGGGAGTCTGGGGGAGACTTGATGTCGTAATCAACAACGCTTCTCAGTTCTACGCTACTCCAATTGGCTCTGTTATGGAGAAAGAGTGGGAAGACTTGGTGCGAGCTAATCTAACCTCGCCATTCTTCCTTTCACAGGTAACACTGACATTCATTCGGGACCTTATGCATCAGTTACTTAATATATACCTATATGGCATATATATACCAGAAGCTGAACACCTTGAAAAAGTGATATCCATTTGGGCTACTTCAGTGCAGAAGGTGGCAGTTTTGGGAGCTATACTTTCAACTGGCGAAAGATAAAAACGCCTGACTGTAAGTGGCGGGCTCTACCATGAAAATATCGCGTTTCTTTCATTCTTATTTTTTCTGTCAAGCCTTAGGTAGCATTACCGCGTCTCCGTTTTTCAAGTGGAACAGAAATGAAACTACGTTTCGAAGGGAATTACAACTCATGTACAAAACTTGCGCTACAAAATTCAGTACTTCATATATTATTTCAGCTACAAAGCACTTTTTCCACGTTTACATAGCTTCATCTAACCACGAGGGTGTTTTTGGGAGAACTCGAGACAGTTCCCAAACCCTTGTTTCGGGTTTGCATAACGTTCTAAAACTCTCCCAAACCCCTAGAGTGTTTAGATGAGGCTATGTACACACAGTAAAAGTGCTCTATTAATTTAAAAATATATATATTCACAAGAATACGCGCGAATTTTTAAAGTCACAGCCGTGTTTGCATACTGTCATCTAAATACCTCTTACTAACCAAGTTCGAGGTTAGTACCGTAACTTACGGACCGAGTTTTTTTCCCCTTCGATTCATGGCCCAAGCGCGAAGCGCGAGGGCTATAAATCGTAGGGGGAAAACTAGGATCCGTAACTTATGGTACGGACCGAGAAGACGAGGTTAGTAAGATATTTATTATATCTCTACTGCGTGTCTGACGGGTTCGAGAACGATTTCCATTCATGAAGAACGGCTTCAAATTTCTGAACGAGGTCGAATGCAAAACGAGTCGATTTGAAACCGTTTTTAAGTCGTTAGCATGCTCTAGAGCACATTTTAGAGTGAAAGAAAGTTTTAAACTGTTATTTGCTTCACAAGTTGAGAAAACTTGATGACAAATCACGCAACAGTTTGACAAGAAAAAAGAACTTTAAATTTTAGCGGTCCTTGAAGGAGAGTACGGCCCGCTAAATTGACCATTTACAACGTGCGTACTTCCTTTGAGATACAATTAACACTCATATTGAGCATTGAGAGCGGGCGTAGTATCTGTTATTTTGTAAAAATCTTTAAAATTTTACATAATGATAACTTGAAGCTTACAGTACTGACGTATTTTTATGTTTAAGTATAGTTCGTAAATTTAAAAACTAAACTCGTTTAAAAGGCTTTTCAAAGTAGAGTAAAATGGCGTTTTTCTTTTTGTGATGTCTTGTTTTGTTCCAGAGATATTAAAGTTCTCCTATTATGCAAATTTGGTCAGTGATGACGTCACCAGTTGTGCAAGTGGTGTGACATAAAATTAAGAATATCCCCGCTAATAATGAAGCAATGCTATTGAAACTTGCGGCCCCATGCCACACCGGGGGCAATTAAGACTAAAGAAGCTATTGAAACTTGGCAGGGATGTTGCACCTTACGAAATATACCAGATGATACACATTTTGATGTTGCTTCGGCAACATGCACGGTTCCAGTCTCCTGCCTCTTCAAAATTAAATATTACCTTTTGCGACTCAGCAAGGCAAAACACCTGGTCTTATCTAAGATTTATGCCAGTCCAACCTTCATTGCGTCGCCTCTTTAACATTTTTATCTGTATATTATGCCCTGTGGAGCTACAATTGTAATATTTGATTTTGAAGAGGAAGGGACTAGAACCGAGCATGTTGCCATAGCAAAATCAAAATGCAAACCATCTGGTATATTTTATAGGGTGCAACACCCCTGCCAAGTTTCAATTGCATTGCTTCATTATTGGTGGAGATATTCTTAATTTTGTGTCACACAACAGTATTTGCACAACCGATGACGTCATCAGTGACCAAATTTGCGTAAAAGGAAAACTTGAATATCTCTGATACAAAACAAGGTATCATAAAAAGAAAAACGCCATTTTCCTCTACTTTGAAAAGCCTTTTAAATGAGTGTATTTTTAAAATGAGTTATTT
>CM042757.1:16279067-16286567 GCA_022496165.2 Catalaphyllia jardinei | reverse complement strand
TGGTAATGAGGCAGACAGGCAAAATGGTCAGTAATCCAGAAAACTGACTTTAGCCTGGACAAACCTGAGTCACCAGATCCTCGACAATGTTGATAAAGGCCAGTTTTGACACTTGGCTCCAAGTCTTTTGAGATTAAAAAGAAGTTATATCAAGTGCAAGGGATATGTGTGTTATTCTTTTAAGGCAAGGAGATGAGTAAGGATTTAAACACATCAAATTTGGCCTAAAGTGTTCCCTATCGGTGGCTAGTTCCTGCGGTAATGAAAGAAAAGTTAAATAAGGCAAGGAAGGCTAAAGTTAAGTCAAATGAATGCAGTCTCTAATCAGGTTTTTATCCAGAAGGGCATCCAGGCGTCCTGAGGACGGCCTCTTTTTAACGAATATTGTTTTTCATATGTTGCCTCATAAATTGTTCATTTGAACAGGCCCTAAAGTACAATTTAGATATGCACACTTTTCGAATCCTGGCTAAAAGGCTGTCTCTAATAGCATTTGTCTCAAATGGTGATTCTCTGTGCAATAGAGGAATATAAACTGTTTGAAAAGGCAGCAAAAATATATAGCCGGTACCAGGGACTACAGAAAGGACAACAAAATGAGGTAGTATATTCGAACTTCCTGCACACAAAATGCAATATCTCAACTACCTGACTGAGCCTATTATTTGAGCAGTTAAGTAAGTCTAGAAGATCAAAGCAAAAGTCAGAGGATGATTATCAAGAAGCAAAAACATAAATGATAAGTTTCACGTACGGACCAAATAGGCGGTGATGATTCGCAATTCTTTTGAGGGACCTCTCCAATATTTACTCTGGTAAATGATGCCAGATGCCTTGTCTGAAACTATAGTAATAAGTCATTAGGTGAGAGGCAAAATCTTCAACGCTAATATAACAGAAGAGCCTTGCACCTGCCATATATAACTCAAAATAACTCTGCTAGCTTAAGTGCAAACAGAAGAGTGACGGGTCACGAAGCCGTCCAAAAAAGAACTCCTTACCAACATGGAGTCCAGAAAGACAAAAATAGTTCGGTTTATCCCGTCGATATCACGCCAATACACACAAAAAATGCTCGAATGAAATATTACACCGTGATGACTGCAATCTGGCACACACTGAAATAAACATCGACCCACATTGCTTCGTAGTGGAGTTCCCGCTCACGATTTACAGTGTAATACTTATCCCGGCTCAATCAAAATGTCCAGAATTTAGATCTGTCAACTGGAAGTTTTCCTTTGATGCTTGAACGTGAAACAAGCAAAACGTTTACGAATTGCTTTCCGCGGAAGTTCGCCGTGTGTTTTTTTTTTCCACGAAAATCAGTACTTAGTCCCGCTCGGTTAGATTTTTTAACTGGGGCGATCCTAGAAACTCGGTTCCGGGCCTCGGTGCCAGTTCCCCCCCGATCTAGACAGGGAAAACCTCTATACAAGGGCCATCTTAGGAACAGGTAAAACTTACTTGTTAAGATGTGACCGCTATGGGGCCGGGGGTAGGGGTGTTCCAGTTTTAGTCCGTGTACATCATTGATGGCCTATGGGGAAGGGGAGAAATTTAATGCTTTAGGAAGTTTGATGTTCTTAAAACTAGCATATTTCCCCTTTTCTGATTGGTTAAAACTACACGCATAATTCACCATAACCAGCTGCTGTTGACCAAATATTGAATTAATGAGGTCAAAAGTGCAGCCCGCTGCATATTATTGAATGGTTGACCGAGAAAACCTTGGGACGAGGATGGCGAAACTCCTTTAAGAACGGGGAAATATTTTAAATGAATAATAAAGCAATTATTAAATTCGGCTTTCGTAGGATATGAAGAATTCTGCAGATCTCGGAGTGTGTTATCCACCTCGGCCTTTGGCCTCTGTGGACAACACCCTCACTGATCGGCAGAATTGTTCATATCCCACTCAGCCTCATTCAGTAGTTGCTAAAAATCAAATTTCCGAGGGGCAACTATCAGCCCATAGTTCTTCACACAAACATGGTCTTTTTAATAGAAATATCAGTGCAGTGGAATATAGCAGTTTTTTCTTTCTATTTTTCGATTTGACCCGTACATTCACGATTGTTTCTATAAACTAGCCCACAGAAACAGGGAGAACATGTTTTCTTTACTTATTAGAAAGCATGTTCAAAATGAAATAAAATTCGATCCATTATTTTGGTTTTTTAAACCTAAATTCACTTTCCTCGGGCCAACATCTTGCGTTTCTATCAAGTCATGGGAGTACGGCCTTAAAATTAAAACTGCCAGGCGATATCCTGCGGTTTTTTCTTTGATAAAAATCTAATATCATGTAAGCTTTAAGAGAAAAAAACTTGGTTCACTTCAGGCGAGGCAGCCACACAGGGTGAATGCAAATCTTTCATTTCGAACCGGTGAGGGAACAAACTCAAAGGTAGCTTAATCTGACTAGATTAGTTTATTGTTTTTAATTTTTTCCTGCGAATTGAAAAATCCTCGATTTTTGCAGGTATCATCACTATTAGATTTCCTTGCTTTTGTTAGTATTAACTTTACTATCAGTCACGAAGCGTTAATTTGCCGACATTGTAGTGGAAAACAATAACGGAATTTTTCAACAATTACAAGATGATTTGAGAGAAAAATAAGTTTTGTGGTGATTTAAGGTGGCTCAATACAGTTTTTTGTTTTTTTGAGACTTTTAGAACTAGGCGCGATTTTTCAGGCTTGAAACTGTACTGTTTTGAATGGCCGTGCAATTCTTTTAAGGTAACTCTTAAATGTACCTTTCGTTGTGTTTAAGTCATAAATTAAGGTTGCAATGTCCTGTTGCATAGCAACAAACTTGACCCACTTTTTGCCATCAGTTGCATTTATCTTAAAAACTAAGTCGGTGACCCCATATTTTTTTTAAAAAAATATTTTTATTACACACAGAAGAAGAAACAGGCAAAATTAGAAAAAAATTCTGTGGAGTAGATTTTGCTTAAATTGAAAAAAATTGAAATTTCAAGATTGATAAAATTCCACTCCACAGTTTTTTTTATAATTTCGCCCATGCATTCCGCTTTTGTTGTTGAATAAGTTTTTGCATTAAAAAAGTAGGGTCACCGGATCGGTTTTTGAGATATTAGCTTCGTGGTTAAGTAATTTTCAGCGCGCGTTCCACGCGCAAATTAAAATTTCGACTTTGCAAGATCGCACTTTGCGCACGCGTAAAAGCGATCCGCTGATCAGTAAAGCCCGCGATCCCCGCGATTCCACGCGGATCTTGGATGTGTTGTCATAAGTGTTCGGATGTGTCGATTTCGGGTTCGAAATGTAATGCGATCATCATCAGATTCGCAGACTGGAAGGTCTGACTTACTGACATACTCTGGATAATTTTGCTCACCATTTAGTGTTTATCACGACGAGATGGGTCAGTTGGCGTAGGTTTGCGCGGAGGTTTACAGAAGCAAACGCATCAAACGTGATTTCAGAAGATTTCATAGTCCATACATGCTTAACGAATTGAATGTTAGAAAATTATCCTGGTTAAGAAAATCATCCTGGTTAAACTTACATTACTGACCAAAAACAGAGCTGCAACTTACCGATATATACAACTGGACTGGAGTGGTCATTCTTCGCGAGATGTTGTTTCGTTAAAGTGGTTCAATATGACAGCAAGTATGCTTTGTACGGGTAACACGAGGCCTCTTTGACGAACACTGACTGGAAGGCATACCAAGGATTGCCAGCAAACCCTTCGCGCCCGACTTTAAGTACAAGTCCCTGAGATTGCCATAGGATAATCCAGTTCCAGCAATGTTCTGGGCCATCGACTGTGTTATTCCAATTTTTTCAGTGGGGTTGAATGTCTGAAGCAGTTCGTGGCGCCGATCCAAGTATGTCAGGTTGTCAAGTGCTTGTGAAATACTAATCACTGCTGAACAATTTACTATCTTTCCTTCGCTTAATTGAAGAGGGGACTTAAAGATGATTTTTTGCAGTGCTACAGCATCTTCCAGTGCGTCGTGGGCTTCGAAGTCTTCGTTGAAAAGGTGCGAGTACAGTGAGGATTGGTTTGACTTGCAGAGCTGTCCTGATGGGAGTTGAAGAGCCGGGTGTTTTTGTTGCAGTAGATCTTTGACAAGAATGTGACTGTCAGCAAAGTGAACGTTTAAATCTTTGAGTCTGCAGTGGAAGGTTGTGTCGCTTTTCCGAAGAAGAATTGGAGTGTCAAATGTGGATGAATTGTGTCCTATTAAAATTGTGCAAAAGTCTTTCTGATGTGAATCAACAAGGAAGGCCAGAAACTCCTGTAGTGCTTCATCAAGAGATACTGTTTGGACTGGTTTGTTTTCTTTAAATAATTGCCTATTCCCATTGATATTTTTGATGGTAAGTTTGTTGACTCGTGTGGCTCCAGGACTAATGTTACTTTTGGGTAAAATGTACCTTGAGAAAATTGTTAGGTTGGTTTCATTGATTGCAGATAGTTGACAGATCTCCGCGTGTTTTCCAGTGCAGGTAGTTTCGGTGTCAAAAATAATAAAAGAGTAAGATTTAGTAGGGTCATAAGTTAGTGTTTCTGGATTGGGTCTTGGTGTATAAGGTGGTACCATTTTTTCATACTCTCGTAACTCATTGGGTGAAATAGTGTCTAAGATATGTTCAATGTCAAAGGCTGTTGGTGAAGGCTGAGCGGCATTTAAATCTAAGTTCAATCCAACTGATGTTTCATAGGTTTTTCCTTCTTTAGCTTCTTTTCAAAGGGTTTGGGAAGTTTTCTGATTGTGTAACTGGTTTCGCCTGTACTTGAAACTTTTGGTTGACTTCCTGTTTCTGTCGTTCAACACTTTTTTGTCCATCACAGCTGCGTTCAACTCGCAAAAATACCCAGGCTCAATGTTTAGTGCTTCTAAAACTCTGCTTACATATATAGCTGTAGCCAACATTTTTTTGGGCTACTCCACATGCAGTTCTAAAGTCACTACTTTCGCTTCCACCGTAGTACTTGGTTTTGGGGTTTTTTGTTGCAATTGTACTGTTTATGCTTTCATTTCCTTGAGAGTTAGCACAAGGTATAAGCTTATTAACAACAACATCAGTAGCATATTCAGAAAAAAGACTTGTTAAGGTATTCTTCAATGGATCACCAAGTAAATCCTTGCCATGTGGAAGGTCAGTGTGCTTGTATGTCAATGGACTTTTTTTGTAACCACACCAGGATATGTCACACAACTGATGATCACCAAATGCATGCGGCACAATGCAGTTAAGACTTGCTTTTAATGCTTCTGGATTTCCTGCATTTTGAGATATAGCGTAGCTGAAACATTTTGCAAAATAGCTGATCACTTTTTGACTTAACACAGAACAGTTTGGATAGAGTTTTGATGCTTGGATGCGTTCTTTGAGATTGTATAAACGACTTGTTAGAGATCTTTTAGTATGAACAATGTCAGACCATTTTTGAACATCATATGGCACTTTAGCATGTATATCTGCCAGAGTTGTGCTGTCATCATCTCCAACATAAGTAGAAAATTTAACACCTGCTTCAGGAGCACTCCTCCAAAGTTCACAAGCTACATCCCTTTCCATTGACTTAGAAGAACCTGAGTGATTTTTTCTGCAGTCATGACTTTTAGCTGCCTTTCCTGACCTTTTACTTGAGTCACAAACTCTGCAGGACTTGCACCTGGTTGCATATGATACAACTTTGCCTGTGACAAGCCCCATTGCCGTACCATGACCTGTGAGAGAGTTGTGACCCTTCCCCCTCTTTTGCCACCCCATGTCATATGAAACTGCTATTCCAACTAGACCATCTGTTTCTCCATGATTGTGAGTGTTTTTTTCTGCTTTTTTCTTTTCCTTTTCCAAAATTTGATTACAACTATTTCTGGCAACAATTTCCACTGCATTTCCGATCTCCCTTTCCCTTCTTTTGAAAAGTACATTACCTACTGGAGGAACATTTAATGTAGTGAGCAAATTGTTTAGTTGGGTTTGTCCAATTCCAATGTGAAGAGATCCAAGAACTGCTCTTGTATTTACATCACTGGCTAAGGGTCCTCGGCTTCCAGCTCTATGTTGCCCGGATGTATTTACATTGTTGAGATTTCCACAATGAGCGCACTTAACAGTGAGTGTACTACTTAATCCACTCCTTCCAGCTTCACCAACAGTATTTACTATTGACAGGGGGCCTGAAAATCACAGCATTAATTGTTGCTTTTGTAACCAATCAGGTTTTGACATGGGCTGGGTAAAATTGCTTTATTATTTAGCTGCTGGGGAGGGGGGTTATTAATTTTAGGTATCTCAATGGGAGAGGGCAGCTTGTTAAAATAATTGTCTACACGAACAAAATTGAATAACTGTGAATGTCACGTTGTCTACCTGACTAGGAAGATTACAGAGGGGTTGAGGGCGCCGCGAGTAGAATTATAGAGGAAATATGGTATATATGTAGTATCAGGGGTTGCATTTATGTTTTCAGTTGGAGTGCAACTGGGGCTTACAGGCAGTTAAAACTTTTTGAACTGAACTTCTTAATAAGAAGAACTTTTCTCTAGATAGTCAAACTACAGTGTAGGTGGACATTGTTATTGTTTTCACAGCCTGTTAATTTGCCTAGTGCCTGGCCCTTAATAAAACTCCTGATAAAGAAAACCTCCTCCAAGCATGTTGCAGTGTTCAAATTAAGATCAAGGAAATTTTAGTTGGGAAAGTTTTTTCAGTTATTTCCAAAACAGGGGCAATCATGGCTGTGAACAATAGTGGTACTCTGTTGAAAGCTGAAGTTATCGATATTGTGAAACTCCACAATAAAAAGAAATTCTATCTAATTATTTTGTAACAGATAAAAATTAAAATGGGTCAATTTTTACAATAAAGATACCAAATTAACTTCCAAAAGCAGTGACTGTTGTATTTTGTGGATGTTTTTACATTACATTTAATTATCATTATTAGTTTGACTTACCTGCGTGGCAGTGCAAGCAAGACTTCAGTTCGTTTTTCAATACATCCAGGTTTACTAGTCTTGTGCCTAATTTTTCGTCTTCAGTTTGCTAAAACAAGACAAATGTTTGCTCGAGTACTCAATGGCGTCGTATAGTGTATAAAAATGCGAGCTTCTTTGTAACATTTGCAACAGTTTTCCTCGATAAGAAAAACATACCTGTTTTGATTGAGTCACTTTTTTCTCAGTTGGCTCATAATCCCTCTCTCCGTTGTGCTCCTCTGCTATGGGTCGCTTTAAATTATCTTTACCCTTCGCTAGTTTTTTGACAGCACTCAGATGACCCCTTGACACAAAACGCCCTTTGCAGCGTTCACTCCCAGCAGTGTTTTCTTTGTCGCCGTCGTCGTTAGCAGCATGTGCGGTAGACGAATAGTACCATAGGTAGCCGAGGGTTAAGCTGGCCAAGTGAAAGGAACGAGGAAAACCTGAAGACTTGTTTTTCCCCTGCTGTTTTTTAGCTGGATAGGGATCGATCGCAACATCAGCATACCAAATATTTTCGT
>CM042757.1:16254623-16268161 GCA_022496165.2 Catalaphyllia jardinei | reverse complement strand
ATGGAGAAGATTGACACAGATGAGAAAAAAACGAAATTGAGAAATTTAGGCTACACTTTTGAAACCGTGACGTAGCTCCTTTAACTCTCGTTTCAAGGGAAACTGTTAAATAGCTCAATCACACTTTATGCAAAAAGTGTAGCTAGGAGAGTCAGACCGTCTTACTTTCTTATGCAGTAAGAAATGAAGGCAGAGATTCAACATTAGTCTCCCTATACGTTTGTTTATATCAGTTTTCGAAGCATCATTTGTAACGGATTGTGGACGAAGAACGGCCTTTGAACAAAAAACACATTTGAAACAGTAAATTGTTTATTCCCAGAATCGTTACGCACGCGCCGATAACAATAAACTTTCATTCAAATCCATGTATAAGACGATACACTGACACGATATAACACGGAAAGAAGAGGTGAGGTGAGGTCAGTTGAGGTAACGACAAGAAGTCGGTGAAACCGTAAAAAACAGCCCTAAATAAAAGTAAGAACTAACCGTTCCACCCTGAGATCGGCCTTAGAAAACAATTCTTGATTCTTCAAGCGCGGTCATCCTTGATATAAGCCTACAATGAGCGTCGCTAAACCAATAAAAACGTGCCTTCTGAGCCCAATAGTTACTTTTATATCATAGTGTCTCATTTTAATTTCTATTGTACAAAGTTTTTGCTTCTTTTTATCAGTTCAGCTTGGAGTAACCATTATTTAATGCAGATAAATACAGTTTTTTCACCGGTTACCACGAGTAACCACGAGTAACCATGGGTAACCAAATGATGGTTAAAAGGATACTATTAATATTGATTTAGTCAGTTCATGGTTACCCGTGGTAAACCGTTGATCTTCCTGCACAGCGGTTGTTTGAATTACTCCAAGATAGCCTGCTTTGGGAGTACCACCAGTAGTTTGTATTTCAACAATTACTTTCTTATTTCATTCTTTTTTCGGAGAGAAATAAGGTGGAGATGACCAACACCCTAAATTGGCGATGTCACGCACGAATGTCACGCAAGATTAAACTTCCAAAAAAAAAGTGATAATTTCCTTAAATTTTCGTACTGGTGAGCCAGCTTGCCATAATTTTCCCATAAGAAGAACCCAAATCCCGGAATAAAACGATGACAGGCATTTCAATTAAGTACTACACTGGCTGTTGTACCAGAAACAAGTTTACTGTTTCAGACAATGAGCGACAAAAGTGTTGAGACACTTGGCAGCAAAATTCGATTTTCTGCGTCTTGGAATCATTTCTGCCCCTTTTCCACAAAACAATGTTGATTTTTCTATTTCTTCGACTGCACAGACCACAGCGCTTTCACAACATTGAATTGGGGGGCCGGGGGTATCAGAGATTTAACGCTAGATGCAAATGAAATCGAGCAAATGCTTAAGTATCGAAAATCGTCTTTTCCTAAAAGTGTCTCAACTACTTTTGTCGCTCATTGTCTGGAGGCTATTTATGCAAATTGTAGTGATTTCCTTTATATAGCTAAGCTCTAGCAAGTTTATTTTTACAAAAGCGACTAAATGCGTGGTTCAGAGTGATTCTAGACTAAAGAAAAAGTGACAAGTGTTTTCTTCTCACCGAAATTTCGATACAACGACGAAACCTGGTGTATCCCATTAATAAACGGATCCATATTTAGCCCTCAAAGTGGTATTTATCGCCACTTTTTCTCTTTTAAAGCGTTCAAAGAGTGTCTACCTCACTTTCATTCAACGCAATCTCTCTATGAATCATTTCTGCCCCTTTCCCTCAAAATAATGTTGATTTTTCTATTTCTTCGACTGCACGGACCACAGCGCCTTCACAACATTGAATTGGGGGGCCGGGGATATCAGATATTTAATGCTAGATGCAAATAAAATCGAGCAAATGCTTAAGTATCGAAAATCATCTTTTCCTAAGTGTCTCAACTACTTTTCTCGCTCATTGTAGCTCCAGGCCACCGCTACGCAACACAAACTGGGCTAAAGACATGTACGCACAATTCTGCGATAACACGCATCATAAGTACCTATTAGCTCTAAGGAAAAGAGCATTATTTCGTTTTAAAAGAAAGAGGGATCGAGGGGGGAGGGTGGACCTTTTCCTTTGGAAAAAAAAACTTTGTACAGGTAAAACATCTGAAAGAAATTGTCCATTCGAAAACTGCCATGCCAAACCTAATGATGAGAAAAAAGAATTATTGCCCCATAAATTTGCCCAACATCAAACCCCGCTCGAATATTAATGGTCCATTTCTAATATCTTGAGCATCTGCAAACAATATATTTCATTCAGTTTGAAAGCAGACCCATTAAAAAAGCGAAATATTAACTTTACTGAGCTTGTACTAAGACAGAGAGCAAAGAAGGCTTGCGGTGGCCTCATGGCTTGCTCTCTCGTCTCCTGATCGAGCGGTCCGGGTTCAAGCCCTGGCCGGGGGCATTGTGCTGTGTTCTTGGCACTTTACTGGACTAGCGTCCCATCCCTAGTAGCTTCATGCCACGGAAACTGGGATAACCTCCAGCCTGGTTGGTACTCCCTTAATGTTGAACTAAGCTACATAACCTAGGTGTATTCTGGCAGGGTTGTGCGCGTGATTTTAAAAAGTCAAGAGCACAGCAGTTTTCACTTGAACGTTAAAGGTAATTTGCCTTTGTTTTTACCAGTTATAGTACCAGTTATAGTACTAAACGAATGATTTTTATAAAACAACCCCCAATCGGGAGTAAAAACAAAAATTGCTCTGACTCTCTCGTGCATCTTTTTCCGTGCTTTATTGTAAATATAGCGAAACTTTTAGGTAATAAGCCCTGCAAATATAATTCTAAATGTGCGATATTTCCACATGTGAAAAAGCGATACGTAAATCAACTTCGCGTATAGTATTCTTCGCATGTGAAAATATAACCAATCATCGCCCAGAGTAGAATCGCTTAGCCAATCAGAGCAAAGCATTCAAATGGCTTCCCAGAAGCGTGGTCTTGAAATCAGCGCCCACATGAAGTTTGTGTTTTAAAAATATGGCTTCGACTTCCCGTTTTAGTTCACTTTCGGAAACAGCAGCGGAATATATCCAACATCTTGATCGTTAGCACTTCAGCCGTCAGCCAACAGTCACCTCAGCAAGTCTTATCTCTGTTTCAAGGGCGAACATTCAAGGAGGAACATTCAACATTTCTATAAACAGCGTAAGTCAACAGAGTCGGAATTTGTCTTTGCACAGCGCGAAGCGCCGTCATGGACAAGCGAAAATATTTCACACTTTGTGATTTAAATATACGAATTCCTTGTATTGTATTTTAGCTTGTGTAGGCTTTTTGTCCGCTTGTTGCTGGACGGAAAGCGAATTTGTTTTTTATTACGTTCGGTCATTTACATCAGTCTTGAAATTTGCTTTTCTGCATGTAAGCTTATGTTATCGAGAAAAATTAAAACTGATTTAAAGGATATGTTTAATTCTCGCCATATATACAATAAACAAATTACAGCATAGAAAGTGCTTTGTACGGATTTTTATTCACTCGTTGCAAAACTGTGAAAAACTCACTCGTTCGCTGCGCTCACTCGTTCGTTTTCCAAAGTTTTCTCAGCCTCTCCAGACCTCTATATATACACAGAGGCAATATAGTCAACGAGTCAAAAGAGTAATTTAAGCGAATTTAAGCCGTTTCTTTAATTTATTTAACTTTCATGATCAGCTTTCGAAGCAACTCGGCTTTGTTGGTCCAAGGAGACTTGACATGCGATGTAAGGAACACAGCCCAACAAATCATCAGTGAGACCGTGGGAGTCTGGGGAAGACTTGATGTCTTAATTAACAACGCCCCTCAGTTCTACGCTACTCCAATTGGCTCTGTTATGGAGAAAGAGTGGGAAGACTTGGTTCGAGCTAATCTGACCTCGCCATTCTTCCTTTCTCGATCAGGTAACATTGACATTCAATCAGGAACTTCTGCATAAGTTACTTAATTATTATAATAATGCTTATGTGTCGCGCCCATTGCAAAAGCTAGCAGTTTGCTGAGCGGAAAGGGGCAGGCCCTACCATCAAAAGATCAATTTTCTTTCTTCCTTATTTTTTATTATTATCTTTAAGTAGCTTTGATTGACCATCTTTTCATCATCCTCGTGTTTTTTTTTAAGGACGTTCTCGCTCATTACTACGGCGCATCTCTAGTGCGCACGTTATTTATTGGTCACGCGCGTGCCACGTCTTTTTCAAGCGCGCGCACGGAGTCAAAAACTCAATAAAATATAGGGCTGATGGCCTTTGCGTAACTTTGTGTGCGAATATTTTTGTTGGATGCTCGGTGACCCTCACTTTTTTTTGGCAGATTACTTCCTTTTCTGATTCTTTCCATTATACTAAAAAACAAAAAAAAACCTGTACGTGGGAAGTTTAATTATTTCTCATATAGTACTCAAATTGGGTCGAATTGGTACATGAATACAGGTGTGCGTAACTTAGAAGTTATATTTTTTTAAGGCTAATTCTAGCTGATTTAATGACATATGTAGCAAAGATCTATTAAATAGGCCTATATATGCTGTGTTAAACACACATAACTTAGATATGATTCTTTAACTTAAATATATGCCGATAGTGATGAATCCGTCCAGAATCGCCTCGAGTAACTGGAAACCCTAGAAATGCTATGGTCTGTGCTACGCCTTATCTTCAAAACGAGTTCGGTGGCCCCCAATTTTTTTACGTTTTTAATCTAATTTTATCATTTTCTACCTGCAGTCAAAGTTTTTAAAAAATCTGGACGTGGGAAGTTTTTGGGCGCGAACGTCCTTGGGTGACACAGAAAGCAACCTACGTTTTCCAGCATATTATACCACATTTGGAAACTTGGGCTACCTATAGAGCACTTTTTTATGTTTACATAGGTTTGTCTCAACACAAGGGGGGTTCAGAGAATTCGAGCCGGAGGGCTGTGCAAACCTTCGACTGTGTCTCGACTTTGCATTACTTTCTAGAATTCTCCCAATCCCCAAAGTTCTTAATACTCTACTGTTTTTAAATAATAATTCTCAAGAATACTTGCGAATTTTTAACTTCACAACCTTGTTTGCATACTCTCATCTCAACACACCTGTCGACCAATGAGAGCAAGGGTACCGGTATTGTCTCTGTTGTTTGCTATTTAAAATATTTACATGTTTGTTATTTATAATAACTTGAAACTTATTAATTTACGTATTGTTATATCCGTATATTTAGTAAATTTAATATAGAAAATAAGTACTGGTCTTAAGATGTTCTGATGCACCCTAAAAGTTACTGAAAATTAATTGTTAAATTAACTTTGCAGGCGGCGTTTCCTTTCTTAAAAGCATCTAAAGGAACTATTATAAACCTGTGTGATATCCATGGCGTGAGACCAAAGCTCAATTATTCAGTACATTCCATCTCCAAGGCTGGCCTTCACATGTGTACGTACCTTCTCATTGGCTAAAGAATTCGCGCCAGATGTGCGCGTCAATGGCATAGCTCCTGGTTGTATTCTCTGGCCTGAGGAATCATGGGATGGATTGTCGGTGGGGGAACGAAAAGCGCGAATGAAAGAGAACAAGAAAAAACAAGAAGAAAGTATCAGTAAGGTTCCGTCTGGTCATAAGGGAGAGCCTGAAAATGTTGCTGATGTTGTCTCATTTCTGAGTACATCTGCTGAGTACGTCACTGGGCAAATCATTGCCGTTGATGGAGGCCGTATCTTGCATCAGTGAGTTCCCCGGGTCAAAGAGTTGAATGTGCTAATGACTTCCACTGTATTTCTAGAATGGTTCCTCCCTAAATTATTTTCTGATTTATAAATAACAAATGTATGTATTTCTAATTTTTTATTTGAACAGTAATGAACAATTTCAGCTGAAATCGAACGGTAAGCTGAGGAGGTTATGTGTGGACTGGTTAATATTAAGAAAAAGAGAAAACAATAAGGTTTCGTAAAGTATATTAAACTTGACGTTTCGTATGCTTTAACATACATCCTCAGAAGTGACGGTCACAAAATATGACGAGATTTAAAAAGACAAAAACTAAAGCGACGTATTGGTAACTAGCTAGAAAACAATGGAAACAGAAACTACATCCGGTGCGAATTAATACAGAAGGGGATTTTCACTATCGACGTTTTCATTAAGGGCGGGTTTCAAGTCCCGTATTAACAGTGTTTCTTTAATTTTACACTGTAAATCACATTGACCACTTGCTAAGATCTCAAAATGGTCCCATTTGGTGTTGTGACCAGTGGATATCGAATGCAAACGGGACAAAATCCATCAATAGTTCATTATGCTGTCTCTTTATTTATCAGTACAGTTAATTAGGAGAGTAGGAATGACACAATGGTGAGATCGCTTGCCTCCCACTAATGCGTACTGGTTTCGATTCCAGCCCGGTGTCATATGTGGGTTAGGGTTTATTAATCGTTGTCCTAGGGTATTTCCTCGGGTTTTCCGGGTTTCTTCCCCTGCAAAGAATAATGACATCTCCAGATTCCATCTTCACCAGATAAAGCAACCACATGAAAACCAGCTAAGACTGAATGGGTCACTCCTTAAAAAATGACGTAAAGAAGTTGTCAGTAATTATATTTTTTTTTTCGTAATGCGTACTTTCGGAAAACGAACGTAACAGTTGTCAAGGTATATAACTACGTCTTGCACAAGAAACTTGACGTTTGACACTACTTTCAGTAAAATCACTATACAACAAGCATTTCTTGCATTTGAAGTAGAATTAAGAAGGATTTCAGTTCTTTGAAATGGAAAACTCAAGGGACATGGAATCTGTGTCCAGTGCGGAGAACGGGATATTTATCTATAGACAGGCACAGTTGCAGAGGCGCTTTGGCCTCATTGTTAGTGCGCTCGCCTCCAGCTGGAGACATCTTGTTGTGTTCGTAGGCAAGACTCTTTAGTTTGACAGTGCCTTTCTCTATCCATGTGCACAAATGGGTATTGGCGAACTGCTGAGGGTACCCCTGCGATGGACTAGCATCCCATCCAGGGAGAAGCAAAAATACTCCTAGTTGCTTTATGCTACTGAACCAAGCCTGATGGGCTACTTGGCGCGTATACAGAGTTTCACATCAAACACCATGAATTTCATTCAAATGGCAGTCAACTTTTTAGGTTTTTATCAAACCTTTAATTTCATTAAGTGCAGGGTGCGAAGTTCTCTTTTAATAAAGCCTGATGTCCAAAATTAAAGATACTAGGATTTGGAGCTCTTTTTCTTATGACCAACTATGATCCACTTGGTTGAAAAAATGTTAGAAGTTGCGGCAAAAACAATTATCCTAATTTAAAATTCATCAAGGTAAGAGATAAACGTTTACGGCAGAAACAAGCGATGTCGGTCCTGTCGTAGTGAATTTTGAAGTTTTTGCTTTTGTTGATTCGAATTTTATTTGGCCTGTGGTGACAGTTTACCTTGTACTTGAGTACATGTACCTTAATGGTGTAAAACACTGCCGAGGGGAAGAAGAATGCAAATTTTTGCTTATATGACTATCCTTGAATTACGTGTATCAGGGGCTCCTGGTGTGTGTGTCGATGCAGAGAAGGGTTGTTCCCAGAAAGAACTAAGGGGATAACATTTGACAGAGCAACGATAGCAACAAACTGTGTTTACTTATTTAACTAATAGCTCGGATTGCTTGGATTACAGCACTCGGCAGCTGTCACAAAAAATCAGACTGCCAGCGAAAAATGCCGCTCACTTCTTGCTTATTGACTTCTTTTTCAGCCACATGGTCCGCTCAATTTTTTGATTATCGCCAAGTATTTAGCACAATAGCAGATCCTGAGAAAATAGACCACGTTCACTGCATTCTTCAGAAGCCAGAAACAGCAAACACTTCCTTCAGGCTAATCGCACTTAGAAATCTGTGAGAAATCGTTTACTTTACAAGACAAGGAACCAATGGAACAATGAAGCAACGCTCAAGACTGTAACTAAGCAACTGTAAACATTTCGAATTTTAAGTACAGTGTTCGATCACTCTCGCGGTGTGCTGTAGCAAATGAGCATTACGTAATTCCGGATGGCTCTGAAATAGCCCTCCCCGCGGTTAGTTTTTCTCATTTGCAGTACAATGTAATCCAACGTGGATGCGAGGCAATTTCGGGCTAAACCTACAAAATAGCCCGAAATTGCCTCACATACATGCTAGATTTCACTGTAATGCAAATCAGCAGAGTTTATAGCGAAAAGGGCTATGAAGGGAATTCGCAAAGCTTTCACTGCACTTTGGTTGGAAATCTCCACAATTCAGGTAATGAAGTCGAACGTAAACAATGGCCAGGCGTTTTGTAAACACTGTTCGTTAGTCGTTGAGTGATGTTCTTTGTAGAGAGGTTATTTTCAATAGGTAACTGGGACGCTTTTTAGTGAATGTTGCCTTTTTGAAGTGGTGGCTGTTGTAAAGAAGCCGTAAAATGTCCAAAAGAAGGACGAAAAATACCGTTGTAAATAGCTGTCTGCTAGTGAGGATTCGATTGAATGCATGTAATCAAAGTAAAAACTCCAAATAGTTTTCTCCTTTGCTCGCCCCTATCCCCTTTCTCTAGCTTACAGGCTCAGTCTTGTCCATTGAGTTTATTCGCCGCACGAGTCAAGCTCGAGTCACGAGTCAAGTTCGAGTCACGAGTCAGGTTCGAGCCAAGTTACATTTTTTTTCGTTTTCTTTCTTTTGTTTGTTTGTCTTTGTCTTGATGGCTGTCGCTGTGATTAGTGCTTCCACAATGACGTCTGTTCGAAATACCACAAACATTTTTTTTTTCCTGTCTGACGCGATCGCGAGATGACCTTTGCTGGTTTCTTTTCTGCCTGCGTAGTGTGCATTTCTTCGGCGGCCTAGGAACACAACACGGTCTCAATTCGAAGCTTCGCCATATACCTCATTCGCCAATATTTTCTAAGTCTAAAAGTATACGACACTTAGAAAAAAAACGGCAAAGTGGATAAGTCTCACAGGAGTTCCATTGTTTCAGCTATTGTTTAGTTAAACAAAGAACTGTATGCATAATAAATGTATGGGGTTATACGGAAATCTTGCCAAACTGGCAAACAGTTAGACCGACTATCAGAGAAAGAAGCAAGTTTATGTTTAACAACGAACTCTTCAGCGATGTGAAGTTTGTTGCTCGAGGGGCCAATGGCGAAAATGAAAGTAAACAAGTGATTCTTGCTCACAGGTTCGTGCTGTCGATTAGCAGTCCTGTGTTTGAAGCCATGTTTTACGGTGAGCTGGCGGAGACTACAGACTCTACTGAGCTGCCTGACTGTGAATACGAGAGTCTGTTGGAGTTGTTTCGCTACATTTACAGCGACGAAGTGAACTTGAGCGGAAGTAATTTTATGGGAGTATTGTATTTGGCGAAGAAATACATGGTGCCTTCACTGGCTGATAAATGTGCGAAATATCTGCAAGATAATTTAGATCCATCGAATGTTTTCGACATCTTGCCACAAGCACAGAAATATGAAGAGAAAAAACTGGTTGATCAATGCTGGAAAGTAATCGATAAACAGACAGAGGAAGCTCTGAAATCAGATGGATTTGGGACAATTGAGAGGTCCTTACTTGAGGCGGTGGTCACGCGTGACACTTTGAATATTCAAGAGATAGAGTTGTTCAAAGCAGTGAATTTGTGGGCGACCAAGAGATGTGAAGAAGAAGGCTTATCAACCGATGGAAGTGAAAAGAGAAGAATTCTCGGAGAACGGATTGTGAAAGGAATACGTTTTCCAGTGATGACCCAATATGAATTTGCTGCTGTTGTTGCTGTTGTTGTTACTGCAAGATTTTGACACAGGACGAGGCTTCTAGCGTAGTTAAATACTCGCTTTCAGTTCCAGACACCCAAGTAGTATTTCCAGAGGCTAAACGAACTGGTTCGGAATTGTTCGAGCGTTGTTGCAGATTTGGTTCCGTGGTTCACACTGGCTCAGGTTATCCTTATTCACCTGATAGAACAGACTGTCTTTATTTTCAGGTCGACAAAGACATATCCCTACTAGGAGTAACACTCTGCGGAAGCAGAAATTGTGAATATTCTGTTGCTCTTCATTTAGGACGCACCAATCTTCCAATTATTGATAGCGTCTGTACCACAAGAGGAAAATTTTCTTCAGAGTGCATAAAATCAATCCCAGTTTCTTACTATGGTTTCAATGTTTTCTTCGACAGTCCAGTTGTAATAAGGAGAGGTGTCACATACCATCTGGTGGCTTCCATTTCTGGCTCTGCGAACTCTTGTTTTGGTCAAAATGGTCAATATTCTGTTGTTTGTTTAGGGGTTAAATTTGATTTTAGAAGCAGTGGCTCGAGTAGTAATGGAACGAAAGTTGAACGAGGACAATTTCCAGGGTTTCTTTTTAATGTACCATAAATGGTTAACTAAATTATTAAACGATTCCATCTCGACTGCTAGGTGGAGTGAAAGCTATCGCTCTTCCCTGAACGAGTGTAGAAATGAAATGCCTGGCCTGCACCCAAACTGTAGACGCTGATCGCCACCAATCAAAGAAAAAGCAAATGTGTCGTAACCTTGGAGATGTCAGTAGAAGAGGTGAGTGCCCAAACTCATCAAGAGGAAGCCATAGATTTCCAACGCAAAGGACATCACCCATGTTCAGTAAATTTGTTTATTCAGAGGCTTTCAATTAAACCTAAATTTGTAGCAGCTAGGAAACTGTAGTGGACTTTGGTAATGCTATTATTCTCCAGGTTTTTTTGTTTAGGTCTAGTTTTTTCCTACGTATTATTGTGTTTGTACCGTACATCGGGCAGAATGGGGTGACATGCAAATATCAATGAGCTGTTACGGCCGGTCATTCAAGCGTGAACGCTCAAAGAAATTGGCACAATAGGAGAGAAAATGGGCGAATTTGGCCACCGACTTCAATCGCGAATTCGCGGTAACTAGTGCAAGGTTTTTCTAACATAATAGTGCGGATTTTTGAAGTTCCCAGGTTGATCTTTAATTCTGTCAAAAAGCTAACTGAAAAGCACAAAATTAAGTTCCAGACTTTTAACTTAGAAAATTGTGCTCATTTCGGTGTTTCTAGTATGGAAACGACCCTAATTAAATGTAAAAGTTCATTTTCTCCCAAAGCACGCAATAATCTTCCGATAATGGATCGGATTATTGAAGATACACGTTTCCTCTTCGCATTTATCGATTTTTCTCCGAAATTCGAGCAAAAGAAGTTCCAGACTTTCACGTTTTACGTCGGAGGTTCAAAATTCGCGCGCATTCTGGAGACCCTTGGGATTCAGTCATTGTCTTTCCAAGATAGTAGTTGCTATAAAAAACACAATGCGATGGAAAGTATTGACGAAATGCAGTCAGCGGTAAATAGAGGCTATTGACTTGCAAATGTGAGCTGAAAAAGTAAGAAATCTGTAGCTGCGCGGATTTTAAACAAAGCACGAGCTAGGTTCGCGAACTCACCGAGGCGTCCGTAAAAATGACCGATCCGAGGGTAAAGGATTTGAATCAGGAGCTCTTTTCAGAGCTCACAGAACCCCTGGTTCAGCCTTTACTCGTACATATGGTTCCGCGATTAGCTAATGGGAAGGATCCTAAATTCTGCTTGCAAATCAACGGGAATATTTTGTGGGAGTGGAGAAAGTTGGATGGGAATTTGGAGAAACTGTTTGCGGTCCTTCAAGCGAACTTACGGCCGAACGGATATAGGCTAGAGGAGTCTGCGTACGATCGTATCAGTAATCTGAAGAACATAAAACTAGAACTTTCGTGAACAACATAAAAGCCGAGGATAATGGGAAAAGAAAGCAGAGGAAAAAAGCGAAAACATGTATGAAACTATTATGTTAAGGCCAGTGCTTATTCTAATACGGATTCGTATATATTTCTCACGGACGTACTATATATACCTTCTTTTCCACTGGCGAAACGCCCCATAAAGTCTAACCTGACCTGTGGCACTAAAAACCTCATCTACATGATTCAATGTAACCGCTGTAATTTCCAATACATAGGGGAGACGAAACGACATTTAAAAGACTGATTTAATGAACACCACCGTACTAAAGATAACCCTAACACCACATCTAAACCTACTACTGCTGCAGAACATTTCCTGTCCTCTCCTAGCCACACTGCTAACGACATGCAATTATATATAATGTAGAATTGATTGTTTCTTCGTTAAAATTTTAATTGCACGTAAATTTGTAATTTAGTAGTTTCAACTAAAATATTCTACAATATTAATACAAGTGAATTATATCAACATTCGATTCCTGAATCCCAATTCAGTACTTAACCCCCGTGGGAGGGGGGAGATTACTTCCTATGGCCTGTATGGTGAGGCTCCGCCCGAAAGGGGTACCTTTTTCAGGCTTCGGGTATAAAAAAAGGTAGAGACATGATATAAAAGGCTGAGACATGGTATAAAAGGGTAGATAAATCGGTCGTTTAGGTATTTAAGAGGGACATTAATCATAATACTTCGAAAAGACGCCCCTATTAAGCACCACATGAAAATGAGAACAAGACTTTCTAAAGTCGGTATGTGAAAGGGGTACCTTTTTTCGTGCCAAAATGGTATTTAAAGGGGTAAGAGGTTGGACCTTGGGGCGGAGCCTCCCCGCATTAAACTTTGTTAAGCACCCCCCCCCCCTCCGGACTTAACCAATGACTTATATACTTGCATTCGGTATGATCCTTATTTCATTGAATAAAGTTTGGTCAATTTATTCAATAGTTTTGCTGTCAAACGAAGTGCAACAAACACTGAAACTGTCTCCTGGTTACTTTGATGACATACTGAAATAAAGTGATCGTGGTCCTGTTTTCCATATGCCAAACAGGGCGGCTTTGCTTATAACTGATACCTCGCGAGGAACACCTGAGTAACAATCCACGTGGTTTAACTGACCGTAAAGATCAAAGTACTGCACTAGACAAAGGAACCAACTTAACTACAGTAAAATAATTTTACGTCATCAGAGTGAAGATGCAACGATCGTAGAAAATGTTTTTGGTTTGTATACTGTACCATTCAAAGGCTGAATCAGAACGATCCGCATATGGATAAAAAAAAATGACTTAACAGGTTTTATACACTCTTCAGATCTTTCATTAGGAGGGGTACCTGGAGCCCTGGTGTCCGGATTTTTTAAACGTAAAATACGGAGCACATTTTACGGCCTGCAGTCCTGATCTCTTTAGTGCGGGCGTGGAGCCCAAATTAATGAAATCCGAGCGAAGAGAAAGTGCAACAGATAAGAGAGAGATGCATTTTAGCTCATTTTGCCAAACGCGATCCTTTGTTTTCTTGCCTCGTATTTAATTCAGTAATTATGAGAAAAAAAAGCAGTTAGCAAAGAATCAAACAGACTACCACGTTGCACTAGATTAAAGAGGGTCTCAATGGGGTTAACCGTCAACCGTCAAATGGCCAAAAAATTAACCGTCAACCGTCAAAAACAGAATATTTTTACCGTCAACCGTTAAATGAGCGAGCCAAAATTAGCCGTCGAATTTCTCAGATATCCTTAAACGAT
>CM042757.1:16229623-16252123 GCA_022496165.2 Catalaphyllia jardinei | reverse complement strand
GATTGGTTTTCTCCCCTTACTACTATAAGAGAAAACCTGCATGCTGTGTCACATTTCAAACATGAGACGTTTAGTGTACTTCAGTATGCTATGGACTTCGGAACTATCTCAAAGGAGTCACTTAAACGGATAACAAAGTAGAAAGTCAGTTATTATACACATCCTACGTCGTACTACCCTGTTCCTCAGACTAGTATCCCACTCAGTGTCGCTAAATTTATGACCTCATTGCCAGCAGAAAGTATTCCAAAAGAGGCGGAAATCACCATGCAACAATGGGCAGAACATTACAGACCAGTGAGGCAGAGAACCGTTCGAAGCGAGACAACGAAAGACAAAGCAGGCGCTCTTCCACCAGCTGTGTACGAGGAGGCAAAACCTGGAACATGGAGCGAGCTTTCTTTTCCAGATCTTCAACCTCTTCAGTTTCTAATGAGTCAGCACTCCTGTCTAAGTCATCTGACTGTACGGTTGTCACTTTTGTCAGTGACGGGAAATTTCCCAAGTCCTCATCCTCACTGAGCCTGAACCTCTCCAGATGGATGAATTAAAAAGTGACTCGGACAGTGACTATGATGAAACAGAATCAGAGATTGTAGAACACAGAAATGCCTTAGCAAGATCGGGTAGACAGATAAAAGTGTCGGTGGGATTTGATCTCCTAATACGACTCCTCATACAAGTACACCAAGATAGGTGGAGCAGGCGCTCAATACGTCCAGCGGTAACGGAGGAGTTGTAATAATTACGCTAATAATACACATAGTCGTCATAGTTAAAGATCAATAACCTCATTTTAGTGCACAAATAGGATTAATTCCAGTATTCAAATATAAGCAAAATTATATCGTTTTATTAGAACTTACAGCCAGATTGGTGCTTTAAATTCGTCTGATAAACGTCATTCCCAAAAATTTACCGTCAACCGTCAAATGACCTAAAATTTAACCGCCAATCGTCAAAATGATTTATTTTTAACCGTCAACCGTCAAAGGGACGCCCCCTGTCCCCCCCCCCCCCCCCCCATTGAGACCCTCATTAAAGGACTTAAAAGGGTCAGCCACATTTTTAACCACTTGATTTGCAAATAGTCTGCAGTTAAATGGCTCGTAATAGTTAACTGAAGACCTTACATGGACAAAACCTCTTCTACATAACCACTTTATGATTAAATAATGATAATAGGACTGGGTGGAGTCCAATTCTGTCTGTAATCATACGAGTGATTAACAAAATCACAAGTATGATTACAGACTGAATTGGACGACACGATGTCTTGTTACCAATTAATCAAAACTATGACAAAATTCGAGAAACGAACAAAGCATCTATTGAGCAGTGAAAGATTTTAAAACGTCGTCATGAATGCTGAAAAACCCAGCAGTTTACTCGACAAAGTTCACCGCAGCAGCGCGCGCAAAATGGCGCGCACTGTCCAATTACAAGCATAAAAGAAGAAATCCCATAAAAAAAAAAACGTCAAAAATTTTGAAAAGAAAATTTACCCATCAGAGGTCCAAGATCTTGTTTTGTGGGCATGGCCATTTTTTCACCTCCTAACAGGTACCAATTCTAAAACAACACATTACCTCCTGTCATATATTGTCGCCTAATAACCTAAAAGGTACCGTGAAAGCTCCTTTTGTAAACCTTTTGGGGCTCACTACCCTGTCTAAGAGACACCAAAACTGTATTTTTAACCCTTAACTTAAAAGGTACGACGGGCACCTTTTTATGGGAGCCCCCCAAAGATTGGTACCACTAGCTGCCACTGTCGATCTGTAGGTAGTTGTTGTATGTTGTAAAAGTTTCAGTTTTTCCACATCTAGTTCCTCCCGATGCCACATGCAGCCCAAGCTCAGTAAGCGAGCGTCGTTATCACTCCATGGATACGTTGGTAGTTTCGCTACAAAGTCGTTTCTCTCTAAGTTAGCTAAATTGAATTCTCCCTGTAGCCTGAAGTGCATGAAGCAACCTCGTTCTCAGGGTCTCATATCTTACCCCTCCAGGGGACGATGAGATGAGAGACCCTGTAAACGAGGTTGCGCATGACCTTTGAATTCAGGATCGCATCTGTAACAGATAGCTAATGATAGTATGAGTGTCAAATTGCAAATGATCAAAAATTCACAGACATAACAGAAAACACAATAATAACAGTATAAATGTTTAACTTAAATGGTTGAAATACTAGTACTGTTAACCGTAAAAGTTATTTCCTTCGCAATTAAGGCTAAAGCCTCTTTGTCTGTGACTTGACTACAAATGTCAGTTATCAGTAAAACTTTCGAGTAGCTTCAGTTGTCAGTCATTTTTTTGCCATATGTCAGCTATCAGTACGTACAGCTCCATCCAAACCCTCAGAGGAGTGGTGTTGGGTGTCGTGGAGTGCTTTAAGCAAGGGTAGTGTGGAGTTTATATAACTAACGTGCTTGGGGCGCGACGTGGACGTAGGGCTGCATAGTGTGGTGCTGTGAGAGATGGCTCGGTGCGGTGATGGGTGATGCACTTTTAGCTGGCCAAGATTTTGAAAATACATTTGTTTCTCATTTGATTTACATGTGTATAGATTGATTCTGGAGTCCGAGGGAAAAAATATGAAAAGACTGATCCCAGGCCTTCGAGTCCAGTGGGCCATTTTCTCGCCCAAAACAAACTCCTATTTATCAAAGTTAGTCACGTGAATTTTGAAGTTGCGTGATATTTTTGCGAAAACCCTGGTGTGATTTATGTCGCCATGGAAATCTGTAAGACCGATTCCAGTCCTCCGTTGAGGCTGGTGGGGTGTTTTCCAACATGGCCGACTTTCATAGGCACCGCCATCTTGCATTCTTAATTCAACTCCTGATTGGCTGAAAATAACCTGCGCCATCTTGGATTTGGAAAACAATATAGTCTATTGTTCTGGAAACAATAGCCTATTGTCTTTCTCGGCTCCTGATTGGTTACGGCCCCTATGAGCGTCCTATAGTAGTGTTATTTTTTTTATACTTAAAAACTGAAAATATTTTGAAAACTCAATGTATTATATTTGCTAATTATATGGCTTGTGTTTGTAGGCGATATAACGCGCGCTGTGATTGGCTAATTGCCACGGAATTGTAGGGCATTATTAGTAATGCCCACGGGCCAATTACAGGCTTGCAAAAGCAAAGCAAAAAGTAATTTAAAAAAAATCCATCTTTATTTTTATTGTTAGTGCCATATAACATGGGCGTAGCCCGGATTTTTTAAAGGGGGGGGGTCACACTGAGTCATACAGAGGGTACTCACCAGATTATCACTTGAATATTGCAGGTTGTTTGCTTACTAAAAGTCTTACAAAGGTGGGGAGGGGTGACGGGTATCCCAGGACCCCGCCCCTCGGCTACGCCCTTGCCATATAATAAGCAACTAATAATCTCGACCGTTTGGTCGTTATGGGAAAATCTCAAACCTCGGCCTACCGTATTGACTTCGCTATCACTCGATCAATACGGCAAGGCCTCAGTTTGAGATTTTCCCGTAACGACCTCAGTCTCAGTTTTTAAGTAGTTAATAATCCACCCCGCACTTGTTAACATTATCTAAACATACTTGTGCATGATATTTCGTACTGTGGCTATGTTCGTTTAACTTAAGTACTCAAAGTAACAAAATTTCTTCTTTTGCTCTAAATATTGTTAAGTAATCGGCTTAAGTATCTTCTTCTTAATTCTCGTGACTTTAATTGTACACATCTAGTGCTAGTCTTTTTTTTGTCATTAAATTTTCGTTTCTCTTGTTCTACCTGTTAGTTATTGTAATTGTTTCTACTTCATTCTGTAAGGTTGAATTGTTGTAATTTGTTATACGTCAAAATCACTGCTCCCCTCGAATAGCTGTGGTTAACCGCGAGCAGTGCTTATTTTTCTTCATGTGTTTTAAAAATTCCTAGGCCCGGTTTAAACGCCGCATTTTACATGGGCCGAATCAAATACTAATTTTAGTCGATTCGAATGAATAAGTTCGGCTGATTTGATTTAAACGTCGCATTTTTTTTTGCCGAATAAAATTGCAAAGCGCGCGAGGGACGTGTTAATTCCCATTCGAGCAAACATAATTTATTTAACATAATTATGAATTAGATTCGGCACGTGTAAAATGCGGCGTTTAAATCGACTGTCGAACTTCAGTCGAATATTCGACGGAATTAGTCGAATATTCGACTAAACTTGCATTGAACTGAAATATGTCGCATTTACGGTCCCGTCCACACTAATCCGTTTTCAAACAAAAACGGAGCTGTTCTGCTCCGGATACGGCTATTGTCCACACTACAACGCCGAAAATGATCACCGAAAACGGAGCCATTCGAAAACGTTCTCCAGAGTGGGGCGATTTGAAAACCATGCTTTTTGAAAACGCTGTTTCCTAGTGTGGACGAAGAAGACGATGCTATCTGAAAACGGTGACATCATCAAAAATAGACACGACCGGGTGCCAGACCACTCGACCGTGGGTATCCAAAATGGCGGGCAGACGCTGCCATGCGCACTGAGGGTATAAAAGCGTTTTCAAAACGGATACGGCGTTGTATTGTGGACGGGCGAAAACGATACGAAAACGATAAGAGTGGACGCAAATATTTTTGAAAACGGAGCAGAACAGCTCCGTTTTCGTTTGAAAACAGATTAGTGTGGATGGGGCCTCAGACGTCGCATTTTTCCTGTACTTAATTCGGCAATAGCCCCTTTGTGTGATGACACCATGATCAGCCTAGCAACAATCACCACCAAGCCTAATGAAAAATGTAAATTTTATCATGAGCCAGTTTCCAAAGCAGTCAAGATGAAAAGAATACCCACGTGAAAACAACACGAGGGCAACGAAAGTTTGAGCAAATGTCTCACAAACGAGGCTTGGTGGTGAAGCATGTGACGTAATCGGGCATAAGACCCATTCGATTTGGCGCATGCAAATGTGACGTTTAAACCGGGCCTAATAAACTTGAAACTTGAACACTTATCCACTGGATAGCGATTTACCCGGTGGATAGCGTTATCTATCCTTTGAATAACTGCGGCGTGTTGTTTCTATTGACTTAAATTAAACTTAACAGTTTTAGAAGGGGTGAATATATCTTTATTTCTCAAATACAGCGATCTTGGTGCAAATCATTTTGCGACTTCCGAAGCGTATCTTTGGATTGGGGTAGATCTTAAAGATTTTATTCCCCTCTTAACTCTTAATTTTACTTTTAATTGAGAAGTTCTGTCAAAAAACTCGATACACTGCTTTATTACTTATCCAGCATCTTTTAAGTTCGTCAAAGATTCCCCTCGCTCTATGATCAGCTAATCTGATACCCAGAAGTCCAACTGCCATAATGACTGACTATTAAGGAACTTTTTTGACATGTACATCCAATTTTCCGGGCCAGGTGCTGTCAACCATTATTGATACAAGTTCTAAAAGCCTTTTAACATGTTTATATAACAATGAAAAAAAAAAAATTAAAAAAATTATTTGAGTACAATGCCCCCTGTCTCTGCGGCGGGGGTGTTACCTGAAGGCTATTGTGACGTCGCTTTTTTGCCAATATCTGGTTTACGTTTCAAGCCAAATCCCTCTATTTAAAACAATAAGCAATGTTTTGTGGCTGGGTTTTACATGTGGGCTGTTTTGACGTCAACTTAATTTCTGCCAAGCTAAATCCCTGTATCTAATCCCTGTATTTAAAACAATAACCAATGTTTTTGTAGTTTTGTGTAAATTTTTGAGCATTTTTGAAATAGATTACACTGAGGAAACCATTTGATTAATTTGGAAAATCGAAATTGGAAGTGAAGACTTAGTGGATGGACTTCAAACGGTCCCCTACCGATGCATTCTTTAGGAGAAGGGGGCGGGGATTAACTGTCTGGTAGCTTTCCCAACCCATTTTAATCTTAACAATTCCCTTTTAAAACTGCTTCATATCTATCATTTTCAGGATAAAAGATAATTTTGTGCCTAAAGACTACATGGGCTCTTCTTTGACTTGTTTGTGCCTAACCAAGGTAACTCCGGCAAAATACCGTGACTAAAATAAACGAGAGGTGGGAGGCTATAAAAAAGGTCAAAATATGTGACTAGAAAAGATATTGCTTTGTGTTTTTATATACTAGGCAAAATTTGCCGTTCATTTTATATCATTGGTTCAAGGACCTGCCACCGTCCACACAAATTACCTGCCCTGTGACATAACTAGCCGAGCGAGCGAGAAATTCCACTGCATCAGCAATCTCACTAGGCTCGCCGATGCGATTAAAGGGAATCTTTTTAATAACATCTGCTTTTTTGGTTTCCAAGGTTAGCCCGTTCGTCTTTTCGGGCCACAAAACAGCCCCAGGGCTCACACCATTGACTCTGACAAAGGGGGAGAACTCTTTAGCAAGTGTCATGGTGCACATGCGTAAACCCGCTTTTGAGATGCAATAAACTGAGTGATCTTCCAGGGGACGGTCAGCGTGGATATCCAGCAGATTTATAATACATCCGCCTGAAGCTTTCAGGCTAGAAAAGGCAGCCTAAAATTAAGCGAAAGAAAAGATAAATAATTACTTAGGCAGAAAAATACCCTATGATATAGTAAGGATGTTAGTGTCTATTGTTGAGGACATCCTTACTGCATGTTTGCAACATCCCGCCGCGTCATTCATCAAGCGCGTGCGCGCTAGCTAAGAGTGAAATATAAGTAAGTACTGGGCCTAGTGCCGGTTGTGTTAACTTCACTTATAGTTTATTTTTATTGTCAGTAGCTGCCTCTTTTCTTTTCATATATCATTTCCTTTACCGATTTTGTCCATTTCAAAAAAATAAAATAAAATAAAATAAAGTAGAAAAAAATTCTGCCCTCTTGCGAGCTATGTTTTCCTCCAATGTGGACAGGCTGGCCTATTCCCCCTCAAGAGACGACATTAGTTGCATAAGTTTACTTCATAGACTTAGTTGTGATAAACTGGGCACTTTTTCCTACATTACCTACATTTCACTAATGAAGAATTTTTATTGCTGTTAGTTGTGAGCTAACTTGTGTTGCAAACAAAAATAATTCGGTGGTAACGGATGACCTTCCTCTTTCTCATTTTTCTCACGGGTTCCTGTCTTAATGAAAAGAACAGATTTTTCTCCTTCTTCTGTCAAAATAAAGACACAAAACAAAAGATTCTAAAATCGCAGTTTCCCCAATCCGGCTTATCTCGGAAACGAGCCGGTGACCTCCCATTTTTATTTTCTGTAATTGTAAAGATTGTAGAGGTTGCTTCTTACTCAAATCTAAACAACTACAGGGGTAGCGCGGTGCGAGATGATAAGTGATTCGAACTCCACTTGGTAGATTCAAACTGATTTATGACAGATCAAGTCCATAGATCTAGTTCACAATAGGTAGCGACTGACGAAATAGCGAAAACCAGTAGTGCTAAGATCGCGAATAGTAGGATACAAATAGGTGAGGCAGTCATACAAGTAGATGTAGTAGTCTCATAAGTAGGTTGGAATCCGGTTGACGACTTCCACCAAAGGGTAGCAGAGAGACGGTGAAATACACTCGAAATAGTGGTAACTTGGATCCTCCGTGATCGTAGCACGGTAGCGCTGTAACTTCACTAATAATCTCTGACATAAGAAGTTGCGCTTCGTTTTCCAATGTCTATATGCTACGTGAAAAAACTAGGGCGTTGTGAGAAACTTGGCGCACACAATAAAGACTAGCTGCCAAACTTCTAGAACTATGCATGCCGATTTCCACGGTTACAACTTTCGACGGAATGACAATAGCCGGCCCAAAACTAATTTGTGGTGCAAACAAAAACAAATGCATTGGTGACGAATGCCTTTTTTTTCTTAAAGAAAGAGAACCGACTTTCTCCTTCTTCTGTCAAAATTAAGGACACCCTTGAAAGAGATTAGAAGGGTTCAAAAAATGCACTGGAAAAATTTGCGTATGGTCTGTGTTTTCTACTGCACAGCATTTTTCGTTTTCCTAATCGTCTCCTCGTAATTGTATACTCGATAGAAGCAAGGAAAATATTTTCAACTTGTAGAAAATTAAACTAAACCTCGAACGTTCGGTGTTCACATCATCGCTATTGCTCGGTCAATATGGGAAGGGTTCGGTGTGAGATTTTTCAGTATAGATCTGTTAGGTTCACAAGAAGTTATTAATGACGCCCTTTGAACTCAGGCAGCTCCACGGTAGCGCCATTCACAGATGGCGAATAAATGACTAGATCAGAAAAAGGGGGAGCTTTGCCTGTTTAAAACTGGAATATAATTCTTCTTACTTGAACATAACAAAATTTCAACAAAAAAATCACAAAGAATTCGCAAAGTTCACCTGAGACAAGAAGAATGGAGCGCTCAAGTTTGCTTCCATGAGTCCATTCCACTCCTCTTGGGTTATTTTTCCAACTTCTGTCGGGTGGAACTCGGACGCGTTGTTTACTAACAGGTCCAATCGTCCCCAGGGTGTTAACGACTCTTCAATAACCCTCTCCGAGGTTTTTTGAGTGTGTTGTTGGAAATCGCCTTGGATTTGTCGAGCTGAATTTGAACGTACACTGCAACAGGTAACAGAGGAATAACCAGCTTGGTATGTCTCTTCCCTTGTTCATTATTCACTACACTAATTCATATATACTTCTTCTTCTTCTTCTTCTTCTTCACCGATTGAAAAATGTCACTTTCAGGTTTTTAAAGGTTATTTGCAAGTGAATAACAAGGCTTCTAATATTGTGTGCCGGGCTGAACTTGGCCGATATCCTCTTATCTTTGATAACAAAAAAAAGAATTCTAAAGTAGATTGCCCCAAAAAAAACTTTCACGGATTCCCGTTGTTCGGGAAGAATTGTCATGTAGTTCGAAGTGCTTTCCACCGCTTCAAACACTAATTCCGTGATCGCAGCCGTGTTTGTTTTGTGTATCTGGTAACTTATCTGGTATTCATCGAAAGCGTAACCATGGTTCCACGAGATCCACTCGTCCAATCACGGTACACGAAAGAATAGTCATATGCAAGAGCCAATTAGAACCTATTATAGAAAATCCTGGTAACACGCGGGAGGCGGAACGAGCTTTTGGTCCCTGATTCGCAGACGGACTATACCGGGGTTTAGTTTCGTCTGCAACGCAGGCTAAAAATACCGTAGAAGTCGTCTCATTCCCCAGCATGAATAATGAATGAATGACTAACACAAAGTGCCAAGACATCGAATTTCTAACCTGCTTGAAAGTCGTTTCTCGGAAAGTGCCAAAAGGATTGACGTGAAAAGCATCTCTTTCGAAAGGTATTTTTAAGCGCAAGACAGCTAAAATATTTTTTTAGCGTTTGTTAGAATTTTCGCTCTAAAAAAACCCTGTGCATATCTTTCTATATTTATTTTCGGAAGTGCTGTGTAATATTTATCAGGTTTGCATGACCACGTCGAGAAAAGGTGCTTCTCCGGACTTACTGCAACGTTTGGATCAAGAAAGGTCACTTTAAAGAGCATTTTCAAATTGCTAAGCAGGAAAATTATCTTCTACGTGTTTAACGTGTTTAAAGTTCACTTCGAAAATAAGTCTTGTAATTTCTCTGCATGACTTATTCCCAAGAGGCGCCATGCCGTGGCTGATGACTAGAATTGCATTACAATAAACACACACGAAAGTCGTTTCTCGAAAAGTACTGACAGAATTAAATCGAAAAACATCTCTTTCGAAAGGTTATTCAAAGCGCAGGGCAGCTGAATACTTGTTTCCCGTTTGTTAGAACTTTTCATCCGAAAATCCCAGTGCAAACGTTTGCATATTAGTTTCGAAATTGCCATGTAATATTTACCAGAGTTTGGATGTCCGCGACGAAAAAACGATACTTCTCTAAAAATTCGCTTGGATCGAGAGAGACCTATCTGGAAAGCCTTTTGAAAGTTCTGGGCCAAGCAGGATAATTATCTTCAATGTGTTTATCTTGATTTTTACTTAGGAAGCTAGTCTTCTCATTCCTCTGTATGACTGGTTCACATTAGGCGCTCTAGATGCTGGCAAGAATTGTATTCATAATACACTCTAAAGTCGTTTCTCGAAAATTACTGAACGGCCTAAAGAGAAAAGATCTCCTTGGAAATCTCATTCAAAGCGCTATACAGGTAGAATTATTCTTCCTCTGACCTTGCGAAATGCGCTTCGAAAATCCCAGCGCAAGATTTTTGCATATTTGATTAACTGTTAAAATTAAACCTCAATGTTACCACGTCATTTAAATTGGCCAATTAGGTGTCTTTCCTAAAATAGCCTCGCAGCTTGTCCACGCGCTAAAATTAGCTTGGAAAAGATTATCATAGGAAGAGGCTCATGTATGGGGGATGTGTTCTCTTTGATCATGGTCTCTTGATTCCTTTTAATTTTAATCATGACAACTTAGATGATACGAACATCCTGCATTTTGTAGATCACATGCAGAAGAAATATATTACCCACTGGAAACATTCCCTTTGCAATTCACAAAAGCTTGAATTCCATAATGTTTTTAAAGACAGCTATACAGCATCAATCTATCTTGATGTTACTAGAAAAAACCTTAATAGAAAAACACTTGTGAAACGTAGAATAAGTAATCATAAGCTTAATACCGAAACAGGCAGGTATGACAACATTTCGAGGTGTGATTGAATTTGTCCTGTTTGTGGCCCCAATATTGATGATGAGATTCACTTTCTGTTTGATTGCCCAAAATATTCATCAATTAGAGACGACTTTTTAACAAAATAGATAATAGAATCCCTAATTACAAGCAAATATTAATTTCAACTTTAATTATCCAACTAATGAACTCTACTGATTATTATCTTAACAAGCAGTTAGCACAAATGCTGGTTTTCAGTGTCACGCCATTCAAAATTGATCGAAAAAAAAATCAAAACCGTTCAATAGATTAAGTCCAGAATCAGGAAAAAGAAAGAAGGTAGATATGCAAAGACTCTGGCCAAGATTCAGGTCACAGCAATTTTTCTTAGATGGTCTCAATGGGGGGGGGGGGGGTTCTCTTTGACGGTTGACCTTTAAAAGTAAGTCGTTTTGACGGTTGACGGTTAAATTTTAGATCATTTGACGGTTGACGGTTAATATTTCGGAATGACGTTTATCACAGGAATTTAAAGCACAAATATGACTTTATGTTTTAATAAAACAATGTAATTTTGCTCTAGCCTGTGTAGCAGCCGTTTACTTTCCTTTTCCTGGCGGAGATCGAACAAGCGAGTGAGAAAGCGGGAGAGCGAAGGAGAACGCCTTGGGTAAGGGGGTGATTGAGAAGGGGGAGGGGTTGGGGAGAAAAGAAGTTTCCTTCGCTCGCCCTTCCCCCTCCCTCGCCCCTTCCCCCTCCCTCTGCTCCTTATTTTTGGCACTCCCTCCCAGTTTAGGCTTACTCTGGGACCTAAACTCGCCCCAACTCGCCTTAACTCGCCGCTTGAGCTTATGTTCAAATTTGCTTATCTCTCCTTAACTCGCCCAAACTCGCATTATCTCGCACAAGTTTAGCTTAGTACTCAATGGACAGCCAATGGAACTTGAACAACTTGAACATGCACAAACTAGTTACCTAACAAAAAGGCTACAATGCTAAGCATGGCGGAAATTCCAGAAGCATGGGGTCACAGGGTCTAGAGAAACCCACATTGATTGCTAGTATTTTGGGCAACAAACTAAGTGACATTAACTAAATAATGAAATAATAAATTTACTTCTACTTCTAAGCGACACTAAGCAATACAAAAATGCAAAAACAATTTTTCTTTTTCTTTTAAGCAAGCTAATGATTTACAATAAAGTTTGATTGTTGTAGAAAATTTTTAAATTAAGCTAAATTACTTTGAAATGTAATGTATACAAGCTGTTTATGATAAATGAAAGCAGCATCATAGTCTTCATCTTATAATGATACTTAATGAGGATTCTAGCTGACAATGAAAGTCTGGGATGTAGCCAGAATCCTTTAAATTATACTCCACATACTGATTGTAGTCCAAATTTCTTAATTGTAAAGTTACCTGGCACTAGAAGATCTGTGTACTGGCTCCACGTGACATTATGTTTGGCTTGCTGGCAACCATAAGCCATGATTCATAAGACCTGTTACATTTAGCCCTTAACTGAATAAAGGTTTTTGCATTGATAGCCAACTCCGTTCGCCATTTTTTAAAATTGCCCAGAAGATACCGGTAACTCGTGTTCCCAGGGCCCTCTCGCTCAATCCAAGTTTTAGGTGGGAAGCTTCAACGTGACGTACATGAAGTCAAAGCACGTCCGAACCGATAGCAATTTTTGTTCATCAACTTAAATGAGGTATAGCTCTCTGCACAACTGTGAACACTTTGTAATACGGGAACAGCTGTCTTCGCGAAAAGGCACCAATTGCAAGAGATTAAAATGGATTTATCCCAAGGAAACGAAAAGGTGATTGTTGTTTCGTTTCTCGCAGTGAAACCAAACAATTGGGCTGGATTCCAAAGGAAACCATTGGTGAAGTTGAGAGAATGGGCCAAATGGAATTAAAGTTAAGTCTTATAACTTTCAAGGAGGAAGAAATGATTATAGTGAAACTGACTACATGTCATAAAAATTTCCCTATCTGAGTTGTTATTCGTCAGCTTCTCCGTTTTGTATACTCGTTTTTTTACGAACATTAATACAGACTGTATTTTTTTTAATTCTGGAGTTAGTGATAACAATTCATGCCATGTCATGTGATGCCTATTATGTTTACCTGTCTAATTAAAACATTGTGTTATTGAATTGAAAAAAAAAATAAGAAAATTAAATATCCTACCTGCGTTAATACTACAATTACACTTTCTCATCTATTCATGATTGTTTTGTTTACATTAGTTTCTTTTTCCACTAATTTATTATTCTGCCTTCTGCTAAGTATTTATGCAGCTATTACAAATAATATATGATGATAACTATTTTTATTAGTGGAAGTAGTACCATACAGCCACTAAATGGTATAGTTTGGTGTCTGAATGCTATATAATAATTAATAAAGAACAAGCCTTGGTTATTCAAAGGCAGGATAGTGCTATCCAACGGATCAATCTCTATCCAGTGGATAGTGCAATTAGTTTCCCCAGTACTTATCCGCTGTATAGTCATTTATCTGTTGAAAAGTGCTATCCGATGCTTGAACAACCAGGGCAAAGACTCCATACTCGACTTGCCCAATTAGGAAAAAAGTTCAATTACTAACTTTAAATTTCGCTTCAGTCATTTGGCTTCCGTAAACTTTGGAGCTCATCAAAAATTTTTGTTGAATCTTTTTTTTTGTAATTGGGCAACATGGAGACTGTTAGGTATATATACATAAAAAGGTTGCAAGGCAACTATGTATTTTACTAAAGGTTATTATATGTTTTAACCCTGGTCACCTCAACATTTGGTTGACCATTTTCCCTTAACTCGCCTTAACTCGCAACTGATAGGCGAGCTCAATTTTTCCTTATCTCGCCTTAACTCGCCTAAACTCGCGCAATCTCGCGGCGAGATGAGGTCCCAGAGTAGGCCTCAGTTTCGTTCCTTTCGCGTAAGTTTTTGAAAACTCCTGCTACACAGGCTAATTTTGCTCATATTTTAATACTGGAATTAATCCTACAATTTGTGCACTAAAAAGGAGTTATTGGTCATCAACTATGACAACTAATGAATATTATTAGCGTAATTACATCGCCTCTGTTTCCACAGGACATATTTAGCGCCTGTTCCGCCAATTGGTGTACTTGTATGAGGAGTAGTATTAGGATCTTAAAGACTTGTAATATTTAATGAAGGATTAATGAGCAGCACACTTATACTCCAGGGAATATTTTCCACTTGGAATAAGGAGACACTATGCTCGCCCGGGATAACGAAAATTTTCGTGCCCCGGGCGAGAATGGAACTCGTTATCTTCCGAATACTAGATCGGACGTTCTAACCACTGACTCACCAGGGCTCTAGTGATAAAGAGATCGAATTTTATCTATTACAACAAAGTATAACACACTTCTACACTTGGTGCTGAGTGCATTGCACTGCTATGCTCAGTTTCTCGTGTCGCATCTTCTAGTATTTAGTAAAGTAATATTTAATAAACAGAAAAAGGACTAGTGAGCAGCGCACAGATACTCAAGGGAATATTTTCCACTTGGAATAAGGAGAAACTATGCTCGAGATGACTGACGTTTTACGACCGACGGCAGTCAATTCTCGCGGTCGCTAGCCGGTTTTACTCGAGACTTTTCTTTTTTTTTTTCTTTTTGTGATATATGAAAACGATCATTTATTAACAGCATAACTTGAACCCATTTAAGTCAATCGATCTCGATCGTTTGAGGATATCTGAGATATTTGACAACTTATTCTGGCTCGCTCATTTGACGAAAGACGGTAAAAATATTCCGTTTTTGACGGTTGACGGTTAATTGTTCGGCCATTTGACGGTTGTCGGTTAACCCCATTGAGACCCTCTTCTTATGGGAGATATATGCGGAGAAACGTTTTCCTCAAATTTATAGAGATTTGTATGGAGACGCCATGCTGGTGCCCATCTAGATGGGCACCAACATGGCGGCCGGAAACCAGCAGAAACATCTGTCACTGACTTTTGCTACAAAAGCGTGAATTTATCTCTCGAAGAACTCAAAAACGTAACAATAATACTTTATTCTAATACAAGAACTGTTCAGATAGCCGAATTTCCCGAAATAAGTCACTTTTTAAACCAACATCACAGCTCACTCGCCAGTCATGTAAATGCCGCGTCACGCAAAACATAGAAATTGAAGCGTAGTTTATGGCTAAACCAAGAACCCATTCGGAGTGAAAATTTGTGTGAATATTAGTTTTTAGCTGCTCTTATACATCATGAAATTGAAATCCCAGGAGGATCAATAGTTTTAAAGTTTGAATTTTAGTGACGTCATGTGAAAACCAGCAATACGTATCATCCTGTTTAGAAATGCGAGACAATTTACTGTCGGAAGCTTAGTATTGCTAGTTGATTTGCTACTTTTAAAATGCTTTTGCAATGCTGTAACTCTTTTATGGCCATGCAAATAAAGCTCATGATCATTGTTGTTGTTGTTGTCTTGTATCAGTTCTTGTGTATATAACAAGTCGCTTGACTCATTGAGATTTTGTAAATATAAAAACGGTAATTGACACAGCCAGCCGGCTACAATATACCATTTGAGTGGTCACACAACCTCTCTTATGTGACACCCAAACAATATGGAAACTGTACTCGGAATGGTTAGACAACCTAAAAAGACTCGAAAGTTTTCGTTTACCTGTTCATTTGCTGAACTAGATCTCTGGCTTCAGATATCGATTTGTTGTAGTGTACAAGAACGTTGTATCCTGTTTCATGTAATCGTTTGGCAATGCAGGCCCCGAGCCGCTTTGCCGCGCCTGTTACCAGGGCAACAGGACTTTTGGTGTTCTCCGAAAACTCATTTAAATGTACCACGTGCGTGAACGGCTTTTTGGCGGACGTACTCGTGAATGCGTGACATCCATTGGCTACATGCAGCTGACTGACAGGAAAGAAAGAGTGGAAGTCGTCTTTACCACTCACTTCCCTTGCGATCACTTTCAATGGCTTTTTCACGGATGGATGAATAAACTCCGGTGTGACATCAGCTAGAGGTATGATCACGTGAGCATGCTTGTGCGTATCTGGATCAGGGATAGACCACGATTTTACTGTACAGCCGTCTTTCAGTTTGTATTCACCCGTCATATTACCCCAAAACGAAATGTCCAGATCAATTGTCCGTGGACCACTCTTATTGTCTGGGTCTCGAACTCGACCAAGCTTGTGTTCCACTTGTCTTAAAACTTGCTTTAATCTGAAAAACAAGGTCAAAGTTTAATTTTTTTAATACATCAAAGGCATGAAGGGGAATCTTTTAATAGTAACCTTATGCTATACAAGGTAGTTCTGACGTAGGACTGCAAACGAAACCGCAGTGTGTGACCATTCGAATGAAAAATCCCATCTTACGTTTGACCATAAAATAAAAGCTACCTCAGCAGTGCTTCTATGCATTAGCATTAGCATTATTAGCATTATTTTATTAAAATTCAAATTCAACAGATTTTTAAATTTACACAACCCGCATATAGCATCGCTAATCGAGGCGGGCTGTGTAACTTACAATAAGATACATTACAAATACATTACATTACAAATACATTACATTGTAGTAAAATGCAGAAAAAAAATATATATATATATATCATTATTAATATCAGTTAAATAAATAAATAAAGTAAATAGGTATACACTTATATTCACAAATAGCTAGGATTTACATGAGATGAGAAAGAACCTATAATAAGTCATAGAACTAAAGAAATTAACAATAATGGCTATTAGAGTTTGTGGTGCGTTCTGCTGTACAACTGCAAATATTTTTTGTCTATAGGCATGTTATAGGCCAGAGACCTGTATTGACCGGACAAGAAGCCAATCTGGTCGGACAAAATGAAAATCAGTATGAAGAATTTGAATTTCAGGGAGTGTTCTATTGACACATTTGGGCATATTTTTGTATTTTAATTAGAGTTCAGATGATATTAATTCAAACTACACAAAATAAAGCTTTTTAGGGAGAACCAGATCTAGATGATTTCATCAACCTGTTTCCTTCAAGGCTGATTTTTTTTGTGGTTTTTGTATTTCCTTTTAGTCTTAATTATTTAATGCTGTTTTCAGCTAATTCTGAATACTTTTGCCAACACTTTGAACAAAACCGAAAAAATCTAATACTATCAAAATCACTACAGTGGTAAATCTGCCGTTAGAATTTTGAAATGTGAGCTGCAGAAAACTGATCCGCAAAAAAGGTTGTCACATGACATAAACACGTGATTCGTGTAAAATGCCATGGCGGTCATAGCATTTAACAAGAAAGGAAGATGTTATGAGGGTGCTAATGGGGTTAACAGTTAACTAATAATTGGCCTAAAAATTATTAGTTAGCTGATAACTAGGTACCCCCATTAGCACCTATTGCAAACGCATCCTTTTTAGCTACTTTTAACTGGCACAGATTGGACTTCTCTGCAGTTAATTGTAAAATGAGCTTTGCTACAGCAAAGAAAATGTAAACATGGCGACGCACTCTCTGGCTTTCAGGAGGAAGTTTTAAAATTATTCTTTTTTTCGCGATCACTGATGCGAAACGTGACCTGACAGGTTCTAATTTTTGACTTTTCAAATGATAATGCAAATCAGCAAATGTTTTGCTTTCGCGAGTTCACCAATGTGTAAACTAAAAATTTGATTGTGTAGATACATTAGACTGTGGAAACGAAACACAAAAACGCATTTTTTGCGTAATATTGTGAATTGAATACATGGTTTTCATGCGACGTCATGAAATTCCAAAAACTAACACAGCAAAGGTTTTTTTATCCCCATCAGGTAAAAGGGGATTTAAATTTATATCTGTTTGCAACTTTTCAGCTCAATAGCTCGCTTGGTTCGGAAATCAGCACAGTTTGAAGTTCAGAGTTGTGGAGGTGCGGGACATACCACTCCGATCGCATTTGTGAAAAAATATACAATTAATTTATCTAGTTACTTTTAGCATTTTTAGGATTAAAAGTGTTAATAGGAAAAGTGCTTGTGTAAATGCTTGTTGGCTCAGTTAGGATAATCAGTCGCCTAGATATAGCCAAAGTAAGTTCCTGATGTTTGCACTATTTTCCAGGCGCCATGCTGGTGTAGCAGGGACAACCAAGGGATCGTTTCGGTAAATTATCTGTTCCGAAGGCTTTTAATCCTCTCTGATTTTATTAAAATAATTCTCAACTTGAACTTTCGTGGTATGAGAAATTTAATGTCTGTTGTTTTTGGATTGTTAAAAATTAATGTCGTTTTGGGCACCAAAAGAGATCAGCTATCATTTTCGGATAGCCGTTAAGCCCTAAGGTTTTCAGATGATGGATAAAAAACCCCTAGTAAATTCTAGATTTTTTTTTATTTTATTCATTTATTTTTTATTTTCTAGTACTATTTACAAAAAGGGCATGCCCGCAACTAGCAAAGGCTAATCTAGGCGGGCCATGCCTTAATAAGCAAATTACAAAAATATACAGACAGAAATTAATTATTAAAAATGAAAACGGGAAAAAAGAAAGAAATACAGTATTAGGTAATAACAAGAAAGACAAAAAAAAAAACAAGAAAAACCATTTCCCTAACCGAATTTAAAATATTAAACGTACAGATACAATTTATGTTAGTTGGAAGAAGACAGTAAGAGAAATATTACCAGGACTTTACAAGATTTCTTAATGCCTGAGGTATTTCATTCCAGACTTTTACTCCTACTCGAGAGAAGGAATTTGCTTGAACAGATAGCCTAGAAGGTTTGGTATAGTAATTAATAGAGGCAGAAGAACGTGTATTGTAAAAATGGACATTAGATATATCTTGAAATAAATCTTGAATATTAGAAGGAGCTGTCGTATTTCGAACATCAAACATCAAATTAGCTATAGATTCATAATAAAGGAATTTTATCGGTAAGACCTGAGCATCACCGAATAGAGGAATTGTATTCTCATTATGATCAGAAAAAAAGATAAAGCAGAGAGCTCGTTTCTGCAATTTTAGGAGCTTGTCTAGGTAAGATTTACAAGCCTGACCCCATACAGTCAGACCGTATGTTAGATAGGGAGCTACAAGAGCTTCGTATATATTTAATCGTGATTTTGTGATTAATCCTACGGTTCTGCTAACTTTGATAGCTATATGATCAATATGGTGTTTCCAAGACAAATTTTTATCAATTAGGATCCCAAGATATTTAACATAATCTTTATGCTCCAGAGCCACCTTCTTGTTCTGGTTGCTATCAAATATCACGATTCTAGGTTGATAAATAAGTCTCCTTTGAGGAGGGCAAAATATAACAAAATTACTTTTTTTAATATTCCAGGTCAATTTGTTTGCATTTAACCAATCATATACACTGTTAAGTTCTTGATTTACAGAGAGTTCCAATGATTTAAGATTTTTATCAGAATAAAGGATATTTGTATCATCGGCAAAAAGGTAAAAACTGAACTTATCTGATGATTCCTGTGTGTCATTGATATATAACAAAAAAGGTAGGAGGCCTAGAACAGAAACCTGAGGCACCCCACAGGTAGAGTCTAACCTTTTAGATATATGAGGACCAATTTAAGTCGTTTGACTTCGGCCTTCAGCAAGTAGGATAAAAACCACATGTTTGTATGGCCACGGAAACCATAGTGATCTAACTTGTGCAAAAAAACTTTGTGATCTACAGTATCAAAAGCCTTTTTCAGATCAATAAAAATCCCACATGAGAATAAACGGTTGTCCATATTTGTTTGAACTGCATTCACAATATCTAGGATTGATGCTGAGTAGAATGCGCCTTGCGAAAGCCATATTGAGATGAAGTGAGCAAGTTCTTCTGTTCAGTAAAAGACTCCATTCTTTTAAAGACTAGTTTTTAGAAGATCCTGTTGAAATTAGAAAGTAGAGAGATCGGCCTATAATTATAATTTGAGATCTTTTCTAAAACAGAATAGCTTAGCGTCTCGTCAATAACCGAACAGATAATTTTATTTTTTAGCTTAACGTAAAATTAACCTACAGAGATTTAAAAGCACTCCATATAGCCCAAATCCCAGTCTTTGGGTGCCTCTGGTGGAGCACAGAGCATTTTCTCCTAATATTATGTCATTTGGTGTTTTTTGATTGAGAAGGTATACGCGACGTGTGTTCAACTGTCTTCTCGGTGTTTGAAAATTTGTTCAAACGAGGTCTTTCGTGTGCGATATACAACTTACCCAGCTGGATCAAGTTTAGTCCTCGCGACAACGGACATATTGATGAAATCCTCCTGTTCCCTGAACCCCACTGGCGTGGTCCTAAAAGCTTGTGACAACTTCAGCAGCTTTGTTTTCTCTTGTAACAAACTAATAGCCAGTGGCAAATTCTTTTCAGGTTCAATGTTCGATCCAATCGATATGTGAGCTTCGTTCCAATCAAAGTCTTCCCAGCGACGTTCAATGGTCACAGACGAGGTCTCGCAAAAGCGTAAGGCGTTAGGTTTTGCGACGGTGACTTTCACCGACGACGCACCGTGCCGTACCACGCAGATACGCGCTACATCAGTTGCTACTGCTTCAATAATGTTGTACTTCTTGTTCTCGACGTGGAAGAGAACTTCTTTTGAGATGGTCTTGTTGTTGATGGTGTCTTCTACACGGTCGGTATCACCAGCTTTCTTGATAGATGTCCACAGATGCATGGTGATGTTAATTTCTTGGAGTTTTGTTAGCTCGTGAGGACTAAAACCTACTTCACTGCGAGCTTTCAGACCGTTTATCTCCAGTTCATCCATGTTGAGTAACTAGGCTGAACAGGAAAAATGCAATCACGGTTTAGTCTAAATTAATTACGCTCAGCTAACTATAATGTAGTTAATTTAAGTTACGGTCTTCTAATTACAGTGCAGAGAGATTTCACAAACTTCGATTCTTAAATACGGACGAAAATAATTTAAAACAAATAAAGAACGTACGCTCAAAACTGTCGCTTCCTCTCTTTTCTTAGTTTTGTACTGATGGTGTGTAATATCACAGGGATTTTATGTACAAACCCTTTGGAGGCTAAAAACGTAACAGATTTGTTGCAGCAACCAAAAAGCAAACATCGCGACGCGCTGTCTGACTGTCGGGTTTGCTTGGCGAAAGTTTTAAAATTATTATCATTTTATGATGATTGAGGCAAAATGTGACAGGTTCTAATTGACGTTTCAAATGATATTGCAAATGTTTTGCTTTCCGTGCGTCCGCGATTGTGTAAACTAAAAATTTGATTGCGAAAATGCGACAGACTTAGTTGGCATAGGCGTACGGGCACCTTACCTGGGGGGGGGGGAGGGGGGGACTTTCTTGCCTGAACGGTTGGAGGTTGAAATCGGGATGCAAACCCAGACGTTCACCATTTTTTCATCTAATGAAACTGCTATCATTGGAAAGATAGCTCAACTGAAAGTTTAATCGACAACGATTTAGATAAACAAGCAAGAACTAGCGATAAAAGAGTCCGAGTTTTCAGAGACATCTTGGCGCTATTGTTAAGAGTAATTAAGAGTCCAGAGTCAGTGATTTGCATAAGTTAGCCTAAGACCTTAGCGTGAACTGAGTCTGATTGTACATTTAAACACGTTCGTCATTGTTTAATAAGTAACAATTCATTAACGAGACAATCAAACTTGCTCTGGCATTCTGGAATTCGGGATAGTAATAAAGAAACTGTGCGAGATGAGAGATTCTCGTGAAAAAGGAGCGGGGATGCGGGTTCAGGATTCCCGGGCCCCCCCCCCCCCCGTTTCCCTCTTCCAGACCCTCGAAAGAGATAAATCCTTGTTTTCCTCAGGTTGCTTCATGACTTCTTGTTTACCGTTCGTCGAGAAGATGTTGACATACGGGCAGAATCAGCCCACGTTGGTAGGATCGCGAAAACAATACAGTGCATTCCTATCGTCTCTGTGTTACCTTATAACTATAAACCAAATTTAAGATGTTTCAAAAGCCATTCGAGCCATATCGATTGGTTAAGTTAGCGCCAGGTATGTTGCGTGATAATTTCTGGCGATGCAAATCCGGAGTCACGTTGCAGAACCAGATATTTTCGCATCTAAACAAGACGTCTTGAAGCAAACCGCGGCAAACAGAGAATTGTTTCACTTTTCGTGTCTGAGTTTTGGCGGCACCCAACGACTGAACGAGAGGGCGAGTATTTATCATGAGCGAGCTTGTGAACGAGAGCCGTATCTCTCAACACAACGAGAACTGGCAATGGGTTTGATAAAATAAGGAGAACCGACAATGGATTTAATAAAACAGTGATATATATATTTTTCCCTCCAAGCAAAAAAGAGAAATACTAGTAACCAGAACATGCGTTTGGTTGGAGCTTGATGTTTCCAGCATGTGTGTGAGATTTGCAACACAACCGCGACCGAAGTGGTAAAATCAGTTAAATGATGTTTTGCCAATGCGAACGGCGCTTTCACTGGTTTCTTACATTCCCGGGATAGCAAATCGAACGTTCGGAAATCGAACTCAATCGAACCCAATCCGTCGATTGAGTTCGATTGAGTTCGGCAATCGAACGAGATTGAACACCGAAATCTGTATGAGTACGATTTCGGAACCAATCGAGCTCTATGGAACAAATCGAACCCTATCGTACTCAATCCATTAGATTGTGTTCGATTGAGTTCGGCAACCGAACACAATGGAATCAATCAATTGGCGTATAAGCCGCGCTCGCAGATACGCCGTACCCCGAGTTATGCAACTCAAATTTTATTATTATTAAATATTTCGGTAAGAAAACTAGACTGTCCACGGCAGTGAAAATATCAGGTAAGCCGACAATATGGAACGCCATACCTGCCTTATGATATTTATTTTCATTATTTA
>CM042757.1:16166909-16191909 GCA_022496165.2 Catalaphyllia jardinei | reverse complement strand
ATTTCTTTTGTTTCAGTTTCGCTTTAAACCAAAAATATCGAGCCGCAAACTTTTTCCGTCTCATAGCAGCAAAATCAGGCCGAAAATAGGCCCCCGCAAAAAACGGTTCAGCAATCACTATCGCAACGCAAGGTTTAAAGTGGCGTTTACCACGTTATCCACGGTCGTATTGGCAAAAGAGAAGTGTTTCGCCGAAGAAGCAGGATAACGGTAAACAAGGTAAATTTGAACGCTTTGTATAAGGTCAAATATACTTTGGCCGAAAAATGTTTTTTTTCCGGAAACGAGATGTATATCCCTCCAATGTCTGATTCAAGGTCAAATATACTTTGGCCGAAAAATGATTTTCCGGAAACGTGATGTATATCCCTCCAATGTCAGATTCATGACGGTGACTGCTTTCAAAAGCGTTGGACTTTTGAGAATAATAATTTTAAAATCAGCCCCAACGCTCCATCTAATTTATTATGCAATATTTAAAACTTTACTTTGTTATTCGCTTCGGCAGTTTTTCGATGTTTACCGAATGATATTGCATTAAAAGGCCTTTTTCTACATCACTGTGTATTTCTCTCATAATTTTACGTTGCGATATTGATTTCTGAACCGTTTTTTTGCGGAGGCTTATTTTCGACCTGATTTTGCTGCTATCAGACGGAAAAAGTTTGCGGCTCGATATTTTTGGTTTAAAACAATAGTACTCGGTAACCTCTACTTGGGAGATACAAATTGGCCGATTCTATTTTTTACCCGGAAATCATCGGTCGTTTCTTAGGCGCAGAGCCTCTTAAAACTGGAATATAACTCTTCTTACTTGAACAGAACAAAATTTTAACAAAACAATCACAAAGAATTCGCCAAGTTCACCTGAGACAAGAAGAATGGTGCGCACAAGTTTGCCTCCATGAGTCCATTCCACTCCCCTTGGGTTGTTTTTCCAACTTCTGTAAGGCGGAACTCGGATGCGTTGTTTATCAACAGGTCCAGCCGTCCCCAGGGTTTTAACGACTCTTCAATAACCCTCTCCGAGGTTTTTTGAGTGTGTTGTCGGAAATCTCCTTGGATTTGTCGGGCTGAATTTGAACGTACACTGCAACAGTTAACAGAGGAATAACCAGCTTGGTATGTCTCTTCCCATGTTCATCATTCACTGCATTAATTCATATATTCTTGTATCAGTTCTTGTGTATATGAGAGGTCGCTTGACTCAATGAGAATTTTTAAATATAAAAACGGTCATTGACACAGCCAGCTGACTATCACGGACCTACAATACACTATCTGAGTGGTCACACAACCTCTCTTATGTGACACCCCAACAATATGGAAATTATTTTGAAAACGTGGCTCGGAATGGTTAGAAAACCTAAAAACACTCGAAAGTATTCATTTACCTGTTCATTTGCTCAACTAGATCTCTGGCTTCAGATATTGATTTGTTGTAGTGTACAAGAACGTTGTATCCTGTTTCATGTAATCGTTTGGCAATGCAGGCCCCAAGCCGCTTTGCGGCGCCTGTTACCAGGGCAACAGGACTTTTCGTATTCTCCGAAAACGCATTTGAATGTACCACGTGCGCGAACAGCTTGTTGGTGGTCGTTTTCGTAAATGCGTGCAATCCATTGGCTACATGCAGCCGATTGACAGGAAAGAAAGAGCGGTAGTCGTCTTTTCCATTCACTTCCCTTGCGATCACTTTCAATGGCTTTTTCACGGATGGATGAATAAACTCCGGTGTGACATCAGCTAGAGGTATGATCACGTGAGCATGCTTGTGCGTGTCTGGATCAGGAATAGACCACGTTTTTACTGTACAGCCGTCTTTCAGTTTGTATTCACATGTCTTATCACCCCAAAACGAAATGTCCAGATCAATTGTCCGTGGAGCGTTCTTATTGTTTGGGTCTCGAACTCGACCTAGTTTGTGTTCCACTTGTCTTAAAACTTGCTTTAATCTGAAAAAGAAGGTCAGAGTTCATTTGTTTTTTAACACATCAAAGCCATGAAGAGGAAGCTCTCAACAGTAACCTTATGCTATACACTAGTTATGACGTAAGTCTAGCTGTAAACGAAAACGTAGTGTGTGACCATTCGAATGAAAATTTCCTACGCGTGCCATTAAATGAAAGGAACCTGAGCAGTGCTTCCTGGTGGTTCTGTTTGTGCTGCAAGCCTGCCAATAATTTTCAGTCTATAGGCAGGTTATAGGCCAGCTAGAGACCAGTTTTGACCGGACAAGAAGCTAGTCTAGTCGGACAAAAATACAAATCAGTATGAAGAATCAGTAAATTTCAGAGAGTGATCTAATGACACATTTGGGCAAATTTCAATATTTAAATTGCCAACACTCTGAACAAAACCGAGAAAAATCCTTTGTCCTTTGTATGTGTTTGTATTAGTGTTTGTAATATCCAGTCCAGCAGTATAGTTCAGTTTTGTGCATGCATGCGCAGTAGCATCGCTTTTTGTAGTGCCACGTTGTCAGAGTGTGTCAGAGTTATTAAATGGCATCTAAGAGAAAAGGCACGCAGTTGTTCTTGTTGTTACACTGGCGACGCGATAAAAATTAAGCAGCAAAAAGCACAAAAGAAGCAAGAGAAACCTAACCAGCAAGTCTGAAGCCCAGCGAGAGAGGCAAGCAGGCAAAATACCTCAACGCGTGAACCGATCGATCGTCAAAACATGTCTGACACAGAACAAGCAGATGCCGGCGCAGCAGCTCCAGTGCAAGTTATTACGGCAACGAGAATCTAAAGTCTCAACCATTTATCCCAGGGGATGACCCGATAGTCAAAGGAAAAGCGTGGGATAACTGGCTCGAAAATATGGGACGGGAATTAAGATGCTTCATGGTTACGGAACCACTCGACAAGAAAGATGCACTCATCATTTATGGCGGGAAAGAATTCGCTCGCCTAGAGAAAAGTTTGCCAAACCCGACAGACGGCGCTAACGACTACGAGAAGTTGAGAAAGAAGCTTAAATAACTACTTCAAACCGAAGAAAAATAAGCCCCACGCAAGATACGTATTTCTCAAAATGAGACCGACACATGACGAAACAACGAACGCGTATGCTGCACGTCTAAGGGACAAAGCTAATGACTGCCAATTCGAAGCGAACTGCGATGGATGAATCTTGGAACACCTCCTCCAAACGACACAGAATCGATCGCTTATACAAAAAGCTATCAACAAGAAATGGGATTTGACACGGTTTTTGACCAAAGCTGGTCAAATCGACGATACATCTCATTTTGAGAAGCGGCGTCGACCAAAGAACACACAAAGCGGCAAAGAAAAGCAACCCTGTGGATACTGCGGACAAACAGACACACACGAGGAAGGCAAGAACTGCCCACCATATGGATAAAAAAATGTATAAAAAGTCAAAAGTTCAATCACTTCAGTTCTGTGTGTAAGTCCAAAGGCCGGCAAACACCAAGAAAGGCAACGAGAAACGTGATCAGAAGCCACCAGAGAATTCAAAGCACAAGCGCCGCGTAAAGAGAACCACTGAAGAAGGTGCCGACAACTCAACAAGTTCCGATGACGAGTTTTTCTGCCAAGCAGTAAGACACCTGAAGCAAGTAAAGAAAATCAAAACAGATGGTGATGACAGCGCCGCATCAGTGAAGATAGAAGATGTTGATGTAAGAACTGAGCCCGACAGCGGAGCAGAAGTAAATGTTATGGATGAGCATCAATTTAAAGCACTGACATATCGGTCCAATGTGAAGCTTACACTACAACCAAGCAGAGTAAAGCTAAGCAGCTTGCAGAGTGAGCTACCCGTGATAGGAGAGTTTACAGCCACTATAAGGAACCAGACCTGTGGAGCAGTCGCAAGATTTGTTGAGACCAGAGGAAGAATCAATTCCCTACCTCTCATGAGCAAAAGTACCCTTCAAGAGCTAGGTATGTTACAGATTGGAAAAGATGGCTCTTTCGCCAAGACCAATGACCTGAGAATTCAGGAAGAACCACCAGGCATCAAAGTATCAAGCAAGATAAGGAACTCAAGCCTGAAATCAAAGAAATAACTGATCAATACAGTGACGTATTTAAGGGTATCGGGAAGATCAGAGACATCAAGAATAGAAAGGAGTTCTATGCAAAGTTCAGCATGAGACCAGAAGCAGTGCCCGCAGCTCAAAGGCCGAGTCCAGTAGCTTACTACCTGCAAGAACAATTAAAGAAATCGCTTGACCAATGTGTAGAAGAGGAGATATTCGAAAAGGGTGCCCGAAGGTGAGGCAGTCACATTGTGCTCACCCCTGGTCGTTCAACCAAAGCTGAAGTATTTCAATTTCGATTGACAACAAAACGTGACCAGTTGCACGTTTCACGCTTTTGATACACAAATAAAGGAGGTTCAAGCACTTTTTTTATCGGTCCGTTCATCGGAATTGCAGCAATGCTGCATATTGCCTTCAGTTGGCTTCTATTTTCTAATGGTCAAGTGCGTTGGTGTAGACCATACTTGGCGGCGCACTTCAGCTTCTTTGCTTTACTACTGCCACCGTGCGTGGAAAACGAGTGTCAAGTTATCATTTGAAACTAACAAATAAAAATATCTTGTTACATTTACCTCCAACAAAAACGGGAAATCTAATTGGCTGTTTATAGTAGATCTAATCTTGTTGGTGTGATATACATACTTCTCAAACTCATTAATAATTCATCAAGTTTAAACAAAATCACAACTGCGAAGAAGGTTTGGATACCCGGTATTAATTAGCATAGATTTTGACGATTTTACTTCTCCGCTTACTCCTTAGTTTTTGTTTTGATTGAGAAGATATATCAAACACTCGAGACAGTGTTTCATCGGCTATCCAAACACCTCGAATCCGTCAAAAATACTCCGCTGGGTGTCGTATTTTCAACTCTTCTCTCGGTGTTTGGATATCCCCATGAAACACTGTCTCCCGTGTTTGATTTAATATATCAAACACGGGAGACAGTGTTTCATCGGCATATCCAAACACCAAGAAGAGAGTTGAAAATACGATGCGCAGCGGAGTATTTTTAACGAAATTCGAGGCGTTTGGATAGCCGATGAAACACTGTCTCGAGTGTTTAATATATCTTTTCAATCGAAACAAAAACTAAAGAGTAAACGGAGAAGTAAAATCGTCAAAATCTATGCTAATTAAGACCGGGTATCGAAACCTTTTTCACAGTTGTGATTTTCTTTGTTTAACTTAATAAATTATTAATGAGTTTGAGAAATATTATATCACTCACTCACTCACCTACTCGCTCGCTCACACAGTCACACACTCACTCACTCGTTCACTTTGCCTAGTTCCTGTACGGCTATCTCCCAGGCCTTCGCGGTCAATTGATTTTAGTGACATATCTCAGACGAACGGCTCGGAGTAGCCTAGACAATAACAGAGTGCGCATGCATTTGGAGCAGTAGAATGTTTGTTGATTTTGGCTGAACTTTAGGGAATGGGAATTACATTCCTGGTTTTTCGTAACTTTTACATGCAGCGGGAAGCCAAAGGAGCTCATTACTTTATCGGCTTTGCTATCCGGCCAACTTAAATAATTTTCACCAAATAACTCAGTCGGAGAAGGTGTTGATTATTGCAACTCGTTGGAATGGAATCAGAAATTGCATCTACAAGTTTGCCGCAGTTTGGTACTGAAGAGGAACTTTCTTAGAACTTACGGCTAGAAAATTATTATGCTCAGTTGTCATACAAACTTTTTATTTCACATGTACTTCAACTGGTAGCTTGAGCGACCAATTTTATCAAGTTTCATTGCTGACAGGTTGTAATCTGTAATAAATTCTGTTCAATTGCAGAATGTTTTACTTGCAATAGTTCCGACTCTTTTGAACCGAGGACTGGAAAAATATTTCGCTCCTGTACGAATTTGATGTTACAAATCTGTTAAAATATTTGTGTGTCACGGAATTCAGTATAGTAGCCCTTGTCATGATGAAGTAATAATTTTGTCGCTGCCTTGTGCTCTGAGTGCAAGGAGAACTTGACTTGTTTTTCATCTCCTTACATGTATATTAAAGAGAATTCTAAAGACGGTTGCTGTAGTACTTCGTTATTTAGTAAATAAGCCTGTGGTTAAGTTGTTGGTTACAAGACAGCGCTGCAAGTGAATTCTCGTTTATTGCGGCGGCATACGCTCGGCGGTCAAGATTTTGTTTGAAAATTACTGATTTAGAAAGCTACTGTAGCTTACTCTTAAAACAGAAATTTAAGAAATTCGGTATATTTTTGTTTTCTTTAATCAAGCGCTACGGTTACAAGTAATAGAAACTTAAATATTTCGAATAATCAGTATTTGCCTGTATAGTTTAATAGCGGCGATGCTTCTGACTCGATAAATGCCCGTTTGGATCTAAACAAGTCTTTTAACTTGGCCAATTAACGTTAAACCAAAAGCCTTTAAAAAAGAGTTTAAAGTGCTTTTCTCTTGCGGTCCCTCTCCCAAACTGCTTAGAGAATTCCCTCCCGAGAGACGAAATCGGCTCCGTGAAAAAGTGAGACAAATTGTCTCACTTTTCGGATTTTTGTCTAGGCCACACTTTTCGCCCCGGACCAAGTGACCCGAAACGAATGACCGGGGCGTAATATTGAGGCCTAGGAACTAGGCAATCATTCACTCACTCATTCATTGACCCGCTCATAACATACCCCGACTGAGAGCTATTTTTTTACAAAAAAGAAAAAATAACTCAAAAAGGTTACATGATAAGCATCAAAGAACATAACAGCCAATACATGTATCTGTAAAGAAACTGAACTCGTGGTCATTTGTGATCAATCGTGACCATTCGTGGTCACCCATGGTCATTCGTGGCCACTCGTGGTCACTCGTGATCACTCGTGATCACTCGTGAGTACTTTTAGACCCTACCCATGGTCACTAAGTAAGTCCAGGTAAGAACATTTTTACATCCCTTCATACTCATAGTAGGTTCCAAGTGTACTTAGATTGTACTTACAAGCTCTAGCGTGAAGCCCACTAATTATTCTAACCAGACGTACATGAAATTGATCTGCAATCATTCTGATTGAAAAACGTTTGGAAAAAAGTTTGAAACATTTTAGATTTGATTCGGTCAGTAGTTAAATCCGCAAAACTGACAGTTCAGCACGTAACAAAAAAAGACTAAATTTTTATCTGTTTAAATGCTTGTCTGTGATAGTGCCACGTAGCGGAATCTATAATTCAGACGAAAGGAGCGACCTTTAATGACATAGAGGGGTCGAAATAGCTTAAATTGTGTGTGGCATACATATATTCTTCGAAGTAGGGTGTTTATTGGTTTACAATTCGACGTGACTCCGTCTTGAGATGAAATGTCGAGGCACGTAATCGCGTCCCGCGGCGTGAATCATTACTGCAGTCTACAAACGCAACCTTTTCAACTGCTTTTAACTGGCGCACATTGGGCTACTCTGCGGTTGAGAGAAAACAACCTTGGCTTCACCAAACAAAACGCACACCTGGCGACACGCTGTCTGACTTTCGGTTCGACTTGGCCATAGTTTTGAAATTATTCTGGATTGTTCACCACTTACACAGAAAAACCGGATGGTCGACAATTGTACTAAATGGGACTGGTCAAATTCCAAATGAAAATTTTCACGGGGATGCGCTCAGTTCATTTCCACGACTCGTTCCCGGAAGATAGGATCAAAGACAATCCAAGCCAAAAGGCTCGGACCAAGTGAAAACTGGGAAATGGAACGCACATTTTCCAATCGGAAATTCCATTTGGTAATTTTGGTCTACTTTTCAAGAAATCCCGTTTTCCCGAGAAAATCTCCGTTCGGGGAGACAAAAATAATGGTTCCATTTACATTTCGTCCGAAATTTCGGGAATTTTTGGGCAAATGGTAAACAACCCTCCCTTTTTGTGATCACTGATGCGAAACGTGATCTGACAGGTTCTAATGTTGACGTTTCAAATGATAATGCAAACGTTTTTGTTTTGGTGTGTCCACGATTGTGTAAACTTAAAACTTGGATTGCGTAGATGCAACAGACTGTGGAAACAAAGCACAACACCGCATTTTTGCGTAATATTGTGAATTGAATAGATCGTTTTCACGTGGCGTCATCAGATTCCAAAGTCCAAAACTAGAACAGCCACAAAGGATTTTATCCCCATCAGTTATAAGGGCATCTAAATTTATAGCTCTTTGCAACTTTTCAGCTCAATAGCGCGCTTGGTTTGGAAATCCGCGCAGTTTGAAATTCAGCGTTATAGAGGTGCGTGACATAATACTCCGATCGCGTTTGCGAAAAAATATACACTTATCTAGTTGTTTTTAGCATTTTTAGGAATAAAGCGTCAGGGAAAGTACTTGTGTAAATGTTTATTGCTTCAGTTTAGATAATCAGTCGCCTAGATAGCCAAAGTAAGTTCCAGATGTTTGCACTATTCTTTAGGCGCCATGTTGGTGGAGCAGGGGCACCCAATGGATCTTTTCGGTAAGTTATCTGTTCCGAAGGCTTTCAATCCCCTCTGATTTTCTTAATATAATTCTCACCTCGAACTTTCGTGATATGAGAAATTTAATGTCTGTTGTTTATGGATTGTTACAAATGTCGTTTCGGGCACCAAAAACAGGCCAGCTATCATTTTCGGAAAGCCGTTAAGACCTAAGGTTTTCAGGAGATGGAAAAAAGCCCTAATAAACTCGAGAATATTCTAGGTCCCCTAAAAATGACCGAACAGATAAATTATTTTTATCTTAACGTAAAATTAACCTACAGAGCTCTAAAAGTACTCCAGATAGCCTAAAACAGCGTTTATCAGCATTCAAGAGGAAACAGTCGTTGGCTGCCCCTGGTGGAGCACAGAGCATTTTCCCCCAGTGTTATGTCATGTGAAGTTTTTCGATTGAGAAGGTTTACGCGACGTGTGCTCAACTATCTTCTCGGTGTTTGAAACTGTGGTCAAACATGGTATAACTGGTGAAATTCTCGCGCGCTCATTGGCTAATTTTTATTGCCAATAAGCTGACAGACGCATTAATTTATCATCTATGCGATGCATCAATGAACGAGAGCGGACAATTAAACAATTTGTTATCGTAAAATAAAATTGATGTCAGTTTTAATGCGTCTGTCCTGTCATTGCCAATTAATTTCGTCATAACATTGTCAAAATAGTCTGCGGATCCACAGCTATTTTGACAATGTTATGACGAAGTTCATGATCAATAACAGAACAGACGCATGAAAAACTGACGTCAATTTCTTAACTTTTGTGTGTGACATAGCACTTACCCAGCTGGATCAAGCTTAGTCCTCACGATGACAGACATATTAATGAAATCTTGCTGTTCCTTCAACCCCACTGGCGTGGTCCTAAAAGCTTGTGACAACTTCACGAGCTCTGTTTCCTTTTGTAACAAACTAATAGCCAGTGGCAAATTCTTTTCAGGTTCAATGTTCGATCCAATCGATATGTGAGCTTCGTTCCAATCAAAGTCTTCCCAGCGACGTTCAATGGTCACAGACGAGCTCTCGCAAAAGCGTAAGGCGTTAGGTTTTGCGACGGTAACTTTTACGGACGACGCACCGTGCCGTACCACGCAGATACGCGCTACATCGGTTGCTACTGCTTCAATAATGTTGTATTTCTTGTTCTCGACGTGGAAGATAACTTCTTTTGAGATGGTCTTGTTGTTGATGGTATCTTCTACACGATCAGTCTCACCGGCTTTCTTGATGGATGTCCGCAGATGTATGGTGATGTTAATTTCTTGGAGTTTTCCCAGCTCGTGAGGACTAAAACCTACTTCACTGCGAACTTGCAGACCGTTTATCTCCACTTCGTCCATGTTGAGTAACTAGGCTGAACAGGAAAATTGTAATCACGGTTTAGTTTAAATAATTTATCATGCTCAGTTAATTATCTAGTTAATTTAAGTTATGCTCTTCTAATTACGGTGCAGAGAAATTTCTCAAACTTCGATTCTTAAGCGCCGATGAAGATCATTTATGCCTGTACATTGTACGGAACTGAACTCGGGAGCTCTCCGTGGGAAGGCGCTAGTTTGCTGAATTAAGATGATATGATGTACAACAAATGATCAACTCGTGAACTGGCATTTCTTGGCCACTTATACTTCTGTGTCGGCTTTAGTAGAAACTTAAATAAAAGTTAATTGGTACTGAACAATGTCCATGGTATTTAAATTATCATTTTCAGCAAAGGTGGAGCGAAAAACGCGCCCCATGGCTGGTAAACGAAAATACATAGCATAAATGTCGCTCCGAAAGGTGGCCATAAGGGAGCGGAGGGAGGGGAAAATGTTTTCGCCCAGAGATATACTCGCTGTGATTGTGAAAGCAAACTGAAGGGAATATTTGAGAGTGTGAACCGTATTTTATACTGGCGGGCAGATAACATTCTTTTATAATTGGCTCTTATGTCACATGAGAGATCACAAATATGTGCCTTGAATACAATAGGTCAATTTATCGACATAAATAACATGCCTTGGCTTGGCTCGATTACCAGCCGCTGTTCGGCAAATGAGCCCGCGCTCCTCCCCTGAAAGCACGGCTGGACTCGTAAGGATTCTTTTGTTAGTCTTAACCAATCAGATAACCACCCGCAGCTTTTTGTCGGGCATAAAGTATCTCGATCGTCTGTTCGGATTGCGGCCCGTGATGGCAGAAGGTGAGGAATTGATAAATGGCATACGAAGAGAACCTCAGAGACAATTAAGATCGAAGGTTAAAAAATTCACAACGAGAAACGCTAGAAAGGTTTGTCAATGGCCAAGATGTGATGTGTTTCCTTTTCAGCCAACAGAGTCGGAAAAAGTTTTAATCTTTGAGTTCCGGAACATTAGATAACAACAAAGAGTCAGATCAACCTACACATTGAGCTCAAGAGGAAACAGTCAGGCACATTTTATAAGGATAGCGACACCGTACATCAGTATCTGGCGAGGCCAGGAAAAATTAAGTTTTTGAATTAACTAAATCGTGCAACCGAACTAGTATGTAAAACGCGCAACCTACCGAACCTGCCGGGAGCCACCCGGAACCTAACGGGAACCGCCCAGAACCCCACGGAACCTTGACAATAAATAAATAAATATACTACAATAATAAAAATGAAATAAAATAGGAATAGAAGAAATAGTTTTCTCAAAAAAACGGGAACAGGACGAAATAAGCGAAATAAACGAGCTATTTACAAACGTTCGTGCGAGAATTTATTCAATGTAGAGCATTTCTGCGATAAGATATATTGAGTACTTAAGTCAGAATTCAAAGAATAACTGACTTGGCACGGTGCAACCGACCGTAAAACGGCTTTAAACGGAAAATGTTCAAAACCCGGGGAACTCATATATGCAAAGGTTGAGAAATACTCGTCGTCTCGGGTACAAATCACAGATTTTGGTCTCACTAGGGTGTTGACGACGAAACATCAAACTGTCAAAGTATCGTGTAGGGTGCACTTAAAGAAATAATAATTAAAAGAAACGTTCTTATTTAATTTCTGTTTTCAGACTTGATTTCTACTGATCTCTCGATTATCGATTACGCAAGCCGGGTCTACAAGTGCCCACGGGATCCTCTCTTGAACAATAGCTAGTAATTGAACCTATTCCGTTTAAGTGCTGTCTTTTAGGAGTATAAGGAAGCTCAGGCAACGTCCACACAAGTCTCCCGTAGGAGTTAAATTCAAATTTTCCATCGAGCATTCCTTGCCTTTTCGTATGGGAGCTCCCTCTGGGTTTCCAAATGTCTAACGGGAAGTGAAGGAGTGAATGACTGAAGGAGTGATGGAGTGAGAACGCGTCACCACTAGAACTTGGAAAATAGTAAATATTTTCCCAGTTAAAAACGAAATCAAGGGAGATCATTCCAAACGTAGCAAGGTAGATAGTTTAAATTTGCATCGAAACCGCTCATTTATTGATCAATAGGATGGAAATTCGCCACCAATTCGCCTATTTACCAAATTATAACAAATTGATCACGTGACATGTCATGTGGTCAAAATAATATGTTAAGGCAACGCAGAACGCCGAGTTTTATAATCAGGGAAAAGTTCAGTTTGGTAAAACAGATATAGCAAGAGATATAGCTGCCCAACCATAATGAGTGTAGGTTTTTGTCGAGTATCGAGGGTCCAAGGTCCAAGTAATATTAAAAAAGTTAATATCTTATCCTATATTAAATTAATATATAACGCTAATCGCGCGGTTCGTTTGTCGCCTTGTTTTTGTGTCAATTGGCAGGGATTTTTACTGGAGTTTTCGAAAACTCTAGTAAAAATCGTTGTGAATTAACACAAACAAAGTTATCTTTGTCGTTCAAGAGTTAGCTATAACTTGAATCATAAGCCTATCACTTAGAAGCGATTAACTCCGATACAATGCTGGGGATTTTCGGCCAACCAATCCAAATTTACTTCCTAATATGGAGTGTCGCACACTGGTAAGTCACGATATCGTCATCTCTGCCGTAGCAATAACCGAGATGGTTGATGCTTTCGTGTTGATAGTAGTTTGTTGTTTCTCGACTTTTTTCTGCCCTCATCAAGAAATCAAACGAGTTCTTTTTGGAGCTGTTAGTGCAATATCAAGGCTAGAGATTACTGAAGCCTCAATTGTAGGTAAGCATTCTTTTTTGTATCAAAACAAGTCTGGAAATCATGCTGTGTTGAAAATATTGACGAGCACAAGCGTTTGACATACCATCTTTTGGTCATATGCTGGGAGACAGGGATCAGTATTGAGATTATTTTTGCATGGAAATTTAGTACGATAGTTCAAGCGCGCAAAGATAGAATCCATTCTTATTATAAAAATAACAATGCCTTACATCTGAAGGTTTCTTTTAAACATTCTAGGCCCTTTTGCCCCGAACAACCCACCCCATACTTGCTTGGAAGACTATGAAATACCATCATTAATTTTTGGTTTTGGTGCTGTGGCAACTTTACAAAGGGTTAAATCTTGCAAAAAGAATCTACATCTACATTCTTTACATTAGGATTAATATTTGGATGTTTAATAAATCACAATTTTTTTTATTTTTTATTCAAAAAGTACGAAATTAAATTGATAATTTGGTGTATTTGACTAAATTGTCAAATTCCCGACACCCAGGCAAATTGGGAGCAAATGTCCCCATAGTGGGGACCTAGCCCCTGTCAAATGCTCAGGAGGGGGTTCAGGGATGAGTGGGTTTGAATGCTGGGAGTATTACTGCAATATTATACATAAACGTGCATGATTAATAACTGTATGTTTATCTCACATTACAGAGAAACCTCAATACTAAGTCTTTGTGTAATATTCAAGGGGGCATTAAAATTTGCCATACTTATGAGGTGGCCGTATTGGCAGGAAAATGTCAAATTTCATTACAGGTCTATTGTTTAAGGAGGCTCACAATAGTTTTAAGGTTTTCTAGCGCTTTTACATTTGAGGGATTCAATGAAACAAACTAATAATATTTCTTACAATTTCTTGGTAACAGTTACTAGTCCGATCATCAGTGAACCAAAACATAATCACGTGGCGTCATCAGCTGTTACCATGGCAACAGCATATGGTTGTAACTAAGCGGCATCATGGAGCTTCAAACGCTGATAGCGCAAAAATTAACCCGGTGATCCCTAGTTTTCTTAATTTTATTCAATTTTACATGAAAATGGGAGCAATTATAGAGAGTTTAAAAAAATTCTCTGGAGCAGATTTTATGTAATTGCTAAAAACGGTAATTTTTGAGTGGCTATAAATCCGGTCCAGAGAATTTTTTTTTAAATTTTACCAGTAGTTTTCTCGTAGTCCAAACTACCCAATTTTAAAATAAAATAGGGGGGTCACCGGACTTGTTTTTTAAAAAATTCACTTCGCGTCTCAAGAAAATCTACGCGCGTCTCGCGCGTTTACAAAATCTGGCTTTTACAAGATCTCGCTTTTCGCATGCGCGTACGTTGTCCGCTGGTCAAAGACCTTGATTTGTTTCGAAGAGTCGTTCGCTCGATTTTCGGTCTATTTCATCAGTTTAGTGAGTCGTTCAAGTGGACCTGCACGTTATTTTTCGAAGCGCCGTTAACAAGCTTGGTTCGTTGCTAAGTTTTGGAGAATTTCGGTCATTTAAATCTGGCTTATGTAACGCGAGGTATGTATATTTTCATTAAGCACCTCCAGAAGCACAACACGTGCTGGCCAGTTTCTGCAGTTTAAATGTGATTAAACGGAAGTTACAACTTACCAACAATGGAACCAAAGGAACTATTCTTCCTTCGGAAATGTATCCTGAAAGTGGTTTGCAATGGCATCCAGAACACGCTTTGTTCGAGTGACACGAGGTTTCGTCGCAGTGCTCTGGGAAGGAGGCATGCTGAGGATCGCAAGCAGTCCCTTTGTTCCGAACTTTAAATATAACTCTTTGAGATGTGAATAGGAAAGCCCACTTCCTGCAATCTTCTGAGCCATTGATTGTTTTATTGCACCATTGTCGTCCCTGGGGTCGAAAAGTCTTCCGCTGAATGTCTGGAGAATTTCATGGCGTCGATCCAAATACGACATGCTGGCAAGTGCTTGTTCCACACTAATAACTCCAGAACAATTCACGAGTTTTTCCTTGTTCAGTTGAAGTGCAGAATGAAAGAGAATTTTTGTAAGTGCCTTAACATCCTCCAAGGCATCGTGGGCTTCAAATTCTTCTTTAAAGAGATGTGAGTAAAGTGCTGATTGGTTTGATTTGCAAGATGCCGATTCACTGAGTTGCAAGGCCGGGTGTTTATCTTTCAAAAGTTGTTTGACAAGGATCTGGCTGTCGCCAAAATAGACATTCAGGTTGTTTAGTTTGCTGCGAAAATTTTCGTCGCTTCTCCGGAGAAGTATTGGAGTGTCAAATGTTGATGAATTATGACCTATTAGAACTATACAAGATTCCTTCTGGGATGAACATTTTACTTGACTGAGAAAGGTGAGAAACTCCTGAAGCGCCTTATCAAGAGAGACAGTTTCCACTGGTTGGTTTTCTTTCAATAATGTTCTGATGCCATTAATATTTTGTACAGATAGGTTTGTTCACTCGTGAAGCTCCAGTACTCACATTTCCTGTTGGTAGAATGTACTTTGAAAACACTTGATTTTCATGAATGGCAGACAGCTGACAGAGTTCTGCATTTTTCCCGGTGCAGGTAGTCTCGGTGTCAAAAACAACAAAAGTGTAAGTTTGGTTTCGATCATAAGTCAGTGTTGGCAGATCAGGTTGAGCATAGTAAGATGGTACTAGTTTTTCATACTCATGAAGCTCATTGTCAGAAATGTTTTCCAAAAGATGTTCAATGTGAGTGTGAATTCTTGGTGTAGGCTGATTGACACTTGTATCCAGATTCAAAGCAACTGCAGTTTCGTAAGTTGTCCCCTCCCTAGCTTCTTTTTGACTATTTTGACTGGATTTCTGACCCCGTAATTGATTTCTCCTATACCTGAAATTTTTTGTAGCCTTTCGGTTTCTGTCACTTAACACTTTTTTGTCCATCAGATCTTCATGTAATGTACAAAAATAGCCTGGTTCGATATTCAGAACCTCCAACGCTGTACTTACATAGCCATAGCCAAGATTTCTTTGGGCAACACCACAGGCTACTCTAAAGTCATTGCTGGCACTTCCTCCGTAATACCGGGTTTTGGGGTTTTTTGTTGCTATCGTATTATTTAGACTTTCATTCCGTTGAGAGTTGGCACATGGGGAAAGCTTCTTGACTACAATATCAGTGGCATATTCTGAAAAGATGTTAGTTAGGGCATTTTTCAGGGGCTCACCATGTAAACTCTTGCCATTAGGTAGTTCTGTGTGCTTGTATTCCTGAGGACATTTTTTGAAACCACACCAGGATATATTGCATGAACTGTGTTCCCCAAATGAATGTGGTACTATGGAGTTGATACTAAGGCATACGAGTACATTTTATAATAAAATGACCATGCTGAACAATATCTTCTTGCAATAATTTGATAAGTTAATTTTTAGTTTCTATTGTCTGAAATCATTGTTACGAATCTAAAAAAAAAGTAAATACAACTTTAAGGCCAAAGGAAAAAGAATTCTGTGACTTCAGTGGTCATTTGTTTATATATAGTTACTTTTGTTCTTGATGAAATACTTAAGGGGGGACTTGTTTATTGTACCATGATGAAAGAAATATTCATTGTGTACTCTGGTAAGGAAGCTGGTTGAATAACAGTTTTCCTCCAAGCAGTAAATATTTAATAATTGTTCATAAAGCCTCAGAATAGTTGCAGAAGGAAAACAACTTGTACAACAACTTTTGTACATGCAGAACTCAGTATTTATGCGAGCAGTTTATTCCTTGGCCTATTATTAGCATTGAAAAATTGCACAAAGTTTACCTCACCTGCTTGGCAATGTAAACAAGACTTGAGTTCATTTTTTAGTACTTCATGTTGACAATTCGTGTGCCTGACAACACTTGAGCGTCCTCTTCCTCTGTGTTTTGCTATTAATAGAAAATCATTACTTTTGAACTCTTCGAAAGAAACTGCGATATGTTCAGTTTTATTTGTTACGATTTACTGCTCCAAAAAGAACTTACCTGTTTTGACCTAGTCAATGTTTTCCTGGGGGGCTCAATGTCCTCTGCTTCAGTATCATTTTGTTTTTCCTGGGATTTTTCCTCACTTGCCCTTGCAAGGTTTTTCAACACGCTCAAGCGCCGTTTTGACGCAAAACGACCTTTATGGCGAGCAGAATTTGCACAGGCAGAGTTTTCGCCATTTTTTCCAGCATAGGCCACCGATGGATCAAGTAAACTAAAGCCACATACAAAGCCACCCAAGGAAAGATAAAGAAGTAAACGTGTGTTTGGTTTGGTCTCGGGAATTTCGTAGTCCAGTCCAGGGTCTTCACCATCGATCGCAGCGCGTACATAAAAATTATCAAATTTTCTTCTCGGCACCACATATCCTGATTGGGAAGCATTTGTTTCTTTAGCTAAAAGTACAAATAAAGACTTTTGGCGGCTAAAAAAATCGTAAAAACGCGATTTACCCTGAAAACTAGACGAGAATAGAGTTCGGCCTAAAAAATTACGCGCCGCCATGTTTGTTTACCTTCACCATGGCTTTTAAAAGTCCCGCGCGTGATTTGCCCGGCTAGAACCCAGTCCTAAAACTATTGTGAGCCTCCTTAAGAGACCTTAGAAAAGGAAATTGTTTGTTTAAACTTTGACAGATGATTTTAAAAAATAGTGTCATCAACATTGTTTCTCAGTATTTATTTTGTTTGATCAATTATTCATGAATGTATTTTGGTGACAGGTCATATGAGAGGTAAAATTATAAAGTATTATACAGGTGATCATTTCATTTGTTTAGGGTATTTTTTGTAAGAAATATCATTAAAAATGGCCACCCAGAGGCAGCTTTAACAAGACGGCAAAAGGAAAATGTAATTTATGACAATCACAAATTAGCATATAAAGTACTAATTCGCTGGCACAGAGCAAAGGAATGGGGGTGGGTTCGAGGTGCGCAGTGTTCAGCAAGTTGAAATTAGTTGCCATTAGTAATGTGAGAGATTCTATGGTCAGCCTTCAGCATGTGCAGTTGTGTAAAGTTTGTTTTCCCTTTCTTGGTTATTCATGAACGTGACTCTGAAAGTGGATATATATCTTGAGTGCTGTGATTTTATTACATGACATCACTGTGACTTACTACATTTGTGTGCACTATATTTTGCTAGGATGTCCTAAAAACCCAAGGAACAAGGCAGTTGGGTGGCACCACTGCCTTGGTTGGGGTAGACTTCCCCTTACTTTTTCCACCTGCTGGTTTTTTGGACTCTTCTTTTCCAACTTTGATGCACTTGGTTTTTCAATCTTTGAAACATCTACTCTAGTAAGCGTTGACACTAAATAAATGGCATGGTGGCTTGGCTGTCCAACACGCCCAATTTAATCACCATCCTGATGAATAGTAGGGGCAGAATGTCATTCATTAAAAGATTAAATCAGAACCAGCACGGGTGGATCAAGGATTTTTTAGGGGAAGGGTGGTGACTTGTAACTCTGGGTTGCAGAATTAGTGGAAACATGCACACAAAGTGTTGCTTTTTGCTAATTGAAACCTTCATGTTAATATTCAAAATTAGTATATACTAAAACAGTGGATAGTGTTGAAGGCGCGTGCTGATTGGCTTGTCAAACTCCGCATATCCTTTGCTATTTACCTCCGAGCAACTGGAGCAAAAATGGTGTCCCGGTTTCTATCCGTGACAAGTGAAGAAATCATCTAAATTAATTTTTTGTGGCATTTATTATCTCACTGTTTTATTATATACTGAAACAACTATTCACCTCAGTGTCGGTGGCTAGCGGTAGATATTTACCTCGCTGCTGCGCGGCTGGGTAAATATCCATCGCTAGCCACCTCCACTTAGGTGAATAGAAATTGTAATGTTAACTATTACACAAAAAATACTAGCAATGTCACAAAGTAGAAAATGCAGATAATAGGTACCTTTTCAGAGTGCTTGTCTTTTATTTTATTATAACCACAATATTTTTCACTTTTTACTTATTTTGCTTCTTCTTCATAAGGGGGTGGCTACCCTCTCAATCAAGTCCCTCCCCCAAGTCTGCTCCTATAAAAACCAAAATGTTTGAAGAAGATGCTAACTCACTAATTGGCATTTAAAGACTGAGCTTGGAACTAACATGTTGGCTATACTTCACAAAAATAACTTAATTTTCTCCATCTGCACTGTAGTTATCAACCAAAGAAAGTGGCAGCATGTCTACAATCTCAAATTTAGAACCTGCTGTATGTAACTGACCAAAACAGAGTAGTTAATGACCTTGTAACTGACTAACAAAGGGGCATACAGTGTAGTGATCTCAAGTTTCAAGAGCTACTGCAAGTGATCAAGAATATACCTCACCAGATCTGCTTTTATTTCAAAATTTTGTTACAATTTTGTTATTTTGGTCAAAACATCTCAGTATAGGTTTAAAACTAAACTTTGTCACACTGAATTCATTTGTTATTGTAGTGAGGAAGACTGCAGCATACACCTTTATTGATAACAAACCGGCTGTACCAGCAAGTAAAACTACTCTGCAACTCCATTTACAAACTCGGCTTCATAGGTAAGTACGAGAACCTAGAACGTTCCGTAACATTACAACATATTCTATTTATATAAGAATTCAGGGTGACTCAGCATTACACAGCTATTTCCAGAACATTCTCGAAGGTTACACTATAGTTACAACAGGCCACTTTTTATATATTAATATTGAGTTATTTCAACAGAAGCATATCACCTACCTTGTGTGGCCCAGAGGACACAAACAAAGAAATTAAAAACTGTTTATTGACAGCTCACTTCTACAGTTGCACTGGCTGGATTACAGACATTACGAGGTGCTTACTGATATGGAACCTGCTTCTAGCATTTAGCATCCAATGTAACAAGTGTAAAAAATCATAACCTGATCATTGTTGTCTTAATCTCACATTTATGTCAAATTACCTGTGTCACACTGTTTTGAATAAAGAGTTTCCCCTACACAAGCTGCATTGAGAGATATAACGTAAGGACTAGCGACAAAACCGTGAGCTATACTTTCATTGCTAATTCACTGTACCCACTGGACATAATCTTCCAGTTACTAAAGATATCACTGGAAACTAAATATTACAACGGTGAATGTCAGAAAAAGGTGCCATTCGATTATAGCATTTTTCAAGGAACAAGACAATTTGAAACAGAACATTTAACAATCAAAATTTATTTTAATAGCATCTGAGGTTTCACTTTCATCAGGCTAAGGCTCTTTCAGTTATATCTTGTGATTTTGCTCGATAATTCCTCCAAAATATGGTGTTTTTGCAGTTTTAGTGCTAATAGCACTGACCTGGCAATTCAGTTAAGAGAAATATCCTTGCAACTCACTGCTATAAAGAGGTAAGGTCATCAGTGTACTCAAGTTTCCAAAGCTATTTTGATTTATATAATCCATGAATTATTCATATACATAGGTGGAAGAAATTACTGTCAACATCATTGCAGCGGAAGTTTAAATTAAGTGTATGCAAGTTTAAAATAAAACTGAATTTCAGATTAGAAATGATAATCATGCATTTGCAGTCAAAACACCATCTGGGATGAGTACTGTCTCGCTAAGTTCTGGAACCATAAACATTGAGGAGCTTTCCATCAAATTAAAAACTGAAATCTATTTTAGTTTGCAACGCTTTAAATGCCCGCAACTTAGAAGGGAAATAATTCCACCTCAAGCAGAAACAGATTTTACTTCTTTGCGTTTCGTTTCAAAACAAGACCTATTCTTCTTCTGGGGGTCCTCGAGCTCTGCAGGCCGTAAACTTTTTAGAGTCATATTCTCTGAACATACACCATCCTAACCCTGCGACGGCATCTCCTTCGCGATTTTACATTCATCCTGGCTAGCTAACACCTGATGAACAAACTACTACCATCGTACGTGAAGCAAAGCAGACTTACATGATTTACCTTTAACGCCTTCCAAACTAAAATGTGGTATTCCAATTTGGGAAAATTCCGAAGAGTACTGGTATTTGTTGCGGAAAAAATGTGTGTTTCCGATGGTTTTGGCTAAGTGGAAGAAGAAAAAAAAGTGTTCAGTTGAGTTCAGCAAGAACAATACAACCAGTTTAACCAAAACGTACAATTTATGCTAAAAAAGATCATCAATCGCTCTTTCCTTTTTAGAGAGATTCAGAGTTTCTGATCCCCCGGTCTATTAACTTATTAGAACAAAACGGTCTTCTATCTGTAATTCTAAAAGGATTCACAATTTCTAATCCCCCCTAATCAGAATACAGAACAGAAAGGGTTGTCTATAATTCTACAAAGATTTAGAATTTCTGATCCCCAATACTTTAAGAGATTCATAAAATGTGATTATCCAGTCCACAACTTATCAGAGCAAAACAGTCATCTATTTATACGTCTAAATGGGTTCAGAAATTCTGATCCCCATCACCTCAAGGGACAAAAACGGCTATCTGTTCATGGTTCTAAAAGTATTCAGAATTTCTGATCCCCCTCACCAAGGTAACGTGATAGAAAAAGCTAATTCCTGGTCCAACATGACTTTACATGTAAGGGACTCAAACATTTTGATCCCTTCGTGAATAACTTATCAGAACAAAACGTATCATCCATATGTTGTTGAGTGCCTCGTTCCCTTAATTGGCGTGCTCGTAGCATCATCTTTTAGGGAATCAGTAATTCGTTCTGCGGGTGAGCGTGTGGATGTAATCGTTCTGATAACGCGCAGAAGTCGCGTTAGATCGGCCTGAGGAGCTTGCAGAAAACAAAAAATACAACACAGCAACAGGGTAAGTAGATTTTGTTCACAGATTTTTTTTGTCATTTATGCAGAATTAACTTTACCAGTAAAACCGTTGAGTTCCCCCACAAACCTTTATAAATCAAACCGTTATAACACAACACTTCCATATGCTGCAAGGCGAGAGTCACGTTTCGCGCAGTCAAATTCCATCATAATATATGTCACTGACATCTCACGTTTCGTTGAAAGTTCGCGAACAAGAAAAAATATATAACTCCTCGCATTGTGAGCTTGAGCGGCCTGTGAGGCACAGGAAAAAGCTAAACAGACGGACTTAATCAACATGTAAGATTTAAAACTAAGGCATCTAAGGTTGTTTCTGACCTGGATCAACTTATTGTCGGCAGACTGTATTTTGACTGTCACTCCTAACATGAAAATTACTCTTCAGAGAAATGCTGTACCTGAAAACTTTTGCTCGGCCGCTCTGAAGAGAAATACTCCAACAGCTTCTCCTCGTCGGAGGTCTTCACTGTGAAGGTACTTTGCTCAGAGGCAGATGATCTGTTCGCGACTTAACAGTCAGTCGGTAGAGTTAACGTTGAATTTGTCGCATGCTCAGGTAATGAACGTATCAGTCACCCCGGAAACAGCATACAAAAACTGAAGGATGTCATTGTTGTCTGCTTTGATGCTCTGAGACTCATAATAGGCCGGTTTTCAAATTTCGCACCATTGTTCTCTTGGGAATAATTAACTGAACAGGAACACAATGCAACTCACATGTCTGAACAGATACTAAGAGTATGTATGTATGTATGTATGCATGCATGCATGTATGTATGTATGTATGTATGTATGTGACCTTTATTTAAACACGATTAAAATTAAAGCTACAAGCTTGTGGGGTCGTGTATAAATAAAAAGCATAAAAATATATTAAAATGGTAGAGTCATACTTATTGATAATATTAATAATGTTTACAACAGTATCAGCTAATAGATTATTAACTGTATATGAAATCGGCATTTCTACGCCGAGTTCGAATTTAAAATCCTTAAAATAATCTTTTGTTCTTATTAGATTTCGGTCTTTCTTGCTCAGATGCGCAATTCCGTTCTCATTAAGGCAAATCTTATTCCACAGAACGGTGCCTTTGTAAGCCAACGAATCCTGCATGAATCTAGTTTCGAATCTTGGTACTGATAAGCCTTCCCCACCCCGTAATGAATATCCATTACACCTTTCTATATAAATATTGTTACACAACAATTCAGGTAGACCGTCATTTTGTGCTTTAAAAAAGATCTTAAAAGTATCCATTTTATGATATAAGAAAATAGTAGGCCACCGATCGTAGGTCTACACCTCTTTTGAAGGCATGTCTCTTGGTAAATTAAAAATGACTCCTGACTCCAGTCGCGTTCTTGTCAAAAATGGACCAACACGCCATGTGATTGGGCGATTATTTGCTTCACAGCACTCCCCGTCAAGGATTCTCGACTCAATATTCTAGTTAAACCGGAGATCTCTTCAGATCAGGAGGACGAAATTGAAGTATTTGACATGCATACGAGTTCTGGTGAGTTTTGTTATTTATATTAGCTTCTTGGCCTTAAACACTCGACTTCTATAGCTACCCGAGACAGTCTGTAAAAGTTCTGAAAATCGAGGAAAGCTTCGATGCATCTCTTCTGATCGATAAATAGATCATTATCATATCCTTAAGCTGGGAGAATTACCAGTTAATTCCATTTTGTGAGGCTAGGAAAAAAATTATAAAAGATGTATTTGCATATAGAGGTTCATTTTGTCGGAAGGCTATGAAGAACGATTCATATCACAATGGAGTTTTGCCCAACTGAAAAAGTACCCTTCAGTAATAGATGCGATTATTTTTTCTGTCCAGACACAATATCATCTTAGAGGTCGAGGAACTACGCAGGATCACAGAACAACGAACGTTTAGACTAAAACAAGTTTCCGTAACGATCGCGGCTACATAGAAAGCTCGGGGGATAGCAATAAAGAAAGCGGATTGTCTTCGGCGGTTTCTTTGCTCTACGCGCGGGTGACAAATTTCGCACGCCGTTACTCGAAAAATCTCGGTCAATTTAATTAAGAATGCTTCGTGCGCATATGCTTACTTCTGACCCACACTTCAAGCTTGGCTAAGTCACCTCTCTTCCACAGCCGTTTCAACTTAGTTTCTTTATATGCAGTCAAGAAGTGTGAAAATGAATGATCGTAGGTTAAATCGTTTTCACAGCACAGTTTATTCCAGATATTTTATTAGTAATTTCTTATTGCGATGTTTGCACACTGAGCTCTATAAAATGGACCGGAAAAGATTTAAAAGGCTACTTATATTTATTTTAAGTCCTGAGAGTATTCTCTATTTGATTTACCTGCAGGCGGGTATTCTAGAATCTGAGCTTGAAGCTGACTCATCTTGAGATTTTACCAGCGAGTGATTCCAGAACGATGTTGCCTTTCCAAAAGTAAAAACTTGTTGGGCAAAACTCAAGTCCATGGCCTCTCCCATTTGACAACAAGTTATTGGAGGAGACTGTGTGCGTAGAGTAAACTGACCCACTGGAAAGTCTCAACGGTAAATTCATCACTCTCTCAGTAGAACCTGACTAAACGGAATCTGTTAAAAAAATTATGCTATTGTACCGGCATGAAATTTCTAATATTGTCATCGAGACAAACAAATATTTTGATTAGACGTTGTTCAGGCTGGCAGCGAGATCTAAACCCTGTCTTCAATGATATGATTTAGTGTGGCTGCACTGGATATAAATTAGACTAGTGATTGAATAAAGTTTATGTGGTGGAACTTGTAATCAGTCTTCAGTTTACTCCAGAATCCTTCAGTAATGATTTTTACCTCAGATTTTGTGACTGCTTTGAGCCCAGAGAGAAAAATAGTTTTTTTCACTAAAGTTGTTTGGGTGATCAGGAATGGATAAAATGTTGGGAATCCTGTTCGATGAGAGATGAGAAATTCTGAATCTTTTCCCGGTCAATGTTCCTCGGTAGATCAGAAATTCTGAATCTTCTCCTGTATTCTTTGGGGGATCAGAAATTCTGAATACTTTTGTGTCTTTGTAGGGGATCAGAAATTCTGAATCCTTTTGTGTGTCATTGTAGGGGATCAGAAATTCTGAATCTTTGGGGGATCAGAAATACTGAATCCTTTCCTGTGCTATTTGGGGATCAGAAATTCTGAATCCTTCGTTGTGTTCTTTGAGGATTAGAAATTCTGAATCCTTCGTTGTATTCTTTGGGGATCAGAAATTCTGAATCCTTTTCTGTGTTGTTTGTGGGATCTGAAATTTTGAATCCCGAGACAAGAAATTCCAAATAGGAATAGGACATTGCTTGGAAGAATTTTTTGATTCCTTACAAACAGGGAAAATTTTCATGTGAGTTTTAACACCATTTTAAGATTCAGAGGATATTGTAAAAATCATATTTGGAATAAAGTGGAAATAATGGATTTCCGTCTAAACTCTACGTTTTACTAAAAGCCACTTTTACACACATTTTCAAAGGAACTTCCAAGTCTGCGAGGTAAAAAAAACATTCTCCGAGACCGATTTCTATTTTACACCGAAGAAGCAACCATTTTTGATCTGAAGTGAT
>CM042757.1:16130537-16140841 GCA_022496165.2 Catalaphyllia jardinei | reverse complement strand
GAAAAATATGACAGACATATGAATTTATTATTGATAACTGAAAATAAAAATAAACATTATGTTTTAATTGAAGACTTTAATAGGTTCATGTATAACCAAACAAAACATAAAGAAAGGAAGCACTTCTGCATGTATTGCCTTCAGTGTTTTCTGAAATAGTCTTGAACAATCATAGAGATAATTGTATTCAAATTAATGGAGCACAAGCAGTGAAAATGCCTGATCCTGATAACAATATCCTAAAATATAATAATCATAATAAACAACAGCCTGTGCCATTTGTGATTTACGCTGACTTTGAAGCTATCACTGAAAAGATATCTGGTTGCCAACCCAATGACAACAAATCATTTACAGAGGTATACCAGAAGCACACAGATTGTGGCTACGGTTATAAGGTTGTCTGTTGTTATAATGATAAATATAGCAAAACTGCTAAAACGTATAGAGGTGAAAAGGCAGTTTTCAAATTCATGGAAGCTATGTTGGAAGAAGTCAAATATTGTAAGAGAGTGATGAAAAAAGAATTCAATAAACCATTGAAAATGACAAAAGAAGATGAAAAGCAATTTCAAAAAGCTGAAGAATGTCATATTTGTGATAAAAAATATACTGATAAAGATATTCGAGTTCGAGACCACTGCCATATCACTGGTAAATATAGAGGATCTGCTCATCAAGATTGTAATTTGAAACTGAGAGTAAAACCAGAAGAAGTAAAAATACCTGTTATATTCCATAATCTCCGCGGTTATGACAGCCATTTCATTATGCAAGAGATTGGAGCTATTGTTAAGAAATATGTTTATAAAAATAAGAAAGGTGAGGAGCAAGAGATTACCATCAATGCTATACCAAATAATATGGAGAAATATATGGCTTTCGTGCTTGGTAATAGCTTAGTTTTCCTTGATAGTTTCCAATTCATGAGCTCCAGTCTAGAAAAACTAGTGAGTAATATGCCGAAAGAATCATTGAAATATACCTCTGAAGTATTTGAAGGTAAAAAATTAGATTTGATGAGTAGAAAGGGAGTTTATCCTTATGATTATATGGATAGTTTTAACAAGTTCAAAGAACAACTTCCATCAAAAGAAGAATTCTATAGTATTTTAAATGATGAACATATATCTGATGAAGATTATAAACACGCACAAAATGTTTGGAATAAATTCTCTCTAAAAAATATGGGAGAGTATCATGATTTATATTTGAAATCAGATATTCTATTATTAGCAGATGTATTTGAGAATTTCAGGAAAACATGTTTGGAATATTACAAGCTGGACCCATGCCATTATTTCACATCCCCTGGTTTATCATGGGATGCTATGTTGAAGATGACTAATATTAAGCTGGAGTTGATGACTGATATTGATATGTTCCAGTTTATTGAGAAAGGTTTACGAGGTGGTATTAGTTATATTGCTAATCGTTATGGTAAAGCAAATAATAAATATATGAAAGAATACAATAAGAAAGCACCGTCCAAGTATATTATGTATCTTGACGCAAATAATTTATACGGTTGGGCTATGAGCCAGTATCTGCCCACCGGTGGATTCAGATGGATGACACAAAAACAGATTGATGAATTAGATTTGGCTAAGTATAAAGAAGACAGTAAGAAAGGATTGATATTAGAAGTTGATCTCAGATATCCTAAAAAAATACACGATCTCCATAATGATTATCCACTAGCAGCAGAAAAGGTGGAAGTAACAAATGATATGCTATCTGATTACTGCAGAAAAATATCTGAGAAATATAATATATCAACTGGTTTAGTTCACAAGCTTATACCAACCTTAGGGAAAAAAGAAAAGTATGTTTTACATTATAGGAACCTTCAGTTATATATGGATCTTGGTTTGAAGGTTACCAAAGTACATCGAGTACTTAAGTTCAATCAATCCCCTTGGTTAAAACAATATATCGATTTCAATACCGAGAAACGGAAAAATGCTAAGAATGCTTTTGAAAAAGATTTCTTCAAACTTATGAATAACAGTGTATTTGGAAAAACGATGGAAAATATCAGAAAGCGAGTAGATGTGAGATTGGTAACTGATGAGAAGAAACTGTTAAAATTAACCAGTAAGCCAACATTTGTTAGTAGCAAGATCTTTAATGAGAATCTGATGGCTGTACATAAAATAAAAGAAACCCTTACTCTGAACAGGCCAGCATATGTAGGGATGTGTATCTTAGATTTGAGTAAGACTTTGATGTATGATTTCCATTAAAATTATATTAAAGATTAATATGGAAGTAAAGCTAAGTTGCTATTTACAGATACAGATGGCTTAACATATGAGATTGAAGCTAAGGATGTGTATCAAGACTTCTGGAAGGATAAGCATAAGTTCGATAATAGTGATTACTCTGAGAGCTCACCATTTTATTATAAAGAAAATAAGAAAGTGATTGGTAAAATGAAAGATGAAGCAGCTGGAGTTCCAATCACTGAGTTTGTGGGCTTACGATCAAAAATGTATAGTTACATGAAAGATGATCAGAAAGGAGGAACGACTGCCAAGGGAATCAAAAAGAATATCATCAAGAAAAACATCACACATGAAAACTATAAAGATACACTCTTGAATAATAAACCGATGTTTCACAAAATGAAAACAATTAGAAGTGAGAACCATAAGCTTGGTAGCTATGAAATAAACAAAGTATCACTCAGCTGTTTCGATGATAAAAGATACTTTCATGAAGATGGAATAACAAGCTATGCATATGGTCATAAGAATATCAAACATTAATTTTCATAATATCAAAGGGTTAGGTCTGACTTCTATATTTGATTTCACATTCTATTATAAATTTTCTTATTATATTCCATTATAAATTTTCATATACATTTTTCATAACACAAAAGTATAAAACAAAAGTATAAAACAAAAGTATAAAACAAAAGTATAAAACAAAAATATAAAACAAAAGTTAAAATAATTTTCATATACATTTTCATATACATTTCCATTATAAATTTTCATATACATTTTCATATACAAAAGTTGCTCACAAAAAATGGTTCCAGACTGATGTCCCGGGTTTTGGTCTGGCTCCACATTTGATTCCAATATTTATTTCTTTAGTTTTTATTATTTGGTTTAAACATTTAGTTTTTCCAGCAGTTGATTAATTGTTGGAAAAATAATATAGAAAAAATGAGCTGATTTCAGAATTGAAAAATGCGCTCGTAAAATCAAAATAAAAAATAATATAGAAAATGCGCTCATACCCCCATATACTATACTACTAACATGTTCTGATCATACGATGCTGCATCGATAACATTACAATTATTATGCACCGTTCTGTTTTTTTAAATTTTGGAACCTAACGAACTAGACAACACACTTTTTGCGAATGTAGAAGATTTGAAAATCTTGTCATTCACTTAAACAAAGCATCATACCACCCTTGAGGAAAAAATAAACATTTATTTCATTTACAGCCAATCCCCTTGATCCCCGACCAATGTTGAAAGAGGCTTTGACGAGATTATGAAGTGGTTACAACATTGTTCAAGGGGGGAGGGGCAAAAATGGGGAGTGAAGAAGGAGAAAAAGTTTTGTTGCTACGCATTGTCTCAACTACTATCAGTTACCTTACAGAGAGGATTTAAACAACACATTCTGGCGCTTGCATAGCCTGCGTAGCAGCCGTTTGCTTTCTTTTTTCAGGCGGAGATCGAACAAGCGAGCGAAGGAGCACGCCTGGAGTGAGCAAAAAATTGGGGACAAGTGGGGAGGGGTAGGCGAGAACGGGGCGGGGGTGGGGAAAAAAGGCTCTTCGCTATGCTCACCCCCTTAATCTGCTCCTTATATTTCGCAGTCCCTCCAAGTTTCGCTCCCTTCGCGTACGTTTTTGGAAACGCCTGCTACACAGGCAAGCGTTTTCAATTTTGAGCCCACTGAAATTTCGAGTACAACTGCAAATATATAGGATTCAAATTTGTTTACTTGTAATGAATTCAAAGTTTCCTTTCCATTCTAACCGTATTGAATTTTGTCATCTTTCAGTCTAATTTTGATTGACTCAAAGTGCCTTGTTCCAGTATTGTATCTGTTCTGCTCTGAAACTAGATTTCATTACGTAGCACGTTGTCGTATTAAAATGCATTTGGCAATTTGTTAATTTAGGATTCTCATTTCTGAACTGTTGATTGTTGGAATCCAATCTTCATATTCGTCGAACTTTACAAGATATCCTTTGTTTTTTTTAATAATAATAATAATAATAATAACAATAACAATAAATAATAATTTAATTTTTTTTTTCAATAATAATAAACTTTATTGAAAACTTCACCATAAATTACTTACATGAATAAAAAGGCTGAAAGGACATTCGAGTAATTATTAGCATCATTATTAATTATAAAACAATAAGAACTAACACTACTACTATTACAACTGTTTATACAATTTTTAAAAAAATAAAAGATTTCCATGTACGTTCCAATAATAGAGTGTCTATAACTAAATAATAATAATAATAATAATAATAAATAATAATAATAATTTTATTATATAGCGCTAAAATCCAATAATTGTCCAAAGCGCTATCTAATTACAAAATAGAATATAAAAAATCTAAATTATAAAATATCTACAATATACAATATAATTCAAATATAGCCTAAGTTGTCTACTATATAAATCAAAACCATCTTAAAACAAAAGGAATCTCATAGCCTATATGCTAACTTCAATAAAAAAGTTTTCAGGGATTGCTTAAAAGTTGCAACTGAGGCACATTTCCTAATCTCTAGAGGTAAATCGTTCCACAATTTAGGTCCTGCAATAGAGAAAGCTCTGGCTCCCTATGTTTTCAATCTGCTTCTTGGAACCACTAAATATTCTTTACATGAAGAACGCAATGACCTAGAGTATGTTTAATATTCAAAAGGTCAGAAATATAAGAAGGTGCAAGGCCATGAAGGGCCTTGTATACCAATAAGAGGATTTTAAAATCTATTCTAAACTCAACTGGAAACCAATGAAGACTAATTAAAACAGGAGTTATATGATCATGCTTCGGTGTCAGTGTGACAACACGAGCTGCAGCATTCTGAACTGCCTGTAGTCTAGCTAACAGATACTTAGGAAGGCCATGTAATAAGGAATTACAGTGATCAAGTTTCGAACTAATAAATGCATGGACTAAGATTTCACATGTATCTTGGCTTAAGTACTAAACCATCCTAGGTAGCTGACTTTTCCATCTGTTTCCTGTTGATATTCTACTTCAACAGAAAAGTTGATCAAAGCCTTCCCTGGTTTCCTTTTTCTCTTTGCATAAGCTTAGCTCTCTTGTCTAGAGGCGTGAGGTCTCTTTCTATTTAACTAGTCCGCTTCCTCTTGTGTCTTTAGTTGGGTCCGCTTTCTGGCTTCTGGTTTCGTAATTTGTGTTGATGTTTTTTTCTTCCTGGCAACAATTTTCCTGCATGAAGTCTGTCTTTAAGGTATACATTGCGAATTAACATAGAGACGTTGCTGCACCCCTCTTTGATGGACTGCCCGTTGAACGACTCAACTGGATTATTTGTGTTGTGCGCAGAGTCTCAATCTTCTCTGTCCCTCAGAGTAAACGCCTTATAAAACATTCGTAAGTTCGGTCTCTTAACCACAATTGCACCAGGGCCGTACCTAGGATTTTTTTTCTGTGGGGGCAAACTCCACAAACCTTCACAGGGATCTCCCGTATACAGCCCAACAAACACTATGTTAGAAAAAAAATAGTTTTCCTGGCGGGGGCAACTTCCCCCCCCCCCCCCCCCTATGTACGGCCCTGTGCACCCAGTGCTTTGGTTTACTCCAATGGCTAGTGTCAACGTCATTACACAATTCTGACAGATGTTCTGAGGGAGGACATCGATGCCGAGCCCTAGAAGGCCTTACCTTTCCACAAAGGGCATCAGACATTAAGAAAACACTCTCTTTGTCTTCCAGGGTTTAAATTTCAAAGGCCAGGTGTTTAAATATATCATGCTCTTCCTTTTTTTGTTACAATATCGTTAACACGGTTGATGGATGTTTTCCAGTGAAAACTACAACCTCGAATCAGTGTTTTGGTAAGCTGAGGGCCAAATTATACTCTGCTTGATCAAAGTCTATCATTATTTGATGTAGATTTTCACTATTTTTGCCCCAGCAGGGTTTTGGCCCAGAGGCCAAAACCCGAGGAGGCATTAATAGGACCCCCGCCTATAAAGAATGTGAAATATTGGTGCAGTATCGGTAGGGCGAATCGATCGAGGCGCCACGCACCTCTCGTAAGGTCTAACAGGATTGGCCGAGAAAACAATAGAATAAACAACAGAAACAATGGCCCTAGTCCTGAAAACAATAGAGGTGGATGACTCCGGGAGCAACTAAAATTAGAGGTTCCGAAGAGGTGCATGACTACTGAATCGATCCCGATTTGAAGAAACTAGGTGCGAACGGCGGTCTCGGTTAATTTTTCAGTAAGCTCGCAAGGCAACTCTGGGTAATTCTTGCAGCCACGAGGACGAGGAGAGATACCGCGTACGCGACGATACGAGAGGAAGGTTGTTGAGCTCACATTTGCAAAGTTATTGTTCCATTTCAAAGTCGTTGCACAGTTCTTCACAATTATGAAAGTAACTGACAAGAAAGTAATGAATAGTTTCACGAATGTACTTTCCATTTAAAATCAACCTTTCCGATATTCTTGGTTTTCACGTGACGTCATAAATATTCTAAAATGTAAAATCGCAGAGCCCCTGAGCTTTCAGCTTTCTTTGGTTATTGAACATCCTAGATACATTTCTTTTTGAAGGTTTTCAGTTCGATACATAGCAACCTTCGTTTTTATAGTAGGGCATTTGAAATTCGGTGTTTTCACGCCACAGGACATCAAGACGGCCGACAGAATGTGTCACGTATGTTTGAAAAAAAAAGATACTTATTCAGTGATTTTTAGCAATCTAAACTGTTGAGGTATTGTGAAAAGTGTTTATGTGGATATCTGCTAGTTCAAAGGGGCGAGCGGATCGATTTTTATAGCATAAGTGAATTCCAGATGTTTTCATTGATTTCCGGTCGCCATTACTGTGTCCCTCTCCAGGACACAACTATGGCGTTTCCATACTGAGCTCTATAAATTTGTGTAAAACATTTTGACGGCTAACTTGAGCACGAAAAATCGCAAAGACCTGAGACTCGGCAAAGTAGATAAGCTAGTAATCTCCTATAACATCAACAATTCTTGACTGTTTTTATTCAACAGTTTTGATTTTATTTTTTTCGTTGCGTGACAGTGAAAACCAGCAAATGATTTCTTAGCGGCCTTCAAGCGATTCCAAAAAGTGAATTGCTACAATACATGAACTGAATACATTGCCATAATAAATAAATACATAAAATTTCTGCCAGCATCCTATACTTTAATTCAATAGCCTGCAAGCATAAAAATAAACGTGTTTTGAAATTAAAATTGTACAGTTCATTGCATAAAAAACGTCATATCCAAGGCGGGGGCAGATGTAGTGAGAACTATTACTAGTTAAAAGTAGGATGAATTTATGGGACGTAACTGAATTCTTCGGGAAAAGCGGTGGCATAAGCATCGCCATCATGCTTGCTACATAGGGCAACTGCGTTAAATTCAAGTGTCAGGTAATTAAAAGAAACCATGTTTAAGAGGAAATTCGTATATATACATCAAGATTCGTATATATACATCAAGATTCGTATATATACATCAAGATTCTTTTATGAAATAACACAGGGCAGACTAAGGTAAGCTTCTTTTATTTAAATCCTTTACTACAAGTTGAATTTAGAGCGATTTTCCAACCATTTTCATACATTCTCTTAAATGGCTCAATACGTAACGCAATACTGTCACGTATGTGAATCACAGCAAATGAGGAAGCCACCTTCTCCTTGTTTCGCCGTATTTACAGAGCCATTACAGAAGAAATGACTCCAGCTAGCAATGTTGAAGAAGAGTTGTCGAGAGGTTTTTTTTTTTTTTTTTTTTCCCGTGTTGGTGCAGCCTCCTTTGTGCAATCCGCTAGTAAATTATAGAAGCAATGGTAGTAGTGGAAAGAAAGGGAGATTAGGATCAACTTCCTGAAAGGAAACTCGGCTAAAGAAAGTACGCATAGTATCTCTTTGTTATTCATCGACTACGGCACTGCGGCACTGCCGTGAGCAGCATTCGTTTAACTAATTCAGACTTAATTATTCATGAGTAGACCACGGGACTGCGGCACTACGGTAGCAGGAGATTAATGGCACGCAATCGTGGCCGGGTATTCTAGAATCGCTCCCAATTCTTTACAAGAGATACTATGCGGACTTCCTCTAGCTGAATTTACTTCACGGGAACTTGATCTTAATCTCCCTTTCTTTCCACTACTACCATAGACCCTTTTCATAAATGGCGCCTAAATTTAAATAACAATACTCATACATCCTTAGCCTCACATTCATGTGAAAACTCCTTTGTCTTGAAACACGAATGTGAGGCTAAGAATGTACCAAGTATTGTTATTCAAATTTAGGCGCCATTTATGCAAAGGGTCCATTGCTTCCATAATTCACTCGTGGATTGCGCAAAAAAGGCTGCACCATCACGGGAAAAAAACCCTCTCGACAGCTCTTCTTCAACATTGTTAGCTGGAGTCATTTCTTCTGTCATGGCTCTGTAAATACGGCGAAACAAGGAGAAGATGGCTTCCTCATTTGCTGCCATTTTTCGGTCACTATTGGAAAACACGATAATCGCTCCAGCGGTCATGCTTTCCTTTATGTCCGAACTGCACGATCTTAAAGGGGCACTATCACGGTATTTTAGCGTCATTTTACAATGCCGAAATATGTTCCTGCATCAATGGAAACCCAAATATGATGATGCAGTTGTGTTATCTAGGACTTTATCACTACACCGAAACCATTTATTGCTGCCTAGCACTTAGCATGGCAAGGATGGAAATGGATTTAAATTTGAAAAAACTGGCCAGTTTTTTCAAACTCTCAGGAGCCATTCCTCGAAAACATTGCCAGAAATTCATTATGGTTTGCTCTCTGAGCCACTATTTGCTTGATATGTTTTTTTAGTCCATTTGAGCATTTTGGGAACGTGTAAAAGGTACCAGGTAAAGACTCAGCAACGAATAAGGCTTAAAACAGCAAAACTCCGGTGACAGTGCTCCTTTAACGTATATATTGGAATCTTGATGTATATATACGAATCTTAATGTATATATACGAATCTTGATGTATATATCACTGTCTTGTCATATAAATTTAGGATCTTGTTGTTTTGTCCCTTTTTAAGAAGCATAGGACAGGAAAGTACTGCCAGTTCCGTGTGTATGTAATGTCGACGAATAAGTCCTTCGCATATGTTTATAGCTCTGCTTGGCAAGGGGACAGGAAGAATGCAAAATTGCGAGATGGTGACATCAGATATTCTCTTCCGTCCATCATAACACCTAATCGTCCATGTGGATGTTTACAAGAGAGGGATCATCTTGCAATAACAATAAGCGTCTGACAGGTGATATGCAGCAGGCCAAATCTTTACGCGGGACGTGGCGGGAATACATTGTATTTTCAGAGGTTAGGTAACTCAAAGAGTTCTTGTTTATCGGCGATAGATCGAGAAAACTCAAAACCTTTGAGGCTACTGCGTGACCTTTGAACTGGTGCACGATTTATCGTGGACGCCCTGCTTTTTTCCGTCGTCGGAAATACGCTAAGAAGACGAACTATCCACGAAAACTACACCTCGTCACATGAAGCCAGCGACTGTTTTCAATAAACCATAAACACGGTATAAACAAGGGACGAGTCACACGACACACCGATAGTTCGTCTTATAGTCCTTCCCGTATTTATATTAGACGGATTATACTTCTCTACGGATGATCCGTCTGGACGGATGATCCGTCTCCAGTATAAATCGGGCCATTTGTTGATGTGGAAACCAACGGGTCGCATTCGGCTCTTGGCTGCTCGTTCAACTCCTTTAGCCATTACTCATGGTCGAAGTAAGAGTCCTTATCATTCTCCGCTAAGTTTTCAGCCCAATCCGAGCTAAACGAGTTTTTCGGCTTACCGTTGCAGACGAAAACGGACACGACTTCTCTTTTTTCGAAGGCATTTGAACCAATCGTGCGGCATGTATTGCGTGATAAAATAACGCCCGTGATTTGTTTCGCAACGTGTTGACATACAAGTTACTCCAGAACAGGGCTTGTCAACGGGTAATTAAAACAAAGAACTTGTAGTAAACTTCAACGTTCAATAACT
>CM042757.1:16100971-16111867 GCA_022496165.2 Catalaphyllia jardinei | reverse complement strand
TAATGACCGTTATCACTCAATTGCTACTATGGGACAAATTACTTTCACATTCTCTTTCCGTTGGCATGATTTGACATCGCTCACAAGAACACTAAAATGTGTCTTCTAACCCGAGATCGTTTACTTCTTCGTTTTCGCTTTAGCTGTCCTCAGGATTAGGAACACGTTCTGGCTCAAAACGGTAAGGTTGAAGATCAGCCATAACCTTCTTTCTGAATTTTCTGGATCCGCCCCTGATTATGAAGAAAAATATTTCTTCATAATATAAAAATAACAGAAATGGCGCGAGCATAGACCAAATAAAATGATTGCTATTTTTGCAATCCTTGTGCGCGTGCTGAGTCGCATTAGCGAGAGCCCGCGAGAAAACTGTGTTCAGCTACCTTAAGTTAGAGTTGTTAGCTCGAGAAAAGAAGGAAGAGGCCTGGCCGAAAGATGATGGACTTATAGCACGAATTGAAACTATAAAAAAAAAATGTAAAAAAAAAAAAATGAAATACCGCTGTGGTCATCAAGTAGCTTCAAGTTATCTGCCTCTCCTAGAAGCATCACGTCAAAAGAAACATAAATCAGACTAAACAATTCATAAAAGATGGTGCCATCTTTCCCATTATTATCCTTACCTTCCAAATCCAATCCAGGACTAATTTAATTTCAAAAATCCATGAATTATATTAAATTCCCTATCAAAGCTATCTCCACCGCTCCATAAAGAGGTTGAACTAAGGTGAGAGAAAAGAGAACAGGAAAAAGCCCAAACCAGTCCTGGATGTAATCACATCGTAGCTCCAGTGCTGGTGTTATTCAAGTAACATGACTGAAAACTTTTCCCAAGAGAGCTCTCTCATCTGCATTAATTGCTCATCATCAAAGGCAACAAAACACAAGTTGACGATAATCTATCATTCTAACGGTAATATGTTCTTTAAGCGGAAGTGGAGACATGCAAAAAGCGCGGATTCGCTGTTTGGTACTGTTAGCTTTGTATGTGACAGTCTGACATTTACTTTCTTTAATACATGGAAATTTTCAAGTAGAAGCATATCACTCATATCTTTCTTTATTATATGGCTCTGTCTCACAAGGACTGGGAACTACCATATTCACGAATTTGATTGGTTGAAATGAATATTGGCCGCGGTCTAGAATTTCCCATCCAGACCGGTAATGTTTTGAAGTGAAAAAAGTTGCAAACTAAAACGCAAAATCATTGACTGTTTTCATCTAACAATATTTTTTTCTGTAAGTGCCAAAAAGCAGATAAGAAAAAAAAAGTAAAGAGGACGAGCAAAATTTGGAAGAATTGAATTCAGTTCATCGCCGTTCGCAAGCAAAATATCAGTTAGTTTTTATTTTTTTTTAATTTTTATTTTACCTTGTAAAATCTTTTTTAGACACGGTATTTCATACAGGTCGTAACAGTATTGAGTTAAATTAGTCTAACTACCTATCTAATGAATCATAAGTAACTGACTACAATAAAAGAAATGATAAGAAAAACCTGCTTTACAAGGAAACCCTAAACCTTGTATAGAAGCAAAACAAAACTTATATACCGCTACTATTAAAATAATAATTCTTCAACTTAGATTTAAATTCTTTTTTTTAATACAAAAGACTCAATACAGATGGGAAAAAGAACGGTATTAACTGAATGACGGAGAAGAACAAATTTAAAAAATAAATAAATATATAGAAAGATAATAATAATAATAATAATATTAATAATAATAATAATAATAAAAGGGAAAAAACCAAACAGGATATAACTTACAAGATATAAATTGAAAAGCACCTAAGAATTATTTGCAGTCTATCTTCAATACAATACTGCTAACGTGTAGTGATGAATAAATCTAAGTATAATTAATAACTATAAGCGTATCGCTTCGAGTCTTTACCTCCATTTTGGAGTATTAATTTTACAGAGGAATGAAAGAGAATTAGTGAAGAGCACATTTCTCTATTTGCCATTGCATCAACATTTTTGTTTGGAATTCTTTCTGGATCGGTTTCTTCTCAAAGCACTTGCAACTGAAGACATATTGTTTCAAAAGAATAACAAATAAGTGTAGTCTGCGTCGTGGGTTTTCGGATATTTGACGAAAGTCGGGTATTTCATTAAAAGTAATTTGCTCGTTAGACAGATTAATTTTGGTATCTCATTTACGCGGTTAAACCACACCAACACTTCAGAATAGAATGATGTTATCTCGGAGCAATGTAGGAAAGTATGCTCTATTGAGTCTGAGTTACGGCAAAAGATAGACGTTGCGTCATTTGTTAATCGAAATTTGAGTAGCTCTTTTTCGGTTACTATAATTCTATGCAATGATCTAAAGGAGAACTGTCTTAACTTGTTGTCTCTTGTTGATTGATATATAAAAGAAAACTTGTTTTTCCATTCTGTATAAGTGTCGGCATGATTGACTTTCCAGGCTTTGATGCCCGTTGGTTCTACTGTGGGGTTTTTATTAAGTATTTTATAGTAGTGTTTGCATCGCATGTCTGTCAAATCTACAGGACTGCCACCAGGAAACAAAGATACCGTAGTAGTATTTAGTATGATGAAGTTTCCATCTGCATTTAGGATATCTTGTTCAGAGAGGATGTTCTCCTTGAACCACGATTTCCAGAGAAGAGTATTTTTGTCAATAATTATTGCCTCATTGTTCCATAGCAGTAATTTGCCATACGAAAATATTTTAGTCTTCTCTTTAAATTCTTGAAAATATTCTAAAAGCTCCCGATAGAAAGTAGGTAAACTATTATTTATGGAGGACGTGTTATAGTTGCATTTAAGAACGAATTTTAATCCACCATAGGTATTGATATAATAATTTGGAATTGCTTTCCACGAGTCGGTGGTGCTACTTAATAACCGACTTATCCACGCTAGGCGGAGTGATTTTACTGCTGCTAAAAAGTTCACAAAATTAAGGACTCCTTCCTTGTCTTGTTTGTTTTTCCACAAGAATGAGAAAAGCTCTATTTGAACATTTTTTTATAACTAAAGATGGAACAGTCAGCATGGAGGCTGCATAGACTAACTGAGATGCTCCTAATGTTTTAGCTAATAAAGATCTTCCATATAGCGTCAAATCCCTGGAAAGCCACAGATGCAATTTAATTTTCATTTTTCGAATTCTGCTAAGAAAGTTCTCCTCGATGTTCTTATTTTGATTGTACGATAGGAACGTGCCCAGAACTTTAATAGGGTTCTTTGTGCTTTTAAATTCTAGTATATTCGAGTTACTGTGTTTCATTGTACCTAACCACATTGCCTTAGTCTTTTTTTATTTAACTTTAAGCCTGAGACGGTGCCGAACCATTCGATTGTTTGAAGATGGGATTTAAGAGAGTCCGTGTTGTTAGTTATTATAGTTGTATCATCTGCAAATTGTGAAAGTTTTACTTCTTGGTTGTTTGGTAAATATATGCCCTCACATTTCCTGTTTTGACGTATCTTAAGGGCTAACAACTCGAATGCCAGAATAAATAAGGAGGGGCTAAGTGGACAGCCTTGGTGAACTCCCCTTGAAAATAGAAATAGTTTGTCATAAAAATAGAAATAGTTTGTCATAAACCCGCCATTTATGACGGAACCTTGAACACTGTTGTTAAGAATATTAAACCATTTTTTGAACTTATTTCCAAAATTAAAAGCTTCTAAGGTTTTTGATATGAAACTCCATTCCAAATTGTCGAAAGCCTTTTCAAAGTCTACGAACAGAGATATTCCCTGGCATTTTTTGCTACCTAAAAAATCCATTATGTCACTGAGTAGTCTTATATTTTGGCCTATATATCTTCCGTTGACAAACCCTGTTTGATCAGAATGAATTAGTTTAGGTAAGTGTTGCTCCATTCGTTTGGCCGATGCTTTTAAAAGAATCTTTTAGTCGATATTGAGTAAAGATATAGGGCGCCAGTTCTTTAAATCAGACAGATTTTCATCACCTTTCGGAACAAGCGTTATTGTCCCTCTTTTCTGGGAAACAGATAATGATCCTCTGTTAAACGCCTCATTATAAGAATTTAAAAGGTCTTTCCCAAGGAGATTAAAGAATGCTTCATAGAATTCTTTTGTGAATCCATCTTCTCCTGGCGATTTATTGTCTGCAAAGGATGTTAGAGCATCTTTTAGTTCCTCGAAAGTCAGATCCTCTTCTATATTTAATTGTGGGATGTTAAGACCTTCGATAAATTTGTGAATGTTGTAGTTGTGTTCGGATACATCGCTGGTGTCGTTGCCAGATATTTTAGAGGTATACATTTTGCCATAAAAGTCCTCAATTTCTTTATTAACCTGCGCAAAATTTGAAATTACCTCACCATTTTCTAATTTTACTTCTCGAATTAATTTTTTCTCGTAGTTGTTTTTTTCTAGATTGAAAAAGTATTTCGTTGGCCTTTCTCCTTGTTCGAGCCATTTTGTCTTGGACCTAAATATAGCTTCTTTCCCCCTAATGTCGTGTATCCTTTTCAATTTACCCTTAGCAGATTCATATTTTTCCAGAGTTTCCCGATCGAAGACATCGTTGTTACAGATTTTTCGATCCGGTTCTTGAAGTTCTTCTTGAAGAGCTTTTTCTTCGTTTCTTAACTTAGATTTTTTTTCTTTCGAGTACTTAATCGTTTTCGCGCGTAACTCCCTTTTTATCAATTCCCATAGTCTTTGTTTATCGGTGACTTCGTGGTATTTAACTAAAATTTGCGGGTAGTAGAATTCGATGAGTTCTTTGTAATTGTCATCCTCCAGTAAGGTGTTGTTAAATTTCCATAATCCCGGGCCTCTTGCGAATTCACTTTTAATCTCGATGTTTAGGAATATTGATTTATGGTCGGGTGCTATCGATGTTCGAATTTCTGTGCTCTTGACGCAACAACACAGAGGACGAGAAATAAGGAAAAATCGATCCTCGATTTTAAATTTAAAGGTTTTGATTCGTACGTAAACGATTTTGTGGTGGGATGGATTTGTCGATAAATATCAATAAGATTGAGTTCTTCCATGAGATTCATGAGAGAATTTCTATAGTCTGTAGCTCTCCAAGGCTGGCCACCTCGCTTATCGATTGGGTTAAGAGTACTATTCCAATCTCCTGAAATAACAACTTTTGAGGTGTCTGTATTCGAAATGAGTTGTTTGCTAAAACGACGGATGAAAGAATCCTGGTCACGGTAATCCGTCGGGGCATATATATTTGTTACGAAATAGCATTCTTCATCTATTGTTACCTTAACAATTAAAAACCGTCCTTCTGGGTCCGCTTCGACGCATCGCAAATGAAATGTGGATTTAAAAGAACGCAAACGCCTCTCGAGTGCGAAGAACCATGCGAGAAAAAAATTTTGCCACCCCATTAAGCAGCCCACACTTTTTCGTCCTTGATTGAAGAATATGTCTCATGGAGACAAAAGATCGTAGCTTTTTGCGATTTCAAATAAGATAAAATTTGTACTTCTTTTGTTAACACTGCGCAAACCTCTTACGTTCAAAGAAAGCAGTTTTAACTTACGTGACATAAGGTAATTAAGTAAAGTTTTGCCCATGCAAATTTAGGGCACAAACAAAAACATCTTGGCAGAATTACTTTGGAGGAAAAGAGAAGACTACAAGAGAAGCATGGTATCTTTTTGACTTGGTTAGTGTGAAGGAAAATCAAAACGCTGATCGATTGTTGTAAGAAAAAAGGAGTATAGTGATTTCAGTGGTTGATAATTGTAATAGATTGGAGAAATTGTGTATTGATTATAATACAAATTAAAAGAAATCGTACGTATAAAAAACGAAAAGACACGGACGAAAAATGTAAAATGGTTTTGTGAATGAGACATCGCCTTTAGCCAATCTTTATTGGCGGTAGCTTACCCCTCCTACAATCGGTACAAGTCTGAGCGTGTTTAAAGGTATTTTAAGTCATTTTCTGTGAAGGTTCTGACAGGATTTCCTTCAGGTGAAGTTTTAACAAAGAGTTTACCATCTATTGTCCAAGTACTGTGAATGCAACCATCTCTTCGTTTTCTATTAGCTGAGTCCACCAGCCCTCTTCTGTATGATGTCAGGCTTTCGTTGATAAACAGACGGTCGTTGGATCTTGCTGCCGCGGCCGCATATCCAGGAAACAAGTCCGAGGCTTTGATATTTTTCAGCTTCGTGCGTTGTTTATACCGCTTGGTTTTAATTTTATAACTGCAAAATTTTGCAATTATAACGTTGGCACCCCTTTTGCGTTTCAGTTTATGTGAGATTTCGATGTCGCTTGGGGTTACTTGAACATCGAGTGCAGCTGCCAACTTTAGAACGACTTCTTCAGTTGATTGGTAAGAGTTTTCAGGAATTTCGTGGAATTCTAGGCTGTTTTTGCGTGTATATTGCTCTAGATTATCCAGCGCCCCATATAAACGGTCGACTTCTTCAAACTGTTTATCCAAATCTCTTCGTGTCGCTTCAAGTGAGGTAGCTGTCGCTTGCAATTTCTTTTCCAAAGCGTTGTTGGACTTGGCTGTTTTGTCAACCGAGATCTTCTGCTCGCTAAGTTCTTTGTCCGTTATTTGGATATAAGTTTTCAGGTCTGCCAATTCCTTCTTTAATTGCTTGTTTTCAAGCGCAATTTATGACACAGTAATCTGTATGTCGACCAGCATTGATTTGATTTCGTGCAGGCTTGGCTCTTCTTGCTCTGCTTGCTCACTCGGCTGAGATAGATTGTCTTCGTTGCTCGCTCCGGCCTCACTGCTCGCCATGTCGCTTCTCTTGGCGGCCGAGATTTCTTCTTCAACGGAACGACGGGCACATCTTTTATTTTTCCGGCCTGGCGGCATAAAGTTCTTGAGTGCTTGATGTTGTCAGTTTCCTCGTAATTAATAGATAAGCATCGAAAGAAGAAGGGTAAAGGCACCGCTTAAAACACACAACCGCCCTGCTTGGGTCCGCGCTTTCAAATATCAGTTAGTACAAACCAGTTACATTAAACGAATTAAATTGTTCTTGTTTTTGCAATATAATGAACATCTTATTAACCGAGCTAAGTCGGTCTGCATGGGAGAATCTTGACCTCGGTCGTGTGTACAGACCTCGGTCAAGATTCTCCCATACAGACCTCCTGCTCGGTTAATAAGAGCTAAGCCGTTAAGTTATAAAATTGCAGTCGTGATTCAATTTGCATGATTTAGTCCATTACAAACATATCGGTGTTTTGTTTATCTTTTCGTTAGAATAAACAACCCTACCCAGATGTGGTCTTGGTTTACATTCTCATTTCCTCTTTTAGTCCTAAATATTGCTTGATCGACTTAATGACTTTTCTGCCCTCGAGGTTAGTTTAATTTGTCAAACACCTCAGTTTTACTCTGTGATATATAAGATCATTATTTAGTCGACTAACATGTCTCGATAAGAAAAGTTCTTTCGACTAAGAGTTCCAAGATTCTCGCAATTTGTACAATTCAGTCTAACACAAACATATCAGTGTTTTGTTTGTCTTTCCGTTTTGTTAGTATAAACAACTATACCCATTTGTGGCTTTGGTTCCATTTGTGGCTCTATCTTTATCTTAAGGACGTTCGCGCGAAAATTTTCTAACACTGATTTTTTGTGAAAATTTACCATTGAAAGATGATGAGTTAGTGATGTCAGAAATGTAAAAAATGGGGGATCACCGACTTCGTTTTGAAGAGAAAATGCCCGGAAGAACGCCTAAATCTGAGTAAGTTGGGCTTCGTTAGCGAAGAAGGTCACTGTGGCTGCAAGTCCCAAAATATTTCAATTAGAGCATTGAAGGGAAATGTTCTCTGCCAAATATGGTTTAAATGGACCTATTAAGCCGATTACCTTGAAGCCAACTGGTAAGGTTCCTTGAAGAAAAAGTTCGCATTTAGCGACCACAATTTCTTGCGCCTTGCAGCCGCATGATGTCACGATTCGATGTCTCGCGAACAGAAGTCGTGAATTTTCTTTACCTTCCCACATTGATTTTTTCTTCATTTTTGGTCAATGAGGAGATAACTGTAAATAAAACCTGTTTCTGAAAAGAAAAGTAGGGGTCACCGAGCGTCCAAGATCGTTAAATTCAAGCAAAGCTATAGCAATGGCCATCTGCCCTATCATTGTTCATTTTAGTACTTAGCGCGCGCGCTCGATGGATGACGTGGCATGCGCAGAAACAATTCGCGCGAACGTCCTTAAGGACGTTCGGGTGAAAAATCAGTTTCCAGTAGATAGAGCTTTTTTAAAGTTTTACTTCAGCCGGATAATAAGTTACTTGTGTCAGAAATGCAAAATAGTTGGGGGTCACCAACTTGGTTTCAGAGATAAAGCGTCTGGAAAACTGCCCTGAGTTTGAAAAATTAGCGCAAGTAGTTCAGCACAACCTTTTTATGGTTAAAAAATATCGAAGGTGAATCAGCGGAGGCAAACGATCTTAGCCATATTTTGCAGAAGTGGGTCTCTTGCATAAGTAATTCCAAATGTTACCAACAGTTTCACAAAACTTAACCCTTCAAGAGACATTTGCAAACGTCGTACAGATAAACGAAGAACTAAAAAGAACAGAATTCGATGATGCATTTTGCAAAAAAATTCAAACTTCTAGTCGACCAATTTTACTCATTTTTTCGCTAAATCGTGAGAAACTCGATAGAGGAAAAGATCCATGAAAAGTAAAAGAAGGGTCACTGAACGTCCAAGATCGTTAAATTGAGGCAAGGCTATAGCAATGGTTATCTGCCCTATCATGCATTATTCATTTTGTTACTTAGAGCGCGCTCTCATGCATGACGTGGCTTGTGCAGTAGGAATGCAAAGGGAGCCCTCATCCGTTTAGAATATGGATAAAAGATCAAAGTACCCTCATCGCCCAAGTTATGCGTTTTGTGGCGGCCATTTTGAATTTTTACTACGCCGGCGCGCGGTAAATTGCGCGGTCTGCTAGTGCGAGGTCTCGAACCGAGATTTTAGAAGTCTGGGACTCGCAAATCGACCATGCTCCGAGCGATTTCCATAGTTTCAGTTCCAGACCTCGCACTAGCGGACCGCGCAATACACCATTTTGCTAATGATCAGTTCTTGGTGAATTATGGGTAGATCCAGTCCTTTGTGGAGGCAAACGGCCAGTTTAGGACATAATTTGAAATTGTAATTTTGCCCGTTTGCCCCCTCAAAGGACTGGATCTACCCACAATTCACCAAGAACTGATCATTAGCAAAATGGTGCATTTACCGCGCTCCGTTAAAAATTCAAAATGGCCGCCACAAAACACGCGCGATAAAGGTAGTTTGATCTTTTATTCATATTCTAAACAGATGTGAGGGATCCCTGTGGGAATGTGCAGAAACAGTTAATTAGTGCGAACGTCTTTAACATATTTGGTAAGTTCACACAGTCGACAATTGCTAATACGGCTGACAGTGCCCGGCGCAATACAAACACACGTACAGCTGAAGTGAGTCTTGAAACAGTTGTTAGACAAAAGAAAAGTTGTCGACAATCTACTATGCTAAGGGAATATATTCGTTAGCGGGTGTTTTAATAAAAGAAAGGCTTTAATTAATGCCATAACTGGCTCAGAGTTGGAAGACAAAAGGATCCCGCAGACAGACTACAGAAATATGTCATCAGACTCAAAACAGGATTATTTGGTTTTACTGATCAACAGGGTTGACAATGGCCACCGTTGATAAAACCAAATTATCTTGTAATACTCCCACCGACGCAGCACCACAGTTTCTTTAGAAACTTGCCCTTCTCAAAAGAGGATCGCCACTTACGGGGAAAGGATCGATTTTTATCACGTTCTTCCACTCAAATTGCCGCATGATAGGAAGATTATTGAATTAACAAAAATATCATTTAAGTGGGAGTACCGATCAAAATCTTATTCAACTTGATGTTGACTTTAATTCACTATTGTGACATTGTTTGACCTTCGAATCCCTTATTGGTGCTTTTTAAATCAGAAAATCTCAATTGTAATGAAATTACTAGTCAAAGGTAAACAGCATGGATATTTCTTTGTAGAGTTTCTAGAAAACCCGACAACCGCACATGTTGTTCAATTTGAAAGTTCAGTTCATCTATAAAATATCAGTGTTTTGTTCGTCTTTTCGTTGGTATAACCAACCCTGTCCAGTTGTGGCCTTCGTTTACATTCTCCCTTCCGCTTTCCTAGATATGGTGTCTATATTAATGTTAAAGGGGCACTGTCACCCTATTTGGCAACTTTATAAAATGCCAAGTGTCTTTACATCATTTGAATTCCAAAAATAATGGTCTAGTTTTGTTATTAAAGACTATTTGAAGGTACGGGAACTGTTTCCTGTCGCCGGTCGCTACAGATGGCAAGGATGGAAATGGATTGAAACTTGAAAAAATTGGCCATTTTTTCAAGATTTGATGCTACGTCTTCACAAAATCCTCAAGAAATTTATTATGGTTAGCCCTCTCTGATAAAATTCGTTTGATATCTTCGTCGTAGCTTTACAGAAGCATTTTGTTTACGAGGAAAGCCTCAAAGTAATGATTTTAGCACAGAATTGACCTAAAACTGCAAAATCCTCGTGACACTGCCCCTTTAACATCCTTATCAAATGAGCTTTCTGCCCTTGATGCTAGTGCAAAATTCGTAAAACAAATCTGTTTTACTTGATATGGTCATCCAACGGTGCTCCCAGCAACCTTCATATTAACAACTTTCTTCATCTATGCAAATTTTGGATCAATTACCCCTTCTGACTCTAGAATCCATCGTAGAATACCACGGCAAAAGAACAAGCAATTGTCAAGACAAATAAATTATTCTGCGTTTGAAACCTTGCAGAGTTATATTCATTGTGGAACAGCGCAGAGAGCACCAATAAAAATACTTGCAAAATTGTTCTTTGAAACTTTTTTT
>CM042757.1:16094923-16100961 GCA_022496165.2 Catalaphyllia jardinei | reverse complement strand
AAAAAAAACCAACTTACTGATCTGAAGATCATGTGCAGCGGCATAGGGACATTGAAGTTCAGTGCGGCGTTGTTTATAACGTTGGTCGAGAAGAAAAATACCACCATTGCCACATAGTTACTGAAAAGAAAAGAAACCTCTATTTGCCTAGATCAGTAACTTTTAACTCTTTAAGCAGTGCTTTCAATAAAATTCAAAGAAGGCAGCTTCCCTAGTGTGGCACACGCCAGGGAGCAAAAAAGAGGCTTACACATGTAACAACTTCCCCTCTTGTCACAGGGCATCTGACAGGATGCAGTGGTGCGGATCTGCATAATTCGCCTACATGTACTTCCACACCCTCTGCATCCTTGGGATATTTTTCCACATAAAACTAGAAAATTGCTACATACAAGCGAGGAAGCAAATGCTTGCCATCCTCCGAAGGAAAAATAGCAAAGAGATTGATCATTTTTAAGAAGTTATTCACCCAAAACAGCGACAAAAACACACCTTTTTATTCGTAGACGGTTTTAATCAAACCTGGTTCTAGTTTGGGACTTCCGGTGTCCAGTTTCCCTCATCTGATTGAATGCCCAGGGTTACTATGCTTCAGAGAAACTCAACTACAAAAACTATGGAATGAAACTGTGTTGAACGAGGAAATACCTGTCCATGAATGGTAGCAAAAGATCAAACATGTCATAAAGGACTAAAATTCTCGGTAAAACGTTAAAGTGTATTTTATACATCCAAAAGGCCAAGGGAACAGTTTTATTAATTTAGGAAATTTCTGCATAATCTGGCATCTTTTCCGCATAATCGTCACTTTCGTCCGCATAATTTTGCTGAAAATTTCTGCATAATTTTCCATTTTTTTCTGCACCCTATCAGATGGCCTGTGTTGATGGGCAAGGTTTGAAAATCAGGAAAAATTGTAACTGGCAATTCACAATGAGATACCTCCCAGATCTGGTGCCTGGTGTTATTGAAAGCACTGATTCTAAAGTTATAAACTTTGTTAACTCTCCTCCTCGTTCAGGCAGTAGGGTCACAAAAAGCTGACTGCTGATGGGACAATTGCCATTTACTTCATGACCTTGGCCAGCTACTCTCCCGGCTGATAGGGGGAGGTGTATTCATCAGATTTCTTTACTAAGAAATGCAAAATCAACCAACTCCTCCAACAATAAAGCTGTTATTAGTACTACACTGTCCTTCAAAAACATTTCAACAACCCTGGGTATGGTAATATGGTGTCACTACCAGGGCACCTGAGATGCAACCTTGAAGAATAACATCACTTCAGGCTAATAAGAATTTGGAAGCACTGTTCCCTCTCTCCATTTACACAGTGCTCAGCACCACAGTTCCAATGCCTCAGACCTACTCTCAGGAATTAATTACTGTTTCACATAGATCTTCTGTAACAAACTCTCTAAGACTGCCAGAAAGCTCATAAGAAATTGCCATGACTCACTGATGAAAAATTCTAAAATACATGTATCTCAGTGAATTTTAAAACTCCAATCCCATTGCCTTCACTAGAAGGTATCTATTTCAATCAATATCTCTAAACTGAAACTAATAGTCTACAGGTAAGAACAACAAGGGTCTTTGGTCTCCCATTTCCTTCCTTCCTCTCCTACCCTACTGACACCCCCTCTGCCCTGCCCCCCCCCCCCCCCTTCTCACACTAAAAGTTATTAAGTAAATATATGTGTACCTGATAGGAATAACAGGTTTTTTGAAGCCAAAATTAGCAGTAAATATGAATCCTTCCACGGCGATAAACAGGAACTGGCAAAAAGTAACAGTATTGACACAACTGGGAACTTCTCTGAAAGCAATAATATAGAGGCTCATGATGTAAAATTGTTTGTTCATGTCATGTTCCAGGAGAATAACAGTCAGGGGGAGCAGGTAATGGATCTGACCTCCCCCCCCCCCCCCTCCTCATTCCCTCTTCATTTCTTTCCCTAGTTTGCATAATATATTTTGAGTTCTGAGCACGGAGGATTTCAGGGAAAAACCCTACTCCTCGTAGTCTATACTAGACGGATTTCTGGGAATGCACAAGCAAAAGGCTCAGGCACCAGTTGTTAAGACAAGTCATTATTATATTGGTGCTGGCCAATGGACTGTTTTTCTCCTTGCTTTTGGACTTGCTTTTTTCCATTCATTCTCTTGTTTGCACTTTTCAAATGAAAGTACTGTAGCCAGGCCAAAGTCCTTTAAAATTTCTTTGAAGACTTGATTGTTCGCAGTTCAATGGCATATTGGTTCTTTTGTTCATTAGCTAGAACAAGCACAAGGCTTCAAGCTCTGTTTCTGTCCACACACATACTTTCTTGTACTTTTTTGACTGGCCTGGCCAGCCAGATGACTTTTCTGCCATCTTGAAATTTGTGGTTTATTGAAAATAGCCCCTGCCTCCATGGGTAGTACATCTTTTGCCCATATTTATCAAACAAATGGATCATCCGTCTAAATAGATTAATCACAAAAGTTCATTGGTCAAGACAAACTATCACAACATTTCATCTGGATGGAAGAGCCGTCTCTTTGCTTGTATTTATACACAGACATCTTATCAGACTGACTATTGTCCTCATTGCCCAAGTACAGCCCAGACAGATGATCCATCTGTAGTCTAAATCTGGCCAATCATCATGTTTTCAATTGATCACAACATTAACAGTAACAACAACAACAATAGTGTTATTTCCCCTATATAAACAACAAATGCGTAGATAGCCTTTATTTCAAAACGATGAGTATTAAAGCTACATGAGCTTGTGGGGTCGTTTGCAATTAACTAATTACAAGTAAACTAAGATAAAAAAAACTAAACGACTAAAAACTAAGAACTATACGGACAAAACGTTTAAACTTAATTGGCGCTTACAAATATGAAATTCCACAGGACTGAGCCTCTAAACGCGACAGAGTCTTTCATGTAACGCGTGTTGAAGCGTGGAACAATTAAAGAAGCGCAAGTCCGGGTCGAATAGTTTGTGGCCCGTTTCTTAGAAATCAGGTCGATTAATGTGACAGGTAATCTATCGTGGAAAGCTTTATGAAGACAGATAAAAATGGCTAATTTATAATAAACAAACAGAGTCGGCCATTGGGCCCGTTGTAGAATAAGATTATTTTAACAGAGAGTATTTTTATTTACTTCAATAAATAACCGTAACCGGTTAGGCTGAACAGCACGCCACCACAGTTAGTCTAAAAACCGCTACGTTTAGCCAGTCTACAGTTTTTTTTCGGTCAGAAACTATAAAATGAGAACATGATTAGCTGATCGATTATATTTTGCTGGCTGACACAGTAAAGGTTTTAGGGAAAGATTTTGAGGAAATCCAGAAATGCAGAAGCACCGTAAGAAATGAAATCATTGACTTAATTTGAGCCTGATTTTACATGAATATTTTAGGTGTTCGTGATGAAATTTTTCCCTAACAACGTCCACAAACACGTGCACGAGCCGTCTCATTACATAAAAGCAGTTAAAAGGTCAACGAGCGTGCAAAAAGGATTAGTAAGTCACAAAAACGCGAGTATATAATACGTGAACTTGAGTCTTACCTCACAAGTAACTCCAGACAAATCACATTGGAACAACAGCCTGTGAAAACCAGCAAAATTGCAATCGCTGGATGCATTTTCCGTTGCAGATGGCGGCAGAACGAAATATGTTTACTCTACCTCCCTCAAAACTCGGACATGGTGACCGAAAAGAGCCTGGGCCGAAAAGACACTGGCACCCAGGGCCCTTCATTTTGCGTCTTGCGGCGCGATTGCGCTTTGCACTTCCACCGGCCACAAAAAAAGGAAAAAGTCGCCGTCAAAAATCGTTTGAAAAGGAAAGCCTTTTAAAAGCACTGACGCCAAACTAGTAGACTAGGGCGCTTATACGGCCTTTTCCGCCTTGGTTTGGCACTCTAAATTACAGCCAAGCCCCGGGCAACCTCCGGCAGGGGCCCATAATGGGCTCCTACCCTTCTGGGCATTGGCGGGCATTTGACACCATACCACAGGGTATTTGCTTGCAAAGGGCTACCCTAGATGGGGCATTTTATAATTTATAAACCTGGTATTTACAGAAAAAGAAACGCAAATCTGACTTCTTATAAAGCGCCATTACACTGTTCACAGCTCGTAGATGTCGATCGTTGAGTTCGATGGGCCGCCATCTTGGTCTCTTGATGCTAACAAAACTGGGGAGAGCACGAAATGCTCTGCGAACAGTCTAAAGGGCTATCCAGGGCCATTGGATAGCGATAGAAATCACGCTATATTAAAAGTATCATAATCACAACTTCGTCCCTAGGACCTTTTCCCTGGCATGGAATAGGCCCTGGGAACGAGGTTGTCATTATCATTATTACTATCACATTTTGCCATAACAGGTGAAGCGATCCGTTTAAGTTGGACTGGAAGACTGTTAGGAAAAAAACCCTTCTACTGATGCTTGGAAATTATTCATGATACCGCGAAACATTCAAATTAGTTTTTTTGGTTTGTTTCTCTTAGTTTTCTTTAATTAACTGTTTTTCTATTTTTTGGTATTTAGCACTAGTTCATTAGTCGTTAGTATTCGTTATTGTGCGCTTTATTGTTTGTAGGAACGTTTATTTTTTTATTACTTCGTGTTGTTACGTAATCTCTTGTCAAGCCTTTTTAGAATAAATATATAGGACCTAGGTCTTCGTTTTTTTACGCCACTTTTAAGTTTTAAAGCAGCAAGTCTTTTTTATCTCGTGAAGTCAGGACACCGTTGAGGTAAACCTTTCTTCGTATTATCTGTTCCTTCTTCTTTGTTATTTTGGTTAGCTATTATTTTCTATTACTTATTTTTCTATTTTTCTGGTTCAGATGTAGTACCGTACGAGTGCAAGTTATTAATAAAGGGTTTGGTACACGACTACGCGTAACTTCGGTTACATAGTACTTAACGAGCAACTGGAGAATGCTGCTTTAGTTGGCAAGGAATCAAAGGAGCACCAAGTTGGAAATTGTTGGACGATGTCTGTGGACGGTGAATCAAGCAACTTGGGGCGGACGATCATAGCCTACCGTGTCCACATTACAAGAGTAATGAAGGAATTGGAACCGTATTTTTCGGAGCAGTTTGCTTCCGATGAAGTGGTTGAAAGACACAGCTCATTGGCCGGTGAGCATATTTGAGAAGCTAAAACGGGCTAGTTCAGAATGACTTCATCTAACCGAGCGACCGGCGGACAAAAAGCGTGTTTCCCGGGATTGTGCAAAGGATGTTTTTCGAATGGAGCTTTTCGAAAAGAAGTATAAGGAGTGGCTGGATAGCCTAAGAGACGGGAGTTGTACGGCAAAGGAACAGCGAACATCTCCGGGGTTGATTTGAATTTGAAAATGCCAGTTGTTCTGTCAATAGAGCGACGACAGGAATTGCAGAATGCAAATGCTGAAGCTAGTTATGTGATAAATACTTCAGAGGTGCTAGGTGCGAGAACATCGAATGTGATTCAAAACACCTCTATTCATGATACGGCGCCAGATCAAACACGTTCAAAAGAAAAAGTATTTCCGCAAGGTAGTGAATCGTGCGCGAGGGATGTCAAGCGTGCAATGGCTCAGTTAAAGGTGAGGGAACTCCAAGAAGTACAAGCGATTAAGGAAAGCGAGATAGAGCTACGTCTTCGAGAAGAGAACACGCGTGTTCTCTTAGAAGCCAATTCATGCCAATCGACTTAGAAGCCAATTGATGCAGGCTAAAATAGATGCAGAACGAGCTGAGCTTGAAGCTACTTTTAGAGAGCAGGTTGGAGATGGTTCAATTATTTCCCCTCCAGGATCTGTGCAGGTCCGTGAGAACGTAGCGCGTTATTTGACAGGATTGACATCTTCCGTAATACCTGGCCAACCATTTGAGGAGGAACGTGTTAAACCAGAAACTGGGAAGTACACTTTAGCGGAAGTAAACGTAGATCCACGTGAATTGAAGTTTTTGAGTGGAGGTGCCACATCCCATGGCGTTCCCACCTTTCCTGGAGGCTCGCGTAGACCGGGCA
>CM042757.1:16057805-16061902 GCA_022496165.2 Catalaphyllia jardinei | reverse complement strand
ACAAGACTACAATGAAGATACAAAACTAGAATCAATAGTAAAGGATAGAAAACAAAATGGCAAGAGAATCTAATAAAAATCACGGGGCTTGTAAGCTTACGTCCCCCTTTCATGAAACACAAGATGACTAATCCTGAGATAAGGTAATAGATGACAAGCCTTATTTAATGACGGAGGTAATAGTTACCGATAATATGCTTTAATTTTTTTTTCTAAATTTCAGATGAAAGGGAATTAAAAAATTTAGAACCTCTATAGAATACGGAGAATTGCCTGATATTTGTTCTACATAATGGTAGACGAAAGGAGTTTGTATGCCTTTTATCGTAACAAACGATTTTTTTTTTGTTTCAGTTATTGTGAATATGTTCTCAAATTTTCGAGGGATCGAGAATAGCGTTCTTCATCGAGAACATAAACTGACCTAAATGCGTTAGATGAATGTCTCAAAATTTAAGCAAGTTATTAAGATTCTTAAAAATAGGTTCTGTATAGCCATTATAAGAAGACTTCGCCACTATTCTAATCACGCGTTTTCGTAAAATTACAATTCTTTCCCGTTGGATGTTCAGTTTTATAAGTAACCTTATAAGTATTCCCAGACTAGATTAAATAATTAAGATACGCAGGGAAGTATCGAAGAGAAGTTCTTAAAAGATAAAAACTAGATCGAAAACTTATACCTATAAATTTAGATTTCTTATTAGCTAGACTATATATGTGGGACTTCCAAGTTAAGTTGTTAAATAGAACTACCTAAATAAAAAATGTTTCATTGACCTGTCCATTGAGACAAAAGATTTCACAAGGATTTCCTTTGATTTTCAATTAAAAATCACGTGCCATGCACTCTCTTGACCAATCAGTACTGAGATAAAACAAAACCAATCGTGACTCGGTCACGCACGTTTTCCCGCGCTGCATGCAGGTCATATGTACTTATATACTTTAAGTTCTGATTGGCTGGTTATCTGTGCCTTTTTTGATTGGCCCGAGTGGCTATTTTTATCGTTTTGGTTTTACAACGCCCAATTGAAAGCCACTCTTATTGTTCATTAAAATTGATTAGAGTTTTAATGGACACTGAAACACCTGATAACAGTGCGATAATCCCGAGAATTACTACGAAAACATCAACACAAACTTGATGTATCTTAAGGCGCTTATACTTGAGCTTAAAACGCAAGACAATTGGGAAAATGTAACATGCAAGGGAATCTAATATGCTTCCGATGAATGAAACTATTACCAAGAAACTTGGCACTAAAATGGCCACAAAGACTGACAGAACAACTACTGTGACTCGACTTGCAGCGTTATTTACAAAGTCAGGTACTTTATCACTTGGTAAGTGTGTGGTAAGTGACTTGTAAACAGACTTAAAGAGTGGATAAATAACGAGACCGTAGGATAGTATGCAATTCAAAGCGAAAAAAGAACCAACAGTTATGTGAAGAGTTCCAGAAGGAAGACTATTTAATATGACTGCATTAGTGTTAGCACCGAAGGAAAGAAAAGCAAAAAAAGCGAAAGATATTTTCATCGACGCGCTAACGATATACGCCAAAGATAAAGCTCTGCTGAACTTTGCTTTATCAGCCATACTTCCCTCTACAGATGGGACTATGGTAAAAGAAGAGTAACTGTATAGCAAAATTGACAAAGATGTAACCACACCTTTCGTGTCCCAGAACAGGATGGTTCCCAGGTCCCACTCGTTCGTGTTCTCTACTCCGTACCACAAAACATACACCACGACTACAATTAAGGCGATCACGCTGGTAGCACTTAACCATGCAATTTGCGAAAGTGACTTCAGGAACACTGTCGGTAGGACCAAGCCTCCAGCGATTCCTATCCACATACGCTTTGTGATGGGTACAGACGGGAGGTCATGGTGCATGACGGATCCGAAAAGGACAAGATAAGAAACAGCCGTCAAAAATAAGTCCAGCTGAATAATACCAGACACTATATAACCACCATATTTGGGTAAAAGCACGTCGCCTAGATCTTTATATCCTGATCTCACGCGATGTCTGTTTCCTTGTTCATCCTTGTCATAGAGGCACTCAATTAGAATTGTTCCGATGTACCACATGATTGGGATTATTATAAACATTGCCATGGTGGTTATTCCTCCCTCTTTGAGCGCATAGGGCACAGCAAGAAAGCCAATTCCTTCCATAAAGTTAACAAGATTCGTTGCAGCTTTCCACACCGACGAATCACCCGAGGAGGGGTCAGACGAGACTTTTTTATTTGGTGGATGAGCAAGCCCGTCATCAGACGAACTCTCAGCATCTGAAGACTGTAGCAGCGCCAAAACTTCAGCCTCCTTAAGCTCATCAAATTGTTCAAAGCGAAGATAGGCTGCGTCCATCTCTAAACAGCTTGATTTCTTTGAAGCCATAGAGCCTTCCTATACAGGCGAATTGTCATGTAACGTCACAAACCTATATTTTAATTTTCAAAAGTTCTTTGTCAGTTTTCACGTTGTCAAAAAGCAATCCTGCATAAGAGAATTAAACTGAGCAGCTAAGCATTAATTTCAAGCTAAAACCAATACCGTATGATTCTTGGTATAAAAGTTCTTACGATTAAGGTCACCGTTACCAGAGTGTTGATTTTCCAATCCATAAATAAGTTAGTTAATTTAATTAGCACTGCCATATCAACCGCATTTGCAAGGGCGTAGCCAGGGGGGTGTCCTGGGATGCCCGTGACGCCCCTTTGTAAGACTCTTCGTAAGCAAACGACCTACAATATTTAGGTGACAACCTGGTGAGTACCCTCTGTATGACTCAGTGTGACCACCCCCCCGCCCCCCCTTGAAAAATCCTGGCTACGCTCATGATTTGACATGCAGGTTAAACAATTCCAACTTTTCTGACAGAGTTTTTCGCTTCAGTTTCTCAGTTTTTCTTTAACGGCATTGCAGAAGTAGTAATATGTTACATTGTAGGATCATTTTTAATTCATTGTCCATCAAATCAATTTATTTTTCTCTGGAAAAGTTTTGGAATCCAAGATTTAGGTGTTTTCATAGTTAATAGAGGGGAATTGTTAGGAAGCCCGACAAACGTCAAAGGAGCAGACAAAGCAGCCAAGATCTATGCTGGAGGGACAATGACCTCACACAAACTTCTACTTCACACTCATGCGCTACGTATGAGTTACGTCACCAACACGTTTCTACTGGTTAATTCCTCAGTAAATACTTTAAAAAGCTATTGTGTTTGTGGAGTTTCATAACCATTCCCCTCTATTAACTGTGGTGTGTCTTATCTCAGACTCATAAATGAATTGACAAGCAAAACAAAGAAACTCCCAACCATGAAGGAGGTTTGGATACCCGGTCTTAATTAGCATGGATTTTGACAATTTTACCTCTCCGTTTACTGGTTAGTTTTTGTGTAGATTGAGAAGATGTATCAAATATTAGCGACATTATTTCATCGGCTATCCAAACACCTCGAAAATACTCCGCTGCGAATCAACTCTCGTCTCGGCGTTTCGATATCGCGATGAAATGAGAAAGGCTCAGATATTGTCATTAGAAGAAAGAACTCATCTTTTGCTTTCTTCTATTTTAGAGTTATTTACAAAACACCAAGGGTATGTCTCGAAAGTCTAGAAATCTATAGCTAAAAGGTTCAAGAACCTCTAAAATCAATACGCGATGTAGAATGCTAGAACGGAAGAGGGGTTATAAAATCTCTAAAAGTTCTAAAGTTCTAGAATATCCATGGTCCACATTGTGAGTCTAAAATTTCTAAAGCTCTAGAATATGTAAGGTTTTGGCCGTCGATAAAACCAGGAACATGGAACATCCTGGAACATTCCGGAACATCCCGTAACATCCCGGAACTTCGAATAATTATGATAATTATGAGAAAAAATGTGTAAATTAAATTTTGGGCTTGCTTACGTTACCATTTGGAGGCTCGGATTGGTCACGTGACGGCTTTCTTTTCGCGGGCAGAACAACTTTGAATGCGTACGGAAGAACTTACCACCGTGGGAAATCCATTGAAAAGGATGTGAGGTCACTAATTATTGATGATATTTTGAGCGAATACGGGAATGTTTCAACA
>CM042757.1:16035305-16052805 GCA_022496165.2 Catalaphyllia jardinei | reverse complement strand
TGGTGTTATGCGAAACCTCGATGCTATTATTCATGTCCGTATGGTGTTATGCGAAACCTCGATGCTATTATTCATGTCCGTATGGTGTTATGCGAAACCTCGATGCTATTATTCATGTCCGTATGGTGTTATGCGAAACCTCGATGCTATTATTCATGTCCGTATGGTGTTATGCGAAACCTCGATGCTATTATTCATGTCCGTATGGTGTTATGCGAAACCTCGATGCTATTATATTATTCGTGTTTCTAATTATGTTCGTGGTATGAATTATGCATATACTTCCCGCGGAAAGAAAATTTATGCTTCCCTTAATGGCAGAGGTTGTGAGGAGATTTAGAACAACTTGCCTTGCCTAACTTGGATTCCGATAACCAGGAATCAGTTTTTATTGTACTGAAACTCTGTATAACACAGCTGCGAGCGTTTTATGAGACAATATTATTAAGCTGTGGCTAAATGACCGGCATCTGGTCAAGGTTTTCTTAACACTGATAAAATGTCTGGGAGTCTCATATTTTTCTGAAATTTAAGGAATCGAAGGAACCCACTTAATTCAAAGTATCATATGCTGATAAAGAACTGCAGCAATCCAGAAAAGCTTTATAGATCGCAATTTGACGCTTGGTTTACGAGCGGGAGAGCGAGGTCATGGTTTGTGACACTTTATAATTACTGATCCCCGTGAAATTCTATTGTTCTCTGTCTGCATTAAATCAACGATTGTAGTCTTTAAGATGGCAAAACAACTGTCTGAGGAAAACGGAGGCGGTCCTTTTTGTTAGCAGGGAAATTATCAGGGGTAATATAATTCTCCGTGCTAAATAAGCATGCTGCAATATTAACAATATTGCAGGGTGCAGGCTGCAATGTTAAAAATATTGCAGTGTGCAGGCTACAATTATTGCCAACGAGCCAGCCGAGCGAAGACGCTCGCCTGGCGAGGCCACAGAGAATAGTGCCGCGCGAAGAATGGCTTAATGCAAAAAAATTATCGATCGGCCTTTGAAAGTGTAAGTGTAAGTGTAAGTGTAAGGTGTAACATTGGCTCAGTTTAACCCAATTGTAAGGACGGAACTATTCGAGCCATTGTAGGTTTTAGCCAATCAGGAGGCGCGTTACATCTTGACTTGTCTCGTGGAAGGTGATTGTTTTCTTTGCTGTTGTGTTTATCCAACTGTGAACAATTTCGTAATCTCAAAACATATCGAACTCGCGTGTTTCCTCTCTCACTTTATCGAACTGAAAGTTCAATCGGGGAGCGTGCCCTATACAAAACTCTTATGATTCGAATATTGAGGAAAACTGTCAGACAGGAGTAAATCCAAGACACAAAATCGACACGAAACCGAACCAGCGTGTTCACCACAGAATTGAACGAGCCTTTTCATGAATCGAAACAGTGTATTCCTTCTCTGTTTACCTATATCGAACTGAAAGTTCCATCGGGCAGCGTTTTTTTGTAAGAGTGTGTTCACCAGTCGAACTACGAGAGCAAATCCAGCGTTCAAATCTAGCATATCGAACTGAAGGTTCAGCCGGCAGTGTTACCGAACAGAACTGAACGAGTGTGTTTATCATGCAGTCGAATCCAGTGTTCAAAACACAAATCGAATCTGTTTGCCACAGAATTAAACGAGCGTGTTCATCAATCAAACTAGCGTGTTCACATTCACGTTGACTTTGCCCATCATATTGAACTGAATGTTCGACCGAGCAGCGATACTGGATTGCGTGACGAACGTTACCGGCCGATAAACGCGTTTTAATTTTCCCTCGGAATCCGTCATGCTGTATTAATAAACCCCTTATTATACCACCAATTATTTGCTCGTTGGCACTCAATCGATAGGTATACCTAGTTTAAAAGATAATTACTGAGGCACAAGGCATTATGAGAAATATTGCAGCCAGCTGAGGCCGTAGGCCTCAGCTGGCTGCAATATTTCTCATAATGGCCATGTGCCGAAGATAATTCGACTTCTGCTGCCAGTCACGGTTTTCACTTGGCGTTTTAAAAACACTAAATGACTGGCAGTCCGAAGTGATCGAGCAGATTTTTATTCTTTATAGATCACAAGTCAAACTCTTGGATTCCTCTCAGTGTGTCTTCTTAGTTTACGCTGGGCTCAGAGACGTTTGTGGACCAAAAAAATTTTAGGTCGATGTTGCCTTGCAGATACGGTAAATGTCTCCGTCAGGAGCCCATCTACATCAAAATTAATGTAAATATAAAACTTACTAACGAAAATTAAATTGCCATATTGTCACAAACTCATGATTATGATCAGTTCGCTCGATTCCCTAAAACAGTCAAAGTGTTGCCGGTTTAATAATGATTTGAAAACCGTGACAAGCAGTCCAGCTAAAAAAGGTCATTAGTGTCACAAACGTCTGAGCCCAGCCGAAGAGTTTGACTTGTGATCTAAAAAAATCTGCTTGATCGCTTCTCGATCTCACTTCTTATTCAACATATAGTCGTTTGGATGTAATCGGTTCGTTCGATTTTCTAAACTTGGACTGCCGGTCATTTTATCGCCGGGTGAAAACGGTGACCGGCAGCAGAAGTCGATCGACGCAAGTATCACAAGCGTCAAATTGCGATCTACAGAGCTTTTCTGGATCGCTTGACAATTCTTAATCAGCATATGATACTTTGAATTAAGTGGGCTCCTTCGATTCCTTAAATCTCAGAAAAATTTGAGACTGCCGGACATTTGATCAGTGTTAACCTTTAGTCCCTGACCAGATGCCGGTCATTTAGCCACAGAGTAATAATATTGTCCCATCAAACGCTCACAACTGTGTTATACAGAGTTTCGACACATAAAAAACTGATTTCTGGTTATCAGAATCTAAGTTTGGCAAGGCAAGTTGTTCTAAATGTTCGAAAACAATTTCCTCACAACCTCTGATCTGCCATTGAGCGAAGCATAAATTTTCTTTCCACGGGAAGTATATGCATTAATTTATCACTAGCGCCAGACGCCCAGACCATAGCTGTTGTGCTCTCTGAAAATCCGGATTAAAGGGGCAGTGTCACCCTATTTGGCAACATTATAAAAAGCTAGCAGGTGTCTTCACGTCAATTGAATTCCAAAAATGATGGTCTAGTTTTGTTATTAAAGACTATTTGAAGGTACTGAAACGGTTTCCTGTCGCCTGTCGCTACGGATGGCAAGGATGGAAATGGATTGAAACTTGAAAAAATTGGCCAGTTGTTTGAAGATTTGATGCTACGTCTTCAATAAATCCTCAAGAAATTTATTATGGTTAGACCTCACTGACAAAATTCATTTGATATCTTCGTCGTAGCTTTACAGAAGCATTTTTTTTATGAGGAAAGCCTCAAAGTAATGATTTTAGCCCAGAATTGACCTGAAACAGTAAAATCCTCGTGACAATGCCCCTTTAAGGGGCAAATAAGATGGAATTTCCATCTCACCCTTTGGACAAGTTGGAACCATTACACGCAAGTTTTAAGGCTTTTCTCAGTAGCATTACGTAATTAGAAAGAAAAAAATTGTTCACTAGTTCAGTGGGCAAGTGATGTATAACATCCACTAGCATGACAAGGAAATCAACTAGCCGCAGTTTAGTGGAGATGTATTTCTTTGTGCACTGAATAAAGAAACCCCCCCCCCCCCCCCCCTCTCCCCATCAAAAATCAAATGGTCCATCCCTTAGTAATCTGTAAAACCAATTTACTGCCGGGAAAAATAGACATGTTATTTACCGTGCTAGGGTCGGTCCGTATGGGAAAAAAACTGTTGCCTTGATCTTAAATATGACACTCGGCCTTCGGCCTCGGGCCGTACTCAAGACCTCGGGCAAAGTTTTTTCCCATACGGACCTTCCGTCCGTAAATATAACATATATTTAGCTTTTTTTCATCTCGTGAGCGGGCGGAATTCAACAAATCCTGCATCTAATTGGTTCCTGGAGCGGGCGGAATTTTTTCATACGGGCCGCTACAGCGGGCGGAATCCATGGAGTTGATCTTGTAAAACCTTTACACTGTATGAATAGAAATCAATGGTAAGCTGGAGGAACACCGCATTCCTGCCGGCCCCATACGATATCGTTTTTTGGATTAGGGTACTGGAAAAGATATTTAAGACACTCATCTGTAAATAAAAAGTTGTCCCAATCTTCTGCTGTCAGCTTCGCGTGTTTTTTTGGCGAATCTCAAACGGGTTTTCCTTTGCTTTTCACTCAACAAAGGTAGTCTTTTTCGCTTGAAATCCTTTCATCCTTTCCTGGTCATATATATCCACACCGTTATGCTCGAAACTTCGATTATTTTGCTGCTAAAGATTCTTGGCAATCTTGTTGAATTGTTCCATTTGCACTTCGCTTTCTCGATTGATTTTCGAGCAGCATTGGTCCAAACAGACGGTCGTCCGCTTCTTGGTTTGTCTTCGAGCCACTCTCTTTTCGATTCGCGTCTTATTACTGAAAAAATTAGCAATTTCTCTAACTGAATGACCTGATGATCGTAATATGGTTGCTTGAGCTCTAGCATAAACAATGTCTGACTTCATTTTCGTGACAAAGAAAACAGAAAGTTCAGGATAACAATCAGAAGATAACAACAAATTCGAGAAAGGAACAACATACAGAAAGGGCGCGAAAAAAAATGGCGGGAAAGCGGGCTTGTGCACAGTTAGCGCAAAAATCGCTATTTCCAGCTCCTTTAATAGCTTCTCTACCTCAAAGTATTGACAAAGTTCTAACAAACAATTGATTTGCTTTAAAAATTAACAACTTTAAATCGGAACGAACTTTTGAAACACCCTGTGTAATAAGACTTGTCCACTTTTCTAATCACGCGTTTTCGCAAAATTACAATTGTATACCTGCCAACTTTTTCTGAGATATAAGCGTGAGATTTTTATCCTGAGAGTGCTGGGATTTTTGAAGACGACACGATCAATTCCGAATAAGTCCGAAGTCTTCCCAAGAAGTCCGAAGGCTTCCGAAGACGTCCGAAGTTTTCCGAAGTCTATAAACGCGAGCTCGCTCCCAGTGCTTTTCACCTCAAAAACAGAGATCTCGTCATTTTTCACTTGGTTTTCATCCCTTTCGTTCCTTGTGTCAAGCAAGATGACAACCACTTACATTTTTCAATCAGGCGTGAGAAATTGGCCCGTAAGCGTGAGCCGGCGTGAGATCGAAGTTTTTAACCCGCAGTCGTGAGAGTTGGCAGGTATACAATTGTATTCTTTGCCGTTACTGGACCTTACTTTTATAAGTTGATCGCCAGACTATTACAACAATTAAGGTATGAAAGTTTCATTGAACTGTAAAGCCTGCGAAGAGAAGTTGTTGAAAGATAAAAACTAGATCTAAAAATTATACCTTACAATTTCTATCCTGAATTAGTACCTATGAATTTAGATGTCTTATCCGCTAAACTAAATATATGAGACTTTAAAGTTAAGTTGTTATCTAAAACTACCCAAATAAATAATGTTAATTTTATTGACCTGCGCAATGGTTCTCTCATTATATCTAAAAGAAGATTTTAGTGCCTATAAAGTAGAAGTAATGCCTTCTTAATTTAAAGGCTTTTCAAAGTAAAGAAGAATGGCGTTTTCCTTTTTGCAATATATTTTTTCGTTTTAGAGATATTCACATTGTATTATGCAAATGAGGAAAGTGATTATGTCACAAACAGTTCCACTTAAACAATAAAACACTGAATCAAGAATATCTTCACAAATATTGGGGCTTGGCACCAGAAATGTACATTACAAAATAAACACCTACTATTTGTTGCCATAGCAACACTCTTGGCTCCAGTCTCTTTCTGTGAAAAAACTAAATATCCCCATTTGGAACCTTTGAAAGTGGGACAGGGGGTCTTGCTTGGAACAGACATGGATCCCACATTGTACTAACTTCCTTCCTTGTTTAAGATAAAATCTGGGAATTTTAGTCGTAATTAAAACAGAACCATGGCAATGGCGTTACAGCTGTCCTTTTGTCTCTTTTGTGATGTACATTTCTGGTGCCAAGTTTAAAGAAAACTACTTTCATATTTCTAGAGATATTCTTGATTGACTCTTGTACTGTTTTAGTGGAACCACCTATGATGTCATCACCTTCCTAGTTCGGCACAAAACAAAAACGTAAATATCTCCAAAACGAAAAAAAGACAATCCAAAAAAGAAAAACTATTCTTCTTTACTTTAAAAAGCCTTTCAAATAAGCAGCAATTATTTTTTACTTCATAGGCACTTTAAGATTGTCGCTAAAATGTAAAGTGGATTTCACTTGAATGTCACAGTCATTCCCCTCCTTTTGTTTTCAATTAAAAATCACGTGCCATGCACTTTCTTGACTAATCAGTACTGAGACAAAACAAAACCAATCGTGACTCAGTCATACACGTTTTTCCGCGCTGCGCTTAGGTCACATGTACTTACGTTAAGTTCTGATTGGCTGGTTATCCATGTCTTGTTTCATTGGCTCGAGTGGCTATTTAAGTTTTGGTTTTACAACACTCAATTGAAAGCCACTCTAGTGTCACAATTTACGGAGATGTGTCGTCTTTAATTAGCTTTCGTCCTATAAATCATTGACAAACTTAAATTTGAAGATAGTTTTGTTTATAACTGCGAGGATCAATCATATCTTCATATTATTCTCCACAGTTCAAATATGAACTTTCATATATTCAGTTGTAAACTTAATTTTGAGCAAAAAGCAGTTTCGGCTTTGCTTGTGCAGTTTCAGAATCGGAGGGAGGAGGATTGTAAGTGACTAAGAAGTGCACCATTTCAAAAGAGGTTTCCACAAAAAAAGATATTTGTGTTAATTATGCATTAATCTCGGCCATATTGGCTTGAGTTTAGAGTTTTATATCTTAAATACATATTTTTTCATTACACCGACAAAATGATCACTTCCTAGAACAGAACAAAATCAATATTAGAAAATTTTCGCGAAAACATCCTTAAATCAGTTTAGTTAATTTAACTAAGTATTGTTTATTATTGTTCAGTAAAATTTATCAGAGTTTTAATGGACACTAGAACACCTGATAACATTGCGATAATCCCGAAAATTACTACTAAAGAATCAACGCAAACTTGATATATCTTAAGGCGCTTATACTTGAGCTTAAAACGCAAGATAACTGGGAGAATGTAACATGCAGGAGAATCTAACATGGCTCCAAAGAATGAACAATTACCAAGAAACTTGGTACCAAAATAGCCACAACGACTGACAGACCAACTACTGTGACTCGAATTACAGTGTTTGTTACAAAGTCAGGTATTTTATCATTTTGAATGTGTGTGTCAAGTGACTTGTGAACAGACTCAAAGAGTGGATAAATAACGAGACCGTAGGATAGTATGCAATTCAGAGCGAAGAAAGAACCAACAGTTATGTGAAGAGTTCCAGAATGAAGACTATTTAATATAACTTAATTTGTGTTCGCACCAAAGACAAGGAAAGCAAAAACAGCGAAAGATATTTTCATCAACGTGCTAACGACATACGCCAAAGATAAAGCTCTGCCGAACTTTGCTTTATCGGCCATACTTCCCTCTACAGATGGAATTATGATGTAAGCAGAGTAACCGTACATCAAAATTGACAAAGATGTAACCACACCTTCCGTGTCCCAGAACAGGATGGTTCCCAGGTCCCACTCGTTCGTGTTCTCTACTCCGTACCACAAAACATACACCACGACTACAATTAAGGCGATCACGCTGGTAGCACTTAACCATGCAATTTGCGAAAGTGACTTCAGGAACACTGTCGGTAGGACCAAGCCTCCAGCGATTCCTATCCACATACGCTTTGTGATGCGTACAGATGGGAGGTCATGGTGCATGACGGATCCGAAAAGGACAAGATAAGAAACAGCCGTCAAAAATAAGTCCAGCTGAATAATACCAGACACTATATAACCACCATATTTGGGTAAAAGCACGTCGCCCAGATCTTTATATCCTGATCTCTCGCGATGCCTGTTTCCATGTTCATCCTCATCATAGAGGCACTCAGTTAGAATTGTTCCGATGTACCACATGATTATTGGGATTAATATAAACATTACTATGGCGGTTATTCCTCCCTCCTTGAGCGCATAGTGCACAGCAAGAAAGCCAACGCATTCCATGAAGTTAATAAGATTCGCTGCGGCTTTCCACACCGACGAATTACCCGAGGAGGGGTCAGACGAGACTTTTTTATTTGGTGGATGAGCAAGCCCGTCATCAGACGAACTCTCAGCGTCTGAAGACTGTAGCAGCGCCAAAACTTCAGCCTCCTCAAGCTCATCAAATTGTTCACTTTCAAAGCGAAGATAGGCTGCGTCCATCTCTAAACAGCTTGATTTCTTCGAAGCCATAGTGCCTTCCTACACAGGCGAATTGTCATGTAACGTCACAAACCTATAGTTTAATTTTCAAAAGTTCTTTGTCAGTTTTCACGTTGTCAAAAAGCAATCCTACATAAACGAACTAAACTGAGCAGCTGAGCTTTTCATGCTAAAACCAATAGCTTGTTTTTCACAAGGGAGTAAATTCAATTAGAGGTGATGAATCGTGAGCAGTTGTTTCCCCGGGATGTTTGCTATTTTTAACTTGACACTTATGTTTTTCACAAGAGAGTAAATTCAATTAGAGCTGACGAATGGTTACCACTTGTTCCCATGAAATGTTTGAACGAACAAAACGAGATAATGTTATTTTTAGTCACAAATGGTAACTTAAAACTTTTGTTTTTTCACATGGAAGTAAACTCAGTTAGAGCTAACAAGTTATGGCATCTTACTTAAATCAGACTTTCAACGTATCAGAAAGTTTTTTCTCTTTCTTTCTATTTTCGGTGAAGTAGTGTTGTTTTGTAAAAAGACAAAACAGCTTACGACTCATATAAAATGCGAATAGCTCTCTTAATTTGAGTATTTTTTGAGAAAACATTCCTTTTGGGGTTGAAAGGGCTATGAGATCGGTGAGTGAAGAGGAGTTACGCATGTGTGCATGTTGCACCAATCACAGTGTGGCCGGTTTAATTAAAGAACGAATCAAATTGCCTGTTAGAAAATAAAATGATATCTATATTAATTTGGAGACGTGTCAGATTACTGTACTTTGTTTGGTAAAACATTTTACATGTCATCGATTTAATTCTGTTATCTCCGAAACCTTTCAGGTCACAAAAAAAATAACTCTTGCACGCCTTGCGGGCATATGCTTAGTTCGTTGTCCACCAAATCACTTTATTTTTCTCTGGGAAAGTTTTAAAATCCAAGATTTAGGGGTTTTTATAGTTTACAGAGGAGAATGGTTAGGAAGCCCGGCAAACATGAAAGGAGCAAACAAAGCAGCCAAGATCTATGCTGCAGGGACAATGACCTCACTCAAACTTCTATTTTACACTCAAGCGCTATGTATGAGTTACGTAACCAACACGTTTCTACTGGTTAATTCCTCAGTAAACATACCTTAATTAACTATTGTGCTTTGTGCACAGTCAACGTCAAAAAAGAGATTAAGCACATACAACAAAGAACTTTGTGGATTTTCACAACCATTCCACTCTATTAACTATGGTGTGTCTTATCTCAAACTCATAAATAACTCGACAAGTAAAACAAAGAAAAACACAACCATGAAAGAAGGTTTGGATACCCGGTCTTAATTAGCATGGATTTTGACAATTTTACCTCTCCGTTTACTGGTTAGTTTTTTTTTTTTTTTTGTAGATTGAGAAGATGTATCAAATATTAGCGACATTGTTTCCTCGGCTATCCAAACACCTCGAATATAGTCAAAAATACTCCGCTGTGAGTCGTATTTTTATCTCTCGTCTCGGCGGTTCGATATCGTGATGAAATCATAGTTAATATAGAGGGGATCGGAATGGTTATGAAACTCAACAAAGTTCTTTGTTGTATGCTTTGTTTTCTCCTTTTTGGCCTTGACCGTGCACAAATCACAATAGTAAAGCTCAAAAGAGCTGTTCGATAAGTTTTTGAGACAAGTTGGTATTCGATTCCAGATTTTAACGCCAACAAGCGTAAATGGCCTTTTTTGAGCGTTAAGCACGGATTGTAAGTAAGTACGGATTGGACAACAAATGATATGAAAAAGGTATTTATTCTTACTCATAACGTTGTTGAGGAACCTTGTGTTTAAGCCTTCAAATATAAGACTTTGAACTCTATCTTATATACAAATCGAAACTTATATCAAATTGGCTACATTGGAGATGGTCTATGTAATTTTTCATCAATCCCAGGCTCTCTATCCATTTCTTTACTTGGAGAGCTAAACAGAACGGGCCTCTGTAAACAGCTTGACTATACGCCATACAGTTTTGTCCTCTGTGGTAGACATGTCATCTGACTTATATTCTAATTAACAATTAGACTACAAGCCCGAGTTTTCTACGAGCAGATAGTCAACGAGGCGCAGCCGAGTTGACTATCGCTCGTAGAAAACGAGGGCGAGTAGTCTAATTGTTTTAGTATAAATTTACCGTAGTCTCATTGCATAAAAAGAAAAAAATGTCAAGTAATGCGTAGAAAAGAACTGTTTTATTATGTTACGTGAGGTTCAAACGTTACGCGCGATGTGCACTGATGCGTAACTGGTTTCTATCAGCAGATAGAAATCAGTAATATAGCCAATCAAATTCACGGATTCACAATAGACTACGGTAAATTTATACTAATACTTATTAGTATAAATTTACCGTATAATTTGGTTTTATCAACTGAGTTGATAATGTGAATTAGCCACCCGTAAAGAGATTCAGAAGCTGACGTTTCGAGCGCTAGCCCTTCGTCGGAGCGAATCGAGGAATTGTGGGTTGTGTGTGGTTTATATACAGAAGTATGGAGCTACGCTATTGGTTGGTGCCTGGCAACGTGAAAAACAGAATAAATTAGTTAAATGAAAAACGTTCGTTGATACCGTGAGGATTAAGAGTGCCGATTTGAAAAATAAATTTTTGTTCTAGAGTTTTGCGGCTTTCTGTGCTTAGTTTCTTTAGAAACTTACCCCCTTTACTCGTAAATTTACCGTAGTCTATTGTGAATCCGTGAATTTGATTGGCTAAATTGCTGATGACTATCTGCTGATAGTCATCAGTTACGCATCAGCGCACATCGCGCATCACGTTTGAACCTGATCTAACGTCATAAAACAGTTCTTTTCTACGCGTTACTTGACATTTTTTTCTTTTTATGCAATGAGACTACGGTAAATTTATACTAAAACAATTAGCTACTCGCCCTCGTTTTCTACGAGCGATAGTCAACTCGGCTGCGCCTTGTTGACTATCTGCTCGTAGAAAACTCGGGCTCGTAGTCTAATTGTTAATTATTTATAAATTAAGTAGTTTAGTATTTAATGTATTCATGTCATTGTAAACGGTGTCTGAAAAACCTTTTGAGGATGTTTCTATTTTATTTCATATAATAACCTACGCTACGCCTCGTGTGCTACTTTTTTGTTCTTACCACATATGACGTCATCTGTGATCTACTGCTAAACAGACGCACGGCAACATAGAATCTATTTGTTAAAAAGATATGCTACGCCAATCATAAAGTGCGTTCTTACTTGGTAGCCACGGCTAAGACTGGTGGGAAAAACTCCCTAACTTTGCAATTCGGTCTTCGAGCAAAATTGCTTTTCGACGGGGTCGAATAGGGTAGCAAGATTTGATCTACAAACCTCACTTCGATTCAAGAAGAAAATTCGGGAAGCTCAGTCACGTCCTTTTCGGGCAATCTGTTCTTTATTTTAGAGATATTTTGGCGTCGCAAAACAAAACACTCTGGAGAAAAAAATACTACTTCGAAAAATCAGCCCAAAGGATACAAGGTGAAAAGGTCGAAGTCAGCTTTAAAATGATGGTTGGCATAACTTCAGCATTTTTAATCATTTCTCAGTGATTAATTCTTCTTTCCTTTAACAGTGACTGAATTACGGACAAGCCCTCTTGTATAGAAATACGTTTTATCCGCCTTTAAGCGAAATTTTCAATCGCAGATTTCTTGTATTGTCTAAATGGGCACGATTTGAAAACATGTGCTTGTAAAAGGCATAAATTGGGGAGTGGTTACTATAAATCTGATTTGACTAACCCTAGAAAGGACTAGAAACAGCCAATTTATCTGGCTCATTATAGTGTGTGAGAGAGAGAAATCTTGAGGGTTATAGTACTGTATGTAATTTATGTACGTTCTTAAAATTGATAAGCTAAGGAAATTGGTACGAAACCGCACATTATTCAGTTAGATAATAGCCTGCGATCAGTCTCACTTTTGAGGATTGGGTACCAGTGGCGGGCGCGCGCGCGTGAGCGGCGAAGCAGTGATTGACACAGCGGACCGCGAAGCCGTGAGAAAGTGAGGCTTGCTTTCTTCGCGCCTCCTTACCGGACTCCTTTCCGCCGGATCGCTTCGCTTTTTATTTCGCTCTTTAATGTGAGCAAGCTAGTTAGATAATCATCAGCTGATCACGTTTCATATTATTTATTTTTTTCTTGAAAATAAAATCATTATAAATTAGAAGTCACAATTCAAGTCATAACATTAACATTACTGTACTGAGAAATTTTACTTGTTTCTGTTTGCTGTTTTGAAAAACAATTTTATACAAGAGGCGGCCCTATAGTTCCTTTAGAAAGTAGGAGATTTTTTCATTCATTAATTAACCCGTCAAGCAACCACTTACTATGAATTACCCCATTCCAAAGTTTACTTAAGAAGGCTACAATGAACACTGTGTGACTTTTTCTTACATCGCTCTGATTGTCTGATCTGCATGGTGCAGCAGTGCAATATCGTCCTCTTTTTAAACTATATGCCATATCGGCTACTTAAACACTGACGTCACGTACTATAAAACTGACGCCACAGGTAACTGCCACGTAACCATTTGGCTGCGGGATTCGAATGCCACTTTTAAAGGTAACACGAATAAAATTCACCGCTTGTAAAATCAGCAGTTTTTCTCATAACCTTTTGAAACTTTAGGCCATTTATTGTTGCTCCCTAAGTTACCTAGCCTACAAGTGTAAGTGATCATGAGTCCAAAGTTGACTTTGCTTTGTTTTGATGGAAACCTCTCTTTTTTCTTTCTAATTTAAATGAAAACTAGTTAGCATTTTAACAACTTGATTTACACAACAAAAGCAGTGAGTTTGGAGTCAAAATAATAAGGTCACCTCCAGCGACCTGGCCATTTCATGACCAGGTCGCTGAGCAAACAAGTGTAAAATGGTGTATTAAGCATCGTCATAGCACAGGGAGCCCATACAAGCAGTGTGTCTGTTTATGTTTGAAATATAAAGAAATGTATGGGAGAATATGGAAGAGTCTTAATATCGTAGACTTATATCGAGAAATGTCTAAGTTAAAGCTCAAAATAAATGTAAACCTACCTCAGTTGTTGTGTATTGTCGTTTCTGGGGCTCTAAATGGCGAATTTGAGCGATTTGTGGGTTTTGCGTTGACTATTACTATACGTTATAAGAAGGAGACAAGGGTGGAAAGCTCGTTTTTGACCGATCCATCGCTAGGCTGATTTTCACCCAGAAATTAGAATCGCCAGGCTTCCAAATCGAACATCAGAGAAACTGAAAGGTTGACGCTTCTTCTCGTAGCATTCAATCGAAGATCCATTCAAATTCCAAGTTCTAACCGCCAAATAAATTTCGAGAAATGCAGCTTTCGAAGCGATCAACATCCGCGGCACAAATTTCGTGTGCCAAGGAGCAACCGTCACGCTTTTTGCTCCACGCTGATTGGATGAAGCTTAACAATGCCCTCTTATAAATGCCTCATGTGAAAGGGGAGAGAGGGGCATATTCGTGCCAGAGATTCATCTACTGACTATCCCGGAGTGAGGCTTATGGCGCGTGACGGAAACCCGACACGACAACAACCCTCTTTAGGCTTAAATAAGAATAGCTTTTAAAACATTTGGATGTTTTAAGCTTCGACTTACCATTGCGATGTTACAGGCGATGTTTTCTTCGTTAAGGAAAGAGTCAAATCCGAGCAAATCATCGCCGGTTCAATCGTTCGTTTTCTTTACCGTCCAGCTTAATCCGGAATTCGAAAATAATAACAAGTAAGTTACGCGAACAAAGAGGGTTGTCATCATGTCGGGTTTCCGTAACTTACTTGTGATTAAGCTGGACGGTAAAGAGAACTAACGATTGAACCGGCGATGTTTTCTTCGTTAAGGAAAGAGAAAAATCCTTATACTGACAAGGAAAGAAAAAGCTATGGACCTTCTGCTTCGCGTTTTATATCCCTAAAGCCTAAAGGCATGGTAAGTCGAAGCTTAAAGCATCCAAATGTTTTAAAAGCTATTCTTATTTAAGCCCAAAGAGGGTCGTCGTCGTGTCGGGTTTCCGTCACGCGCCATAAGCCTCACTCCGGGCTAGCCAGTAGATGAATCTCTGGCACGAATATGCCCCTCTCTCCCCTTCCACTTTATAAGAGGGCATTGTTAAGCTTCATCCAATCAGCGTGGAGCAAAAAGCGTGACGGTTGCTCCTGGGCACACGAAATTTGTGCCGCGGATGTTGATCGCTTCGAAAGCTGCATTTCTCGAAATTTATTTGGCGGTTAGAGCTTGGATTTTGAATGGATCTTCGATTGAATGCTACGAGAAGAAGCGTCAACCTTTCAGTTTATCTGGAGTTCGATTTGGAAGCTGGGCGATTCTAATTTCTGGGTGAAAATCGGCCTAGCGATGGATCGGTCGAAAACGAGCTTTCCACCCTTGTCTCCTTCTTATAACGTATAGTAACAGTCAACGCAAAACCCACCAAATCGCTCAAATTCGCCATTTAGAGCCACAGAAATGACAATACACAACAACTGAGGTAGGTTTACATTTATTTTGAGCTTTAACTTAGACATTTCTCGATATAAGTCTACGATATTAATACTCTTCCATATTCTCCCATACATTTCTTTATATTTCAAAGATAAACAGACACACTGCTTGCATGGGCTCCCTGTGGTCATAGTACATTTTTAGATCATGCCAAAAAAACCTCGCTTCATAGACACTTTAAGCTCTTTGATTTATGTAGAGTATTACTTAGTTATCGGTAAATGAATAAAGATGGTGAAAAAAGCTCGGTAATGAAATGTGAAAATTGAATTGATCAACAGAAAAAATCTGAGTCCCCGACAGGAATCGAATCAATGACCTTCAGAATTTTTCTTTGTCCCACGCTCGTGTTATGTTGATCCGCTCACGTTTTTTACCTAGTTATTGTGCATACAAGTTGATTAGGTTTTTAATGGACACTGGAACACTTGACAACATGGCGATTACCCCGAATATCACTACGAAAGAATCAACACAAACTTGATGTATCTTAAGGCGCTTATACTTGAGCTTAAAACGCAGGATAACTGGGAGAATGTAACATGCAGGAGAATCTAATATGCCTCCGATAAATGAAACGATTACCAAGAAACTTGGCACTAAAATGGCCACAACGACTGACAGAACAACTACTGTGACTCGAATTACAGCGTTTGTTACAAAGTCAGGTATTTTATCATTTCGAATGTGTGTCGTAAATAACTTGTGAACAGACGCAAACAGGGGATAAACAACGAGACCGTATGATAGTATGCAATTTAAAGCAAAGAAAGAACCAACAGTTATGTGAAGAGTTCCAGAAGGAAGACTATTTAATATGACTGCATTAGTGTTGGCACCGAAGGAAAGAAAAGCAAAAACAGCGAAAGATACTTTCATCGACGCGCTAACGATATACGCCAAAGATAAAGCTCTGCTGAACTTTGTTTTATCAGCCATACTTTCCTCCACAGATGGAATTATGGGGTGGGCATAATAACTGTAGAGCAAAATTGACCAAGATGTAACAACACCTTCTGTGTCCCAAAGCAGCATGGTGCTCAGGTCCCACTCCTCTGTGTTCTCCGCTCCGTACCATGCAACATTGACCACAACTGCAATTAAGGCGATCACGCTGGTAGCACTTAGCCATGCAATCTGCGAAAGTGACTTCAGGAACACTGTCGGTAGGACCAAGCCTCCAGCGATTCCTATCCACATACGCTTTGTGATGGGTACAGACGGGAGGTCATGGCGCATGACGGATCCAAAAAGGACAAGATAAGAAACAGCCATCAAAAAAACGTCAAGCTGAATAATACAAGACGCTATATAACCACCATATTTGGGTAAAAGCACGTCGCCTAGATCTTTATATCCTGATCTCACGCGATGTCTGTTTCCTTGTTCATCCTCGTCATAGAGGCACTCAGTTAAAATTGTTCCGATGTACCACATGATAATTGGGATTAATATAAACATTACTATGGCGGTTATTCCTCCCTCCTTCAGGGCGTAGGGTATAGCAAGGAAGCCAATGCCTTCCATAAAGTTAAAAAGATTCGCTGCAGCTTTCCATACCGACAAATCACCCGAGGAGGGATCAGACGAGACTTTTTTGCTTGATGGAAGAACAAGCTCATCATCAGACGAACTCTCAGCGTCTGAAGACTGTAGCAGCGTCAAAATTTCAGCCTCCTCAAGCTCATCCATTCGTTCGCTTGTTAGAGGAAGGTAGGCTGCATCCATCTCTAAATAGCTTGATTTCTTCGAAGCCGTGAAGCCTTCCCATACAGACGAATGGTCATGTCACGTCAGGAACCTAAAGTTTCAAAAGTTTTTTGTTAGCTTTCAGTTGGTCTAAAAACAATCTTTAGCATACAAGTGAATCAAATGATCAGCTAACCTTTCCATGCTAAACCAATACCTTTTAATCCTTAGATTACAAGTGCTCACGAGGTAGCTAAGGGAGTAGCTTATAGTATCTAATAGTGTTTTCCTGCGTTTGACAGCAGAATTAGCAGGAAAATATGCTCTCATCGGTATCTATGTTTGTATGTGCGTTGGTATGTGGGGTACATATTTTGGCTGGTGTATATACACTCGGTATATCTGTCGATAGAGTGCCAACGAGCAATGTAATTTGTGGTACAATAAGGGGTTTATTAATACAGCATGACGGATTTTTGGTTCTCTTCTGTTGTAAACATTACCGAGAGAAATTTATTTGGGTTAGACCTTATATATAGTTCTTTTGGCACTTGAGCTGGTATCATACTGTTTTGAGCTGAAACCTTAATACTGTTCTTATTTCTTACACATCTTGAACAAATGTAGTCTGCTTCTTCAGTTTTTATTTATTAACAATGGCCATGCCTCAGACAATGTTATTTCTATCATTATCATTATCATTATTATTATCAACATTATCATTATTATTATCTTCATGATCAATTTTATCATTATCATCATCATTTTTACTATTATCTTAATCATCATCATCATCGTAGTCGTCGTCATCATCTTTGTCATTATTTTCGTTACTGTTATTATTATTACTAGTAGTAGTGGTAGTAGCAGTAGTAGTAGTAGTAGTAGTAGTAGTAGTAGTAGTAGTAGTAGTAGTA
>CM042757.1:16005597-16028097 GCA_022496165.2 Catalaphyllia jardinei | reverse complement strand
GTCCAGATAATTCTGCATTAACGACAGCAGCAAGGATTGTGAAAGCCAAGCACGATATCGCTCACATCGCTTTACAGTCTCTACAGGTAAATTAAAGCAAACCATAACCACCAACCTTTGTCAACTGCAATCCACGCGAAAAAGGACGCCAGCACAACGGTGTCACAACCTCGTGTTGTTCGTGGTCAGGAGCAGTCGTGACGCAATGCATTCTGGTAGAAGGCGCAATGCATTCTGGTAAAAAGCCGCAATGCATTCTGATAAAAAAGCCGCAGTGCATTCTGGTAAAAAGTGATGAATTCGGGAATTCGTACTCCCTTTTATATTTCTTCTTAAATCCTGTTTATGTTGCTGCTCGCTCGCTACGCTCGCTGCGCAGCAATTACAGTACAGACAGTATGTGTTACTACAACGAAGACACAGGGAAAGTCTCCTTCAACCCATTCCTCTCCAGCCCTCTTGCCACTTCAAAGTATTTATTACTTTACGTCCCAAGGTTAAACGATCCGTAACATCCTCATCTGAAACGGTTTATGCTAATTGTTACGGTATCATGCATTTGACGACATTTTTCTCCACTCTGCCCTCTTTCAAATTTGACAGTTCCGTTCAATGACATGTCAGTGTACATCTCCCTGACTTTTAATGACTTAAGATATCCATGTCTTAACTTACAAGAGGCTTAGTGCTACGAAAAATATCCATTGAAAGGACCTGTAATCGCCCCGATATCTAAAGTGAATTGTAAAACTCGACTAGGGACTTTTGTGATATGGAAAACATAATGCCCTGTTGTGAAATTAAACATGAAATATATTTAGTGTCACTAATAACCTGGGCCAGTCAAAAGGACTAAGCCGGCTGTTCCCGACGGGATCAGAGCGGAAAAGAACGCCAGCTACAATTTTCCCTGAGGAATTATTTAAAACTACTTGCAAATTCGGTGGTTGCGATTTCGTCCAAAAATCTCAGTCCTTTAATATTTAGCAAAAGAAGCTGAATTATATATCAAACTGTCTCAGGTGTATCCAAGCAAGACAATATGCATGGAAGATGAACTGAAACGACTAGCATTTTAAGAAATTTTAGGCAAGGAATCATTCTGTCATTGAATATGAATAGCAACTATTGTTAGATATCTCGTTCTTCAAAGCACACCGACACATGTAAATAGGCGGGCCGAGGATTCTGCAAATGCTCCAATTTTCCATATTACAGAAAAACAAGATCATGGTCTCTTGAGAAAAACTATAGAACCGATCGTTTGCGGGAAAAAAACTGGAAAAGTGATATCATGATTTACCAGCCCTTGACGGGGCCGTTGAGAAACCTTCCTATGGAAAGGCAATGCCCTCAAACTGAAGCATTTGCCAGGTGTTGTGATTTCCCTCGATGGAGCCGATCCACTTAGGCAAAAATTGCTGTATCATTCTTATACTTCGCTTTACCTACCTTCTGCGTGGCGAAGTCTTCATTTCGTCTGATGATCTTCTTTCTTGCAGACGGACACAGACAATGAACTGATTGCAAATGTGCCAAACACAACAAATTAAAATGCACGAATTAATCGAGTTTACCGGGCTATAACGATTCACACTTCAATGGGAGGAAATTGCATTGCATCTTTTCTAATGGCCGTTTTTTAAAACAAGAGGCGCATACTCCTGCCGGAAGACATAACCAAATTTATCCGGCTACATCAAAGCGCAAGACGAATTATCTGTCTGCTATATTGCGCCTGAAATTACGGCTCATCCTCGGTGTAAAAACCTGTGACACTAGGGTTCCAAGAAGACTCCGGCATCCCACCTCACAGTGACGTAAAACAAACAAAACAAAGAAGTCAACATATTAGCCCTAAACCTAACTATAGCTACAAAACAAAAAAAACTTCACAGGTTTTTACAGTGAGGTAAATCCGAAATTATGCAGATGTAGTCCTTATGGGTGTTAAGATCTACTTACAATAATTTTGAAGCAAAATTATAAGCTCATGTAAGTATGAGAAGTGCTGGATTGGGCCGTTTTGGTTCAATGCACAAATGGCTTATACATTGTGTTCCTCAGAATGAATAAATCAATGAAGAAACTATTTTAATATGATTGTTGTCATTAGTTCATCTCCAGCGGGGGCGATTCAATGATCATCAGAAATAGCGATACTCGCCGTTGCATCACCTATTTTCATTAATGTGCAAACCAGAGGTTTATTGGCTGTCAAAACAAAGGATTCTTTTGTTCTCTGGTTGGCAAAATTTAAATATCAAAAGACTTGTTTGTAAACAGTGAGTATCGCTATGTATGGCCTCCTCAAGTCAAGCATGTCCAATGTTCACCAACTCATCAAGTCGTGTGAAGTGGTTCAAGCCTGAGGTCAAATAAAAAATCGCAAATTATTGTTAGAAATACGACTGGGGCTCCAAGAGGATTCCGGCATCCCACCTCAACATTCTGTGTCCCCGTGTCGTTAATCAAATATATGCGTTTGTCTGTATGGTTAACCGGATCCCTAAAAGATCAATTTCGATACATTAAAATTCAGCCTGAAAAGATATAGACTTAGGTACGAGGCTCTTGGGAATAAATAAAAACGCCTGATCGCAGTTCTGAGGTCTATTGTTTTGAGACGAATTATAATACATCGAAACTGGTTTATTCGGCCAACACTAAGAGTATTTCTTTTAGGTGTTTAATTAAGTTGCTTTCTATTAGTTCCCCCTGTGATAATTAGACTGATTAGACCCTTATACACCACTGAAAATCACACCACTCAACGTACGTTCATCAGGGAACGTAAGCAAACTGCGACGGCAACGGCAACGGAACGTCGCCAAACAAAAGGTTTAATGAGCAGAACAATAGCTGTGCTCGTGCGTTGTAAATCCTTGTACATTTCTTTGCCGTTCTCTGGCAAACAAAAACTTGAAATGACCAAGTTTTGCGTATTCTTGAGAACCTGGGCCTCGCCGGCAAATATTTTGGATTTCCTTATGGAATCGATCGCTGCATTACATATTTAGCTTAAGCAGGTGTTTAGACAAGTTTTGCGCTCTGAAAGGGTTTAGGTACTTACGAAATTCGAAAATAAAATTTAAATCCATTTTTTGCTAGGCGTCGTCCCTGGCATCGCCGTCGCCGGTGCTTAAGTTCCCTATTACTGGGCGACGGCGGTCAAGAAACGGTCACTCGAAAAGATTTAACCAAGCTCTCTTCTAAGTTCGAAAAGGCTTCTGCCGAAGCCGACAGCTCGTTGTGTCTCTAAACAGCTCAAAGTCCAGAGACATGAGAAAGAGCTCAATGTTTTTTTAACCTGGAAACGAAAGGAACTATAAGTATATAATCTATAATCATCTCGGAAGCGTTTTGAAAGCCCTTCAGTGCCTAGGTTCAAGATTCAGCAAAAGCGCCCCCGACTTTATCAAACTCATCAACGAATTCAGCAGAACTGAAGATCCGAATTGCTGTTTCTTTCGCATTAAGGTGGTTGCATTTCCTGACGGTTAAGCATTACGAGACTAACGCCGTTGCTCTTGATTTGGAGGACGACATAAAGATCTGCGCCCTGAAAGGGAGGCTTTCAGTGCATGAACTAATCGTGCAAAATGCCATAATGCTGAACGCGTGTAGCCTATGTCCGCCGTTTTCTCAGCCCTACAGCCTTCCAGGACAGTCTCAGCGTGACCAGTTTGCTTACAGGCACCAAGAGCAACCCCCAGATTCCTAAAATCACCAACTAGGTGCTTGTCGGTTCTGTTTCTGCTTCGCCGGATTGGTGGAGAGAATGTCCCGTCTGGCTTGCCCGAACCTTTACCCTCGAAAATGCTATTTACGCTGCCAGAGCAACTGCCACAACGTCCACCACACGTTAATTCACCGTCGCAGTTCTTTGGCGCGACCTGTCTTCAAGTGTTTCAGATTTATCGATACCGACCAGGGACGTATTTTCTCCGTCTATCAATCTGACATATCCCAAGAGTTCGGGACTTTTTTGCAAGATAACTCTATATACAATTCCTCTTTAGCTTTTTATAAACCGAATTTGTATGAGTACAAAGTAGGGCTGCAGCAGTAGTTAAGGGTTGTATTTTTGGCTGAGGAGCCTCCTTGGGTGTTAGAAACTATCAGATCAAATCATGTTATATCCCTTTTGCCGACTCCACCTCTCAGTAGGTTATACGCTTTTCTTATAACAGATCAACTTTAGGACATTGCGATTTTGTCTCCTCTGCTGTTTGTCTGTACTGTGTCTCATAAGCCAAATATAGGGAGATTTTTGGTCAATACTTTTCTCGGGGTAGTTACATGCACAAATTCGATTTGAAGTCGGGGTACGCTATTGGCCGAGAGATTTAGGTATTCATTTAGCTATTTATTCACATGACAGAGCTGGCTGTGAAAGAAATCTTTCCACGACACAAAACTGTTCCGACATTGTTCGGTCTGATTTAGTCAAAGCGGGCTTTAATTTGGCGCTTAGCTGTAAAATAATTGTGATCTGTTTGAACCCCTGTTCAACGTTTAGAGTAGCTGGTTATCTCATGGGACCTTCGAATTCTTAGCGCCATTTTGTCCCTCCTACAACCTCGAATTGATCCGGCGAGAAAAAAATTCAGGCGAAGAAAGTTAACAACGCTCTTCTTCGCGTTTTTTACTTTTCTTACCCCGAATTTTTTCTTGCCCGTTTAGACTTTTTGGGGGGGGGGGCCCCCATGGCGCTTCGACTGTTTTGGCAAGCAAGCACTAAGGTCAGTAGGTCACTTAAGCTGCAGCGTCTAGCTTTATAAATTTTTCATTTTTGTGCCGTTAATAACGTGTCTGTTGAAATTGAGTGGGTCCACGGGTTTCTCAATGAGTACACTGATTCATTGAGTAGAGTTATTGCTTTTGACGATTGAAGTGTGCACGTATACTGTTTTTTTTCAAATACATTTCGACCCTTTTCGAACCTTTCACAGTTGATAGGCTCGCATCTCCAGCTTCAGCCAAGTCTACCATGTTTTATTCAAAATTTCGGTGACCCAAGCTGAAGCTGGGCGTTGACGCTTTCAGTGTAGACTGAGGGGGGTAGTACCACTTATGCCTCCTATTAGTCGTACAGTTTTTCATTTTTACCGTGTGCGGTGCTCGGGGCATTCTCATTATCCCTAATTGGCTTTCAGTAGCTTTATGGCCTGCGGTGGATTAAGGCCTTCTGTTCTTCAATGGGTCGAAATCTATGACCCTTTTTTGTTTGCACCTGTTCATGACCGCCACAAGACGATGGAAGAAATGTTTTTTTTATTTTATTTTATTTTATTTTGTTTACTTACAATACAGCTATACTATTTACTACACTACACTACGCTAAAATGCACTTTGAACAGCTTAGCTTAGTAGATACAAAGCTTTCTTATCGGTCGGACCGGTCAATAAAATATGACTCAGACTGTCGCTTACGATAGGTGTTAAAATCGTTCAAATTTTCTGCACAAATGACAAAAAAAAACAGTTATTTTCAAACTGATTTTTATGATTGAGTACTTTATCTTCGAACTAGGCTGCTCAAACAGTGAAAAAAGCGTTAAAACGAGAAGTAAACAGCAGGCTTTATATCTTGGAGAAAAACACATTTCGGTAAATCAATCTGACCTGCTGGCGATCGACTAACCACTGCGTTTACGATTCTTAACTGCCTTGAATACGAGTTCTTGAAAGGTTTTTGGTCCAAGGGCGACAGCAGTCATTTTGAAAAATCTCCATGGGCCTTTCAAATAACCTGAACTTACAGTGATGTCTTCCAAATAAGTGAAAAATTCATTCACAACTGTCCGCCATGGTTACTTGCCGACATGGCAAAGTAGGCGAACTCAGTAGCCAGGCCTCGAAAATGTTATGTTCGCCGCCTGGTTCACCGCGTAGCGCGGTGAACATAACCTCATATAAGGAATCGCTCAACCAATCAGATTGCTGGAAACTCTTTGTTCAGCTCTGAAATTATACTTAACATATATTTTGCTCTATGCTATAGATAATGTTTTGCGAAATGTTCCTTCAAATTTGAGTTGCAAACTCCACCAGGCTAAGAAACAGGCTAAGAAACAGATTTCCTGTCGACCACTGACAACACGATCTAAACATGAATAGCCCAGCAATATGCCAGCAACATAGATTTAAACAGGAGCCCATTGATTTGTACATGTAATCGCATGGGGCCGAGGGCAATTAAGGATTAATTTCATGAGTATTTTCAAAGTTTCCACAAAATTGCCCGAGTCGCGAAGCGACGAGGGCAATTTGGAAAACTTTGAAAATACAAGTGAAATTAATCCTTAATAGCCCGAGAGCACTTGCGATTAATTGTTTATCGCATAAAGAGCAACATTTTGTGCAAAGGTGACAAGTTTCAAGGTCTTGCCGTCGTGTAAACAGGTTTGCCGGTTGTCATTATTTAACAGGCTAGGAGTAGCACAGGGAAAGCCTACTATAATGGTAAGCAAAAGACAGCTACTTGGTTCAATTCACTCAAAGCCATTTCTTTACAAACAAAACTATAAGCAATCTAATTTTATTAGCCTGTTTTGCGAAGCTTGCAACGGCGTGAAACTACTTTATCGATCGATGATAGACATAAACAAGTGTCCAAACGAGCTCCAATAACTTCTTAAATCCAAAACTGTCCTTTCCACTGTAAAAACTTCACGTACCAACACAGTTTACGCTGTTTTTACACCGATAATGTGAGCTGTAATACTAATGAGGCGACCCGAAGCAAAACGAAGAAATTAACTTTCAGTTTGGCATCCATGGAATTCTGTAATTCTATGCTTCGTGCAACACCAGCCGTCCCCACTCAAACGTTTTTCAGGCTGCAAATCAATACAGTTTTAGTCGGAAAAATCCTTTTGCTTTTTCACCAAAAGACTGCGCTTTGTTGCATGTTGATTCTCTTTCACGTTAAGATAAAATAACCGTGTTTAGATCAAACTCAGAAGCGATGCTTGCTGAAATTTCTCTTCAAAATCCGTTTGAAGCGGGAAACCAACTCAATGCAGGCGCGCTCAGCCAGTCAGCATCAAGTAATCATGCCATCTTGATTACCAAAAGTGCCCTCGTGATTAAGAAAAAATGCCCTCTGTCTCAGCCAATCAGCATTCAGTGATTTTGCCCAGCATGTGATAAAAACTGAAACGAAGCATTCAGTATCCAAGATAATTTGGTTTTATCCGAACAGAGTTGATAATGTGAATTGGCCACCGTAAAGAGATTCGGAAGCTGACGTTTCGAGCGCTAGCCCTTCGTCGGAGCGAATCGAGGAATTGTGGGTTGCGTGTGGTTTATATACAGAAATATGGAGCTATGCTGTTGGTTGGTGCCTGGCAACGTGAAAAACAACAGAATAAATTAGTTGAATGAAAAGCGTTCGTTGATACCGTGAGGATTAAGAGTGCCGATTTGAAAAAAAAAATTGTTCTAGAGTTTTGCGGCTTTCTGTGCTTCCTTGATGTAGGGAGAGGCCGTAGACTGTCATATGTTGCGTGGAATGATTAGGCAGATTAAAGTGTCTAGCGACCGGTTTAGACGCGTTTTTGTCGTCTTTGTCTACGTTGCGAAGATGTTCTCGGAATCGGTCGCCCAGTCGTCTACCTGTTTCACCGATATATAACTTTTTGCAAAGAGTGCAAGTTATACAGTAGATGACATCGGCTGAGGTACAGGTAAAAAGATCAATGGATCGCTTGGGTCCCGGCAATTTCTCAACGTTGCAAATGAAAGGACATGTTTTGCATCGTGCGCGTGCACATTTAAAAGTACCGGGTTGTTCACTCGTTTGAAAAGCACTTCTGACTAAAAAGTTACCTATGTTTTTGTCGCGTTTGAATGAAATTAATGGCGGTTGCGAAAAGATTCTGCCAGTTTCGGGATCATTTTGAAGTAATTTAAAGTTTTTTAGAATTATGGATTTAACTGCGTGGTTGTGAGGGAGAAATGTGAGAGTGAATGGAATAGACTTTTATCACACAGCGGCCATTTTGAGTCCCAGGAGAACAAAAAGCTTTGTTTTTGCCCGTCCAGCCTCGCACTGGATGAGAGGTGAGACGGGCAAAATCTCTTGTTTTAGCATTGCGTGATTAAGTTCTATTCTATTGTTATTCTCCTTCTGAGACGTTTGTGGTGCTGACTGCCGATCAATTTGTTGGGCGCGATGATAGCCTGCTTCAACAACAGAGGCAGGATAGCCACGTTTGTCGAAAAACTCGCACAACCAATAGCATAGCTCCATATTTCTGTATATAAACCACACACAACCCACAATTCCTCGATTCGCTCCGACGAAGAGCTAGCGCTGGAAACGTCAGCTTCCGAATCTCTTTACGGTGGTCAATTCACATTATCAACTCAGTTGATAAAACTAAATTATCTTGTAATACTCCTACTGACGCAGCACCACAGTTTCTTTAGAAACTTACCCCCTTTGTTCAGTATCCATGCATGTTTTAAGGACGTTCGCGCGCATTTCTAGTGCGCACGCTATTCATTGGTCAAGCGCGTGCCACGTCATTTTCAAGCGCGCGCACCGAGTCGAAAACTCAACAAAATAAAGAGCTGATGACCTTTGCGTTAACTTTGTGTGCGAATATTTTTGTTGGATGCCCGGTGACCCCCACTTCTTTTTCGGCAGATCACTTCCTGTTCTGACTCTTTCCATTATACTAAAAACAAAAAAAAACTGTACGTGGGAAGTTTCAATTATTTCGCATACACTATTCAAATAGGGTCGAATTGGTACATGGATACAGGTGTGTTTAACTTAGAAGTTGTATTTTTTGTAAGGCTAATTCTAGCTGATTTAATGACATATGTAGCAAAGATCTATCAAATAGGTTTATATATGCTGTGTTAAACACACATAACTTAGATATGATTCTTCAACTAAATATATGCCAATTTTAATGAATCCGGCCAGAATCGCCTCGAGGGAATGGAAATCCTAGAAATGCTATGGTCTGTGCTACGCCTTATCTTCAAAACGAGTTCGGTGACCTCCAATTTTTTTTACGTTTTAAATCTAATTTTATCATTTTCTACCTGCAGTCAAAGTTGTAAAATATGGAGGTATATCTATGACAAAATTCAATAACCAGCAATTGATATCAAATTATCCAAATTGTACATGCATCAATCCAAAGCTGAATAGCAACAAGCCGATTCTATGTTCCAAATCAGGAATGCATCCAACCGAAGCTGAAAGGCAAAACCCCGTTTTAGGCATAGTGGTAAAAGGCATAACGTAAGGAGGCGTAACGCGAAAAGGCATAACGCAAATAGGTGTAACGCAAAAAGGCTTAACGTAAATACGCGCAACGTGAAAAGGCATAACGTAAATAGGTATAACGCGAAAAGGCATAACGCAAATAGGCGTAACGCGAAAAGGCATAACGCAAATAGGCGTAACGCGAAAAGGCATTACGCAAATAGACAATAGGCTGCCATTCTTCTTTGAATTGTGGCATTGTTTTGCTTTGAAGCCAAATTCTATCGCCCTCTCGAACACCATCCTCTCAGAGCACTGACCAAAAGATCGATACGAAAGCTCTTGTTCGACTTTCGCGCATGCCCAGTTCCTGCCTACGGCCACTGATTATTTCGCGTGATGCCTATTTGCGCTATGCCTATTTGCGTTATTCCTTTTCGCGTTATGCCTATTTGCGTTATGCCTTTTCGCGTTATGCCTTTTTACGTTATGCCTTTTTGCGTTGTGCCTTTTCGCGTTATGCCTTTTTGCGTTATGCCTATTTGCGTTATGCCTATTTGCGTTATGCCTTTTGGCGTTATGCCTTTTCACGTTATGCCTTTTACCACTATGCCCTTCTGCATTTTGACTAGTTGCATGATACTTGAAACGGGTTTTTGTCTTTCAGCTTCGGTTGGATGCATGTACAATTTCAATAATTTGATATCAATTTAACAAATAGATTCCATGTTGCCGTGCGTCTGTTCAGTAATAGATCACAGATGACGTCAAAATGTGGTAAGAACAAAAAAGTGGCACACGAGGCGTAGCCGAGTGTGTCACTGATGTTCTTACCACATTTTGACGTCTTCTGTGATCTATTACTGAATCAGACGCACGGTAACATGGAATCTATTTGTTTTATATAATAACGAAAAGCCAATTTTTTGTTTCAAAATATTTTAACATAACGCCAAAGCCGGCCTTTTGCTCCGCCTTTTTCCCGCCTTTGCACGAAAAAAAGCCATTTGACGTGATCTATACATTTAAAATGAAGCAGTTTCATTGGTTGCTATGCGTAGCAAAGAATTGTGATTGGTCGAGAAAAATCACGCCACTGTCAAACCTGACTCGAGCGTCTCTTCTCGTGGAACGAAAACTTACAGCGAAAGCAGAATTGAACTGCAAAATCCACAAATCTTGAAGAAAATGCTGGAATAATCAAGTCAGTTTTTGTCATTGGAGCAGCCCTGTGAGCCGAAAAGTTTGGACGTTGTCTTTAAAATTATAGGAGTTGAAAAAATACCCTCGGAAAACTTGTGGTTGCGGTCAACCTAGAGGCCATTTGATTCGAGTTTTGAATGAAAGGAGCGTAAATGACGGTGGAGAATTTGTCTTCTGTGGTTGGTGATTCTCAAATCAGCTTGGTGTAGTGTCGGAGACACATTTTAGCTGCGATACTCTTGACAGTGAGCTGTGGTTGGCTATACTTAGCTCGCTGCTGTGGCCTAAAACGGACAGGAACATTCGCATCGGAAAGCAAGGTTATGTATTTTATTTTACCAATTTTAAGAAGTGATGTTTTGATGTTTCATTCCTGACATCAATAAGTGAGTCAACTGTTGTTTTGACCCTGGGAAAGTTGAATTTTTTAAATAAATTAATCTCAGAAACATTTTGTTTATTGGGTTTGTTAAATTCGAGATAACGGAGTGGTTCTCGGCTTACCAAGACCAAGTTTGTGCGTGGTTTAGTCGCGCTCAACTGCCGACTGAGGCTACTAGAAAATTATTTCTGTATCATTTTTTTAAAAGAAACGGCTTTATCTTTCGTTTTCTGGCTTCTCAAACCTGTTTAATTCCTCGGGAAGACTTTTTTGTACCTTATCTTTTGCCCAGTCACGTAAAATATCATCCTAATTCTCAAAATTTTCCGCCATTTTAAAACGGCAGAGGGAAAAACTTTGTAATGATGACGTCAATCGTGCATCTGTCCTCTAATAGATCATAGGCGAGAACCAATCAAAATGCGAGAATAACTTGGGTTATTATATAATCCTGGTTATTGAATTTTGTCATAGATATACCTTTATAGTAAAAAAAATCTGTACGTGGAAAGTTTTTGGGCGCGAACGTCCTTAATGAAGGACTCTTTTTAAGGATTTCCAGAATATCTTAACATAACGCTTTTTGCTTCCCGAAAGTAACGAACGAGCCCTCCAAAGTAACGGCAGGCCCGAAAGGTCAGCTGATCATGAGTAGTCTGTGTAACCTGTGACGACAGCAGGTAAAAAAGCTAGTTACCAGTTCCCAGGCAACACATTTTCCCTCGAAAGCATCCTTGAACTTTCCTTTGACGGCGCGAACAAGAAAGTCATGGCTGCGCTTTGTACATCGCTCTCTTTTCATTCGTACCTGTTACTCCTATGTACGAGCTTTTTGAGCCTCTTTCCTGTCGATGGATTGCTTGGTAGAGGTAAGTGGAAAACTGGCTAGAAAATTAGTCGCATAATGAGAGCAAGTTAAAAATTTATAACAACCTGTCGACGTCGACAGACTCGATTACGAGCAGTACAGCTTTCTGCATTATTTTATTCGCTTTACATTATATATTGCCGCTTGCTATTTAAGGCTTTTTGTGGACTTTGAGTTTTTCCAGAGTTGTAATCCGTAGCTGAATTAGTAAAGTTAAAACAAAGCTGACTTAAATCTTTCAATATAATCGATGTATTTACAGCTGTTTCATCATGATTAAGTGGTACACGTTAAAATATGCAAATCTCAACGTCATATCCGGCTAACAGAGCGCTGATACCGTATACTTCTGCGTATGTTAAAGGCCCATCAAGGGAGAGTTGAAAAGACTGATGGGCCCCCCCCCCCCTCTGTGGATTACCCACTGACCCCCACTCCGCGGACTACCGTACAGACTACTCCGCTGACTACCCTACGGACTACCCCTACGGACTACCCCCACGGACTACCCTAAACAAACAGCCAAATTTACTTTAAACGACGGAAAGAGACACAAGTAGCCTACCTGCTCCGCCTAAACGATCATGACTGTATGAAAAAGAGCCACCATTTTAATTTCTTTTCACTGACTTCCTCAATCCAGTCTTTTTTTTCATTTCAGGCACGCCATTCTTCATCAGCCACATGCCAAAATGACATTAACATTTGCTAAAAACATAGAACATTGATTAGTTCACTTGTCTGTAATGTTCAGTAGGGGTCATCTTCGATTTTCTCAATTTCTCAAGATGTAAGAAAGGTTCAAAACAGCTGCTTTTCAGCAAATTTCAATGTCAACGGCAAACACTTGAAGCAGATTGAAAAGAATGTATTCAACAGTCCATTCAGAAAACGGGGTTTTGGCATGTGGCTGATGAAGAATGTGGTGAAAATGAAAAAAAGACTGGGTCAAGGAAGTCAGTGAAAAGAAAATGGCGGCTCTTTTTCATACTGTTATATATGATTGTGTAGGTGGAGCAGGTACGCTTCTTGTGTTTCTTTCTCCTGTTAAAGTAAATTTGTTTTTTTTTTGTTCAGGGTAGTCTGTGGGGGTAGTCTGTAGGGTAGTCCGCGGAGTGGGTATCAGTGGGTAGTCCGCAGAGCAGGGGTCAGTCTTTTCAACTCTCATCAACCCATAGACGAAATATTTCTTCTAATTGTTAGCCCCCCCTAGATACAAGCCCACCCCCCCCCCTAGTTAAACATTACATGAGTTAGATTTATCCGAAAATCAGTAAATGAAAAATGTTTTTTGATCAACACTGTTTTAGTTCAAATTGAAACTTTTTTATTCTTCCTATAGCACACCTCCCCCCCCCCCACCTCCAATATAAGTTTACCTACCCAAAACCCTTTGAAAAGTTGTATAAGCCTGGAACTTACAATCGACAGCTAATGGTAATAGTTTTGTGTGTTTTCACATCAAGATTCTATCCACAAGTTTTCAGTTTAACAGGGATCTTACCAGCTCTAGGATCTTCCTTGGTAAGAGTTCAGAAGATCCTTGTGCTAGAAAGATTGTAGCATCATGGACACTACTGCCTGCAGACTGCAGGTTACATGGAAGCATTAATATCACTCTTTGGTTAGACAGGGTTCCTAATCCTTGTCTAGGAGAATACAATTAAAAGGCTTGCTTTATTATTAAAGTGCCTGTTTTACATTTAAAACAGTTTAATTTATTTTAAGAACACTGCATCCTTCTCATTGCAAGGCTTTGGAGATCATATTGATTGGAAAACATATTCTGAAGGATTGAAAGAAGCACAATCAAGGTAAAGGTTCTTTGCATTGTTTGGCTTTCATTTGTTTAATTTATATTAATCCTTACCACTTAAATACCTGTGCTAGTCATCTAGTGCATATATCATTAACACACAAACTTTATTAGCCATGACTGTTTGTATTTATATTACCTCGGCTTGCTGGCTTCAAGCTGGTCAGCAAGTTGGTGTGAGCTGGTATGGCTACAGTTACAAAGTACGTCACCTGGCAAAGGGATGTCATATTGCAGTGTTTCTGATCATGCTGGTCTTCCGTTCAATGCATATAAAGTCATGTTAAGGCATTAACTTACATGTACAAGTGCAAGGATGTAATACTGATAAAAGACTGGAAAAATAGGTTCTTATACATGTATTTTGGGATAATTATCTAAGAAACAGAAAACATGTACCATGTATCATGAAACACGAGTGGAAGTTTGGGAGAAAGAGAAATGCTGTACCTTTTTCGAGTTCTCCCAAACTTTCACGAGTGTTTTCTTTAACTCAAAAGAAACATGGAGTACATGTTTTCTATTTCTTTTAGAAAACACCGTGACTAGAATAAGAACCTGCTACAAGAATCTGCTACTCAATCTTGCTTGGCTAAACAGGTTGTTATATTTTTTGGTATTAAAATGGCAAATTTCTGCCAGAATTGTCTTAATCCATGAGGTTCTTACATTTGGGTCTTTAGTAACATTACAGCACCAAGTGAACTAACAGGAGGCAGCAAAATGGTACATAATATTCATCACTCACAGGAATCAACATCTATACAGTCATGTGCTATCAAAATGTAAAATTTTTATGTCCCAAAATGAGCTCATTAAAGTGGTTGCAAGTCAGTGCAAAGTTATTTTAGTTTCAATTATGGTAAGTATAATTAGGGGGGAATCATTTGGGCTTTGGTTTACATTTCAAAGGTTATATAACTTTGCAAATTAACTATTAAGTATTTATTACTGTGATTATGTATTTCAGCCGCAAACCAGTGATGTTGATTATTCACAAGTCTTGGTGTGGTGCATGCAGAGGTACAATAATTTATGCCTTAATAGATAACATGTATTCAGTCCTTAAGGCCAAGCTGAAACATAAAACTTTACATGTTTCATTTACTGCACCCTTCAATAATATGTGCACTCTAAAATTCAAAGCTCAACTCAACATGTGTCTTTTGCTACTGTCAACCAAATGTTCAGTGGCTCCTCCCTGCAACTTCTGACTATGTTGTCTGAACTTGCTCAATGCTTTGATCTGATTACTGCGTGCTCGGCAGAAGTCAGAAGCTTGGAGGAGCCGCCAAACATTCGATTGATGGTAGCAAAAAATGCATTTGTCGGTTGAGCTTTGAATTTTAAAGTCTGAATGTTGTTGAAAGGTGCAGTGAGTCAACATGTAAATCATTTGAGTCAAGTTGAACTCAAATAATTACGTTTGAGGATTGAAGCATGGAAGCTTATTGTCAACTTGATACCAAAACTTTGTACCATTGGTGTTTAAAATGATTTAAGATCTAAACTGCTACTATGTAATACTACTCAATTGCCATAATCAAATCAAATGGTGAAGTCAGCCCAAATAATGTGTCAATCATAGCTGATTCAGATGTTGATCTTAACATTGGTACAGTGTACCTAATAGTGAAATTCACCCCAATTCCTTCCCATATAAAGCTTTATTGAGTGTCACCTCACCCCTACAACAACCTTAACACCCCCTACCACCAAGTATATTTACAATCTAGATCAAATTATATGAAGAGCACCTCTGTCTCCTCCTGGCTGGATGCAAATGAGTTGCAAATTAAAGTAATTTTATATTATTTCTAATTTTTATTATGACATTTTTAATCTACCCTTCTGTTATACAAACCACTTTGTCATTAAATATTTATTTCATACCTGATGCTGGTAACAAGTACATGAACAAGTGAAGACAAAATATTTTTCTTGTATTTGTAGCATTAAAGCCTAAATTTGCTGAATCAAAGGAAATAGAGGAATTAAGCAAGAAGTTTGTGATGATCAATGTCGAGGTACTGTATAGTTATTGAGAAATGAGTTTGTTTAAAATGTTTCAACTGAAGTTTCATTTTCAAATCCCACTGACATGAGGTCTTTTTAGCGTAAGTCAGTCTGTAAATCAGTCTATAATTCTGAAAATTAAATGAAATTGTGTTGTAAATTGTATTGCAATTGTATTCTGTTGTAAATTAATTGTAAATTTTATTTTTTAATTGTATTGTCTTGTAAATTGTATTGTGCATTGTATTGTATTTCATTGCATTGTATTGCATCCTATTGTGATATTAAATTATTGGTCGATAATATTTATTGAGTGATTAACAGTCATTACCCACGCTATGCCAAGGTCATCAAGAACTACTAGTGACAGGAATAAATTGAGATCACACAGTTATGTGTTTGCATCTTTGCAGGATGAAGAAGAACCACAAGATACCAAATTCCAGATTGATGGAGCATACATTCCCAGGATTTTTATGTTAGGTACAACATGCTAATTTTGTAAAGTCAAGCACCATGTAGTGTTCCATACATTATTTGTATGAGGCTGGGACGGAAAGTGACTACATCACTGGAGGTGTTCGTTAGTGAAAGTTCGATTGTGGATTGTATCTTACACTGCCCGTCGTTCTCTTCGTTCTAGTGATTCTAACTTCCTAGTTGCCCCGAAGGCTACTACAGTTACTTAGTACGAAAATAGATCTTTTTCGGCAATTAAGCCGAAGTTTTGGAATCAACTACCACTTGCCATTAGACAAAGTAATTATGTTGATAGTTTAAAAAGGGCTTTGAAAACTTACCTGTTTTGTGAAAGTTCTTTCTTTTAGTTGTAAAAGGCTTCGAGACATTTATATGTAGAATGCGTTTTTAAGAACTTTAATATTCTTATTATGGTTATCTTTCAGACTCAGCTGGTAGGGTACAGAAGGACATTTACAATAAAAAGGGCAATCCTTCATATAAATACTATTATGGAAGCACACCAGGGAGTAAGTGATAACTTTGTACCAGTTTTTTACTTGTTTAATGCAATCTCGCGTAATAAATGCACGTGTTTCATGTACGTATCGATCAGAAAACACTCCGGTTAGAAACCGTGTGCTAAAAGCCGTACTTTTATTTATCAATAAGATTGGGAGTCTGATCAACGTATGCCTCATTGACTATCGCAACCGGAACTCAAAACTGGCTTAAACTGCCCAACCGCAAGATTATAGTAACAGAGAATTAACTCTGAAGTGTAAATTTTAGTGCTAATTTAACCCACCGAGGTCAAAAGATTTTTTCTGTACCTCGTGTGGTTCCCTGATTCCCTTTACTAGGGCTAACGCCCAGTGGGTTATTCATGGGTTAAATTAGCACTAAAATTTACACTTCAGAGTTAATTCTCTGTTACTTCATTTGTGTTCATAGTGCTACGCGGCACAACATTCATATGTACCCTTACTTTCTCTTCGCCGCGATTCACCATCTAAATCGACCCCGACTAGCTCAGTCGGCAGAGTGACGGTAGATCTAATCCGGAGGTCGTGGTTCGATTCCCACCGAGGTCAAAAATTTTTTTCTTTACCTCGTGTGGTTCCCTGATTCCCTTTTCTAGGGCTAACGCCCAGTGGGTTATTCATGGGTTAAATTAGCACTAAAATTTACACTTCAGAGTTAATTCTCTGTTACTTCGCAAGATTATAACCGACCCTCTATTTTACCTTTGTCGTCATACCATGCCCAGGCGAGTTTGGTCGACTCAGGTATGGTTCGTAGTTTACTTTGACGTGCACAAATGTAGTCGACCAAAATACTCATAGCCAGACCAAAAGAGCCAAATTCCTTGACCATGATATTGTATCTGTAATAGGTTAGCCACTTGATATTTCAGGACAGTAGATAGGGCCTCTGATTGGCTAATAGACCTTTTGCAGTAGTTGGTCATGTGACCGATTATTTCTAAACTTTAAGTTGCAGCGAAATGATTTCAGAAAAGGTCAGAGCATATAAATATACCGTAGTCTATTGTGAATCCGTGAATTTGATTGGCTATATTACCTTTTTCTATCCACTGATAGAAATCAGTTACGCATCAGTGCACATCGCGCGTCACGTTTGAACCTAATGTAACATAATAAAACAGTTTTTTTGTACGCGTTACTTGACATTTTTTTTTCTTTTTGTGCAATGAGACTACGGTCAATTTATACTAAAACAATTAGACTACTCTCCCTCGTTTTCTACGAGCGATATGCGTCCCGTTGACTATCTGCTCGTAGAAAACTCGGGCTCGTAGTCTAATTGTGAAATAGATTACCATTGACTAAATTAGTGTGAGCAGAGTTCAAGTTGGAGAGTAATTAGTTAAGTGAGTCGTCGGTTTCACAATCTGAGGAATGCGCAGCTTGGGGCCATTGTGAATTTACGAGTTCGTTTACTCCCTGAATAGGCCATACATTCATATTGTTCAACAATGGAACCAGCTTCCCATGGAGGCTTATACAGGAGAATATTTAAAGGCAATGAAAGACATTTTTTTATTAACGGAAGTTGCATTTAATGGCATTTGTATTTGAAACGCCTTCCTGCTGTAGCCTCCATTGCAAGCTAGTTCCAGCCCTACACCGAGAATACGAAGTATGGGTCATTGTACGACACGACGTCCAATTGCTAATTAATCGTATCAATAACAGAGTTTGAGATTTTGAGAGAAATGTTAGCGATATCGCCCACCTCCGTAAATGGCGAAGGTATCCGATAATTAGACACTTGTAGCTGGGCATATTACCCACTTACTCCCACGCCCATTATGTAGCAAATAGATTCGCAGAGTACCTATCGCGATCGAGGTTCAACCAACACGCTGTAGGAATCTCCAGCTTATAGTTTAATTGTTAAATAGAAGTACGAACAAAACAGTGATTTTATTAATTTTGTCATATTTCTCCTTTGTATGTTTTATTCCAGTTGTAGATAGCATGAAAGAAACCTTGGAGAAAATGATAGATGGCGTTCGCATTGGGGATGAACTATAACAATCTAGAGCCTTGTGATACTATTTTTAATTCTCTGCTAATGGACCATGCCCGTACACCAGATAAAGTTTTCTTTCCAGACACTTAATGGTTTTCGCTTCTTGTTGGTCTTTACTTTTGCATCTAGAAGTTGTCTTGATAAATTATTACGATTTTATTTCTCCGTTTTCTTGTTAGTTTTAGTTTCGAATGGGAAGATATATCAAACACTCAAGACCGTCAGTGTTTTACCACAATTAAAAACACCTCGAGATTCGTCAATCCACTACGCGTCGTATCTTGAACTTTCTTTTCTATGTTTGGAAATGTCAAACACGATCTTTAGTGTTTGATATATTACTTGCAACGTTACCCTTGATGTGAATAATTCATGCCCTGTCGCCGCTTTGTCTTGCAGCAAACGCAGAATCACCCTTTTCACGGTTAACTCTGCTCATTTGCAATAAAATCTAGCATGTATGTGAGGCAATTTCGGGCTATTTTGTAGTTTTAGCCTGAAATTGCCTCGCATTCACGTTGGATTCATTGTATTGCGAATGAGAAGGACAACCGTGAAAAGGGCTATTGTGCAACTATTTCGCAACACTCCAGTTTTCTCTGTTTTATTGGCTCATGTATGATCTTTGCCCACTACAGTCATAGAGTAAGACAAAGTTATGTCCGGCGGAAGTGTTCAATGATTGGTTTATTTGCAAAACAGAATAATTAGACGGTTAAGGGTATAAAGGGGTTCGATGTCTGAGTCATAACATAATACTCGCTGGTCGAGTACGTACCAGGAATTTGCTGCTAATAGTCGAGCATGTTGACGATAAGGCCTCCAAACCGCACTGCTCACCATAACGATCCGGAAAAGGAAAATAATTCCCAGCGACAGAGGTCCAGTTATGAAAATGCTATTTTAAAAGCCTATGGAATCGTTCCAATGCACGAATATACCTCAAGTTTCCAAGAAGACTCAGTTGCTGATTTGAAACCAAGCCAGGCCAGATGGAAGGCAAGTAACTCTTCCGTCACCTCGAAGAATGAAACACGCAGCCACAATAGCAGAGGAAATGATCCGATTAACGATGAACAGACGCAAAATTCGTGTGAGACGGGACAGGCGAGGACAGCAGCCCAAACAAGGAAGAAAGAGTATGAAAACGATGTGCTCAAAGCCTATGGATTGTTTTCTGCATTAGATGTGTTTTCATAGTTTCCTAAGATTCTTTTCTGGACAAGATTATCTGTCTTTGGAAAAATAAATAATGGCGTGACTCGCGAAATAGCATTGTTATGTACATAGAGTTAGAGCGAATAAAACATGACAAAATTGCAACAAAGCGATATTTTGAAGTACCAAGGATCTTCCCAAGTATACATTTGTTTCCATGAGGGAAATATCGAAATATTTTTGTTGGTTTTCAAATACCAGAAGTGCTAAACACTAAATAAGTTATTTTATCAAATCTACTCAGCTTTTGCAACAGAAACCGCCAGCAACGTTTGTTGATAATTAGTCATTGGGTAGAAATTCAATTTGCTGATAATTAGTGCCTTGGACTAATGTTAATTACTTCGGTAATTAATTTTAGTAGTTTGGAGAGTTACATTTTAAAGCTAACTGTTAATTGCTGACTGTTGAACTGTGTTGCTAAGGAATAGATGGGACTCCTTATTGGTGTTAATAATTGGTAATTAGTAACCAAACTATTAAAATTCAATGATAGTTATTTGTTGGTACTATTCAATTTCCACGCGAACTGATTTTTGGTATTGCCTTATTTTACCACTAATAATTAAATATGGCTATTAAACTTCAAACTGTTGAATGCCAAGTAATCATAAACACGGAAGTTGGTCATAATTAGTATTTGCAATTACCAAAGTGTTCGATAAAAAAAGATGACCACATTTGGGGATAAAATTCTCAAAATTATTTACGTCACTAGGAGGGAAGACGGGGGGGGGGGGGGGTGCTTTCCATTCGACAAAAAATTCCGGAATTTTCGAAAAACAGAGTCAGATGGTACGAAAATGTCCTGGGAAAAGTTCCAGAAAATCGGGGGCGCTTACCATTCGACCAAAAATTCCGGGCGAATTTCCAGAAATTTCCATGGGCAAATGGTACAGTCTTTTTCCAGTGTAGAAGACGATGATAGACCTCTTTAGCTTGGGCGGTTTGTTTTCCCATTTCAGATCATGTGATATTCTCTAGGGAATTATTCTTATATTTATCTAAAAATTATTCATTCATAATGATATACACGAAAGAATTTGAAAGCAAGATCGACATCGTGACTTTTTATAGACCACAACAGCAGAGATCTTGCACAAACCACATCGGCAGCGCAAACGTAGCAAAACACGAGGTTTAATGAGTCGTACAATGGTTCTGCACGCGTCATAATCTTTGTACATTTCACAACCAACCTATGTAAAACAAACAAGGGGCATTCTTTTATAAAACGCTTTCTTCACAAATTTAGCTGTAGCTAGTATTTATTGACATATAAGTAGAAAGGTTCTAAAGTGTTTCTTTTATCGAATGCGCGTCTCCGTCATCCTTGCGTGAGATATCCAACTTGCTGTGATCGCGGCCAAAAGAACTAGCTAGCGCTGAGTAGAAAATTGGGAATTTGCATAAATTTCGAAAAAAAGAACATTCTCGTGAGATATACCCAAAATTTCGAAAAAATTTTCCTGGAAATTTCCGTTCCATTTGACTTTCATCCTGGAATTTCCGGAATTTTCGGTTGAATGGTTCGCTTTTCGAAACTTCAACGATTTCCGGGGGCGCTTACCATTCGACCAAAAATTTCGAAATTTTCGAAACGGGGACAAATGGTACAGAAATTTCCTGGGAAAAGTTCCAGAAAATCCGGAAATTGTTGAATTTCCGAAAAGCGAACCATTCAACCGAAAATGGAAACGAGGGTCTCCATGAAAAAGTTTTCGAAAACTTAGGTATACCTCAGGGGCGGATTGTTTAAAGCCCGACTAAGCTAACCCAGGATTAGTGAGGATTTTGATTTCAGTTTTGTAACTTTTCGGTGAGGTTTTCTGTTTACATTGTTTGTCCTTTAGTATTAAGTTTGAATGATCACAAACTACAAAAAAAACACAAGCAGTGAAAAACATTTTTTACACAAGAAAAAACAATACTTCGGTTAATTTTTAATCCTGGGTTAGCGTTAACCGGCTTTCAAACAACCCAGCCCAGGAGGTTGTCCTGTTTTTTCAGAAATTATGGAAATTCGCGATTTTCTATTCAGCGCTAGTTCTTTTAGCCTCGATCACAGCGAATTTGACATCTCAGCCCAAGATGACGGCGACGCGTATTCGAAAATGGATCGAAATTTTACTCTAGATAATATTGCCTTTTGTCGGTTGACAAATATTAACGACAGCTAAATTTGTCGAGAAAGCGTTGAATTCCAATGAAATAAAATATGCATAGGCTGGCTACGAAATGTACAAATATTTATAACGCGTGCAAAGTTAATGTACCACTCATAAGCCGTTTGTTTTCGGACGTTTCTGCTGTCGTGGTTGTTATAAGGTCCCTGCTGATATGGTCTTTGAAAAATCACAATTTCGACTTACCAGTGTTCTGTTAACTTCTATTTACTTTATTTTATTTTATTAACTTCGCCAACTTAGTATTAAATTAACACACACACACGCACACTCACGGAAAATAAAATTGTAAATGATTTCAAAAACTCATTAATAATTCATGAGCCTAACAGCCAATTAAAACACTGAGAAAGCATCACATGCATGAGCTTTATATCCGATAAAACACTCCTCGTTAGTATTCTTTATAAATAGAATACTGATAAGGCATAGCTTGTTTTTCTTGTATGCTAATATCTTCTCCTTACAATTTGAACCTTTGTTCGAACTCCGAAGACACCCACTTTTTCAGGAATGTTTTTGAAGCCGTTCAAAAAACTCGCAGCACGTGTTTTATCCGGT
>CM042757.1:15978097-16000597 GCA_022496165.2 Catalaphyllia jardinei | reverse complement strand
ATCGTTTTCGCCCGTCCACACTACAACGCCGTATCCGTTATGAAAACGCTTTTATACCCTCAGTGCGCATGGTAGCGTCTTTCCGCCATTTTGGATACTCACAGTCGAGTGGTCTGGCGCCCGGTCGTGTCTATTTTGTTGACGTCACCGTTTTCAGATAGCATTGTTTTCTCCGTCTACACTAGAAAACAGCGTTTTCAAAAAGCATCGTTTTTAAATCGCTCCACCCTGGAGAGCGTTTTCGAATGGCTCCGTTTTCGGTGATCGTTTTCGGCGTTGTAGTGTGGACGACAGCCGCGTCCGGAGCAAAACAGCTCCGTTTTCGTTTGAAAACGGATTAGTGTGGACGGGGTCTTAGAAAACTGCTCTGAAAACGTTTAAAAATGGCGGCTTTTTACAAACCAAAAAAGCAATTTTGGAACCGGAAAGGGATCTTTTCTTGACCATAAACAATCAAGAATTGGTTCATGCTTAGCGTGCGTATATCGAGTTATGGATGAACGCGGGAAGTTTTGAGATCATGAAAGGAAAGAGTTGCTCGAGGCGATAGCCGAGATCAACTCTAGCTCTTTGAGTACTCTCCAAATTTCCCATGAGCATCCATAACTTGATATACCCACATTAAACATGAACCAATTCTTTACTGTTGCTCAAGAATGAATGAATTAATGAATTAATCAGGCAAGCAAAGTCAAAAATACTCACTGAAAATGCAGACAAACAAAGTCAAAATACTCAAGTTGAAGTAAACATCTTTCAAGTTAAAACTTGCTGAAAGGTACAGGCTCGAAGTATGTATGTATGTATGTAAATCTTTATTTATTCACGGAAAATCATCAGTTAAGCTAAGTTAAAAACTAAGACTAATTACAACTGCTTTACATGATTGCCGTGTGGGAATCCGATATATCAGCTACCTTCTTGATATTTCGCTTAAAATGCTCAACGGATGCAGCATTTTTTAAGTTAGAGATTGGATTGTTCAGAATGATGTTCACATTACTGAAACGTAAACAAAAGGAACTTAGACTAAGCTCGACGGAAACTTCACAGCCTAATCTGACTTTTGATAACAAAACTATGGCATCGTGAGAAACACTTTGAGGTAAATCTATTAGCTGTTCTCCACAAACCAACAACGCTAAATGACCAAACATTTGCTAAATACGAAAGTAATTTAATATCATTTTCACTAGCCCTAAAGCCCAGTACACCGTCGTCAATGCATAAACTTTACTTACTAGTGATGCATAGTGGATACTACAGGGCAAATAGTTGTAAAGAATGGCCGGTTGGCAGATGTACAGGATGTAATTAGGTGACATAGCACGACGACGCTGCAAACACTTGATGAACATCAAGACAAAACACTTTAAAACTCATATCAACACTACAAAACTATACGATAAATGAAGCAATTCTCGCACGCTCATTGGGTAATTTTCATTGTCCATAAGCGGACAGACACATGTATTTATAATTTATGCGCGAGGAGGCAACGAGCGAGAGCGAACAATTTGAGAATTTGTTATGGTAGAAAACAAACTGGCGTCAGTTTTTCATGCGTCTGCCCTGTTATGGACAATGAACTTCGTCATAACATTGTCAATTGAAAGAAGTCTGCGGATTCACAGCTACTTTATTGACAAGATCCGCAGCTTCTTTGACAACAATTTTAGTCCACAGCTACTTCGGCTATCACCTGCTGGATCCACAGCTACAGCTGTACTTTGACTATATTATGACGAAATTAGTGATCAATAACAGGACAGACGCATGGAAAACTGATGGGTCTGTACATAACAAGCGTTTAACCTCTTTGCTGTGCGAGTATCAATAATAAACTTGAACTTAATAACTTAAACTAGACTTCAACTAAACTAGTATCAATTCGTTATTCTTAAGTATAGCAAATGCATAGCATTTTAGTAATCTTCAAAAGTCTTTTCTTATTTGAATTCCGCTTACAAACCGAGTTCGAGGTCTGTACTGTATGTTACGGACCGAGTTATTTACTTTTTGAATTTGGCCAAACCGCGGAGGGCGGTGATACAAAGCGAAGGGGAACAAACAAGAATCCGTAACATGCAGTAGGCACTAAGAAGACAAGGTTAGTAAGATGTTTATTAGTATACATGTATCTCTACTGTGCCGGACGGTTCAAGTCATGCGGGACGCACGTCAAAAGCCAGACTATAGAATTGGAAATATCGTTGCTTAGTTGTTAGCAGATTTAAACACATGTTCTCAAAATTTTAAGTTAAACGTTAAGAAAACGCAGCGATAAATTACCGACCGTTGGCGACAAAAAAAGCGTCAAATTTGAATAGGGCCACACAGTTGAATACGGTCCGCTTAATTGACCAATCACAGCGCGGTTATAGGAACCGAGAGATATAAAACATTTTTATAAAAACTTATGTATCACCTAGTAAAAGTGTACTTAAGTCAGGAAGTGTTCCCACGATACCAGGACAACCCTCCGGCATACTGGTACAACTTCATCCCGGTACCCTCATGTGGTTCTGTACTCGTTTACACGATGCCAAGAATGGATCTTTTCCTGTTCTGTCCCTCTCAGTCTGTCGTGCAACTCTGCGTTATCGAGGGCTATAGCGGAGCACTGCGTAACAGAGAATGAGTAAAAACAAGACAAGTGCGATTTCATCACTGTGCCACTCCATTACGAAAACCTTTCATCAATTAAATTTTTGATTTATTTTTAATAAAGGGAGTTTTCATATCGGGATAACCTCTCAACTTCCTTTCCTAGAAGCATCTTTTTAGTTTTCAACTGTATATACAATAGGCCTCTTGCACTAAGAGATCACGTGACCAATGCCTCCCTTAAACAGTGAGTTGTAATATTGCCGATGCCAAAAATTGACAGAGCACATAAAAATTATCTTACACCCGAAATTTGAGAGGAAAGGCATTTAACGGGGATATTTTATGGTACTTTGATTTTTCAACAAATTAGTATGATTTGTATTGGCCGCCATGTTGGAGGACATACTCTTGCCCTCCAACATGGCAGCCAAAACCAGTTTTTGTTTATGTCTGATAGTTACGTTCAGATGTGCTATAAACGTTACTACATCATCTTTTCAACATTTTCCTTGAAACTGAAGTGCAAAATTTGTGTCAGCTGAAAACGGTAATTCATAATTTTAAAAATCAAGTTTTGGTCACGTGACCAGCTAGGGACTTTCTCATTTTAAGCAAATGGTGCGGGTTTGAAAAACCAAATCGCTATTTTTTTTGTTTAAGAGATGACCCACTAATATTGTTTTGAAGGCAAAATCATGTAACTTTCATTTTCATAAAAACGATGTCACATGACCTCTTAGTGCAAGTGGCCTGTTGCTTCTGGAATAAATAAAGTATCTTATGTATATTACATGTCCACTGCCAGTCATCAAAATCAGTGTCAAAAGTAGTGGACTGGAATGGGCAGTGCATGCACAGTTTTTGCCACCCAATACACATTGCATTTTACAGTTCTGTCAAAAGTAACCAAGCCTCAACACGGATGAGAGGTTTGGGTTGACCTTGAGATGACAGAAATTTGAAACTAGTTATCATAATATCAATGTAACCTACGTTTGAAAGTAACAAGGTTTGTATCATAACAAAATCTATCCTAGCCTTGCTTCTGTGCAAAAGGCCTGATCACTAAACATGAAACTGTCCACTGGGCTACTTTTGATGGTGTCTCCTGAGCCATGTTATGTAGAGCCATGTTATGCAGGGCCCCTGTTGATACCAGCCAATGGTTAATGGGGCCATCCTGCCTAAATAAACTTTGACTTGACTGGTCTGTTTAGTGCTGCCTTATGTGAACCTGTTAATAATCATACTTGTATGTAAAAAAAGCTTGACTGTGTAGAAAACACCATGAAAGAGGTAGCATGAGTTAAGCAAATTTGTTAAATGCTTTATACATTAATCATGAATGTGACTATATTTTTCAAAAGATGAGTCCTTTTGTCAACAATATGGAAAATCTGTCCAAATCAAACTAAAAAGAATCACAAATGTTGCAAAAGGTTTTTATTTTGTTAAATTATAGATGGATCAGATAAAGCAATTTTTGATATTCTGGTTGCATGAAAATTGGAGCGAAGGCATAAACTCAATAAGCAAAACATCAGCTCCATCGATGTTTTGTTCTTGCCACTATTATCATATGACGAGACTTTATTTGCTCCCCTCACACAAGGAATGCTTGCTATGCTGGCTAGAAAATAGAATTTTCTATTTGTAGCCAACATAGCAAACATTCCATGTGAGAGGGGAGCTAATAAAGTCTGGTCATGTGATAATACAAAACAAATATACAGGGTTAATCCAAAGCAACATGGTTCATTTAGGAGGCAAATATATACTCATCCATAATTTCCAATCTTAATGAGTTGTTTTACATCATTAATATCATCAACATAATATATTATATGTGATAAAGCTCAGTTTAAATCAAAGTTTACAAGATTAATATATCTGCTGGTGCTCAGCTCATACACCTCAACTAGTGGGATATCCTTTTCAACAAAACGATACTCATCAATGATGACCAACAGGTTGAACCACTGGGTTGAATAGCAGTTATTGCTTGAAGCTGTGGAATGCTTCTGTGCACTGTGCTCACCAGTAGACAGTATTTCAACAAATTTATGGAACTTTTCTTGCACTTGCCAATCAAGTGTCACTCCAAGAGCAGGAGAAGTAAGTAACCAAGCAACAGCAGAGTGCTCCTTTAAACGGTTACCACCATTGGCAGTTTGAGGTGTCAAGGCTCTGCTAATGTGGTGAAAATGAGTCAGGAAAGCATCCAGATCCAAACCTACTAAACCTGATGAAAAGGGGAACTTGATGTCCTGAAAAAGAAAGTAACAGACATACATGTAATGCAGTAGGCCATTACTGAGTTGCCTTGAGCCTCTGTATCAAAATGATGCTTGCGCAAAACCTTTCATATTGAGATGAGTTTTAGTCCTGTGGCATTAAAGGTCTTGGGAAGCATAATTTTATATGAATGTTTTGCATAAAGCCTTGTTTTGACACAGAGGTAAAAGGTAACTCAGAAATGGGCCTTAAACACATCATGGTCTCTTTCATGATGTTCTTATTCAAGATCTATACCTCTAGCTCTCCAGTAAGTTAAGAGTTAAGTAATCGAGCCAATCACCCTACTTCCAATATCTCTAACAAGCATCCCTAAGTTCTTTACCCAGGGCAAGAACATCTGCCATTTATTGCTTACTGCAAATTTGATTACTGTTAAGTATTGTTTTCTACCTGAGATCCAGAATTATCATGACAGAGACCTTGTTGTAATTCATTCACAGCTCCTGAAATGTAGTCATACCAGCCCACCATCTCTGCTTGAAGTACTGACACTGTTGTATTCTGCTGAAAGCCATGTAAAACAGCAACCTTCCCATAAATGCTACCATCATGTTCACCATACTTTACAGTTTTCTCTTCACTGTGAAGAACTGACAACAGAGCATCTAAGTTAAGATTTACAGTCAAAGATTTTGAAATTGGGATGTTGCTACATGTATGATTTCCTTTCTTATACAAAGGTAATGGCATGATGTAACTGTCATTGTGAAGAGCTTTGTTTATCATCACAGTATTCTGTTCTTCACCAATTGTAGCATCACACAGACTATGGTCTTTTGTAACATCCTTATTCGCAAGAATTGAGGCCACACATTCTTCAGGTTTGGCATTTTTCTCATTCTTCATACACTTTTCATCATCAGAAAACAAATCACTGTGTTTGCTTTCTGAATCACCATGAATGTCAACCCTCTTTTCATGGCCATTCTGTAGATGCAACGCTGTGCTCAGTGTTATTCTATGTTCCAAATTACATGTAGCCAATTCAACGTAGTTCTCAAAATGTGAAGCACTTCTGTTAGATAATGCCTCAGATGTACTTAATTTGTTGTTCACATGAGCTTCATAACGTACTCCTTTACAGCTACCATTAGACTGCTGTTGTAAACAATCTAAGAAATGAAAATCTGAATTTTGTGAGATTGAGAATTCAGAGATAACTGTTTTTTGATTTTGATCAGTTTCATTGGAAGTTGTGTCAGTGAAATCACTCTTTAAAGGTCCGGTACACAGTTCTTCTAGGTTTGGTTGCTCATCTAGTTCGGGTACGTTACATGACGTAGGTGTCGGTTCGTTCTTTGACGCAAAATGAGGAAGTTCTGATGACCGTGGAAGTTCATCGACTCTTGACGGAGTGAATTGCGAGCCTCCTTCCGAATTGAAAAGAAAAGGAGGGAAAGTCAAGTTAGTGTTCTGATTTGTTGACTGACCCTGTATTGCAGTGCACTCTTTTGCAAAAGCCCACATTGCCTTCCCAAAACGGTGACATTGTGGAACAGATAAGACCTCAAAATCGTAAAGCGACGGACTTAGAAGCCTCCTAGTTACATCTTGATCTGCAGATTCCACTTTGTCGTTATAGCCGCGAATATTACGGTGAAAATCAAGGAATGTAGCAGAGAACTGTCCAGCAGTTACAGGAAACATTCCAAAAGGTTTGTCATCCGCCATCTTGAAAATGAGCTTGCAATCTTCCAGCGTTATTTTTAATGCGCATATTCAATGCGTGGTACTCGCCCCAGTGCCATTTGTCCGTTGAGAAATGTTGACTTGTTTTGATACTGTATTTGCAAACGTTTTAGGCCAGTTTCCTAACAGAAAACAGTTTGGCAGATATGTTTGATGTTGCTCTGAGTAGTGCTGGAGCAACTATCGCTCTTGCGACATCGTTTGATGAAAAGTATCCGCCGGAAAACATGATAGATGGGTGAGTAATTTACAGTTCAACACACATCTTACATCAGTCATCCGTACATGTGATGAGAGCTTAGCTTTGTCGAGAAATATACTTTACTTTACTTTACTTTACTTTAAACATTTTTCGGACAAATCAGTCCAGGGAGAAAGGCGCGAACAGGCTATACAGTTCTTATTAAAGCACGAACCCATCAAATTCAGAACACTGAAGACCAGACCGCAACACCGGGAACTCCATGCCCTACATATACTCTTTTATACGAGAAGTGTGTGACACTGAAGGTACAAGAAACGGGGCCTACGGTTCATAGTCCTTGTCCGAGAAGACTTGAACGTTTCACCATTTGCAGGTGTCATTACAAAGGCAGCACGTTCGTCTCAGTTATTTAAAGACCCTGAGTGTTACTCCGGCCAAGGTTTGAACCTAGGACCTCCCGCACGGCAGTCCTGTGCTTTACCGGTCGGCGGTTGGAATTAAGGTGATTCCTCAGTATTGCATTGCGCATCCCTACTGCACAGGATTTTTGCATCATTAGCGTGCACAAATGAGCACGTGCATGTGCAAAACATAAGAGATTTCCCACAAGCAAGGCTGGATAGCGAAATAAAAGGTCGTTTTCTCTTAAACGAGGATGGTGACCTATATTTTTTATTACATAATAAGAGTGCTCATGTTATCCTCTTTAATCTAAAAAAAAAATTAAAAATTTATCAGAAGGAAAGAATTATACAGCTAAACGTGTGCACAAAACCGTTATTCTAGGATGTAAATTATGTCTTTGAAAATAACGACTCGACGAGCGCATTTCGTCCACCTCGTTTCATGGTGTGATTTTTTCCACAAATTTTATATGATATTGTTTCATATGTGCCAGACTTCCTCCCTGTCAAGTTTCCTTCCAAGTATTACTCCGATAAACTTTACTTTCAGCTACCGTATAATGTGACATGGACCGATGAATAACGCACGTGATTAGCAGGAGAACAGGTATAAATAGGCCACGATTGGCCCATCATCTCTCTTTTGGGCGAATGGTGACCTATCTTTTTTATTTTATTTTATGAAACAGTGCTTGGTAGGGAACATTCAGAGAAAGTTTTAAAAAAATTCATTAGTAATTTTTACACAAACACTCTTTCTTGTTAGTTCTCTATGCTTGTCGCTTGTAATGTATTAAAATCTTAAACAATGGTATATCGATTTAACAAAGGCATGTTATTTGCAGTGAGAGATTTAGTCGTCCTGGCAACCATGCTTTTTATATCCTCATTCTTGGAGGTGCAGATCTGTATTTTCTGTCGTACTGTAAAAAATAAACTGTAGGAAACCACTAAATTCAAACTTGGTTCTTCCAGATGTCTAGTTCTTTTGAACTCAATATCATTTCCCTTTGATCCTTGCCATTTATTCTTTTACTAATGAATTTTTTGAACTATTTTTCATTTCCCCTGAGACGTCAAAGTACATATGTAGCAGGGTTAAAAAAAAGAATGGCAGCTACTTTAATTACACATGTAAAGAAATTCTATACATGTACCATCCCTTTTAATTTGTTGATCTAGTGTTTAGGGGTTTCTCCATTCAAAAAGCCTGCATACCATAAGCCTCAAATTAAATTATTATTATTAAGGACGTTTCTGCCCAAAATGTTTCCTCCTTCAGATTTTTTAAAACTTGTCACGCAAGAAGGTAATGATCTACTTTTGCCAAAAAGGCGTAAAATATTGGGGGTCACCGACTTAGTTTTGGAGAGAACATGCTCCGAAGAACACCCTTTCATACAATATCCATACTTAGTATATACCGCACAAGTGAATAACACTTTTCACGCACGCTGATTGGCTAGCTCAGAAGTGATTAGCCAAGTACTATTTACCTCCGGGCAGCCGAAGAAAAACAAAAAAAATGGCTTTTGTCGGGATATGGTCACAAATAAAGTTAATCTTTGGGCTGCTATTTATTCAGCTTGTTTGGTATATAATTATTATCACCTCAGTGTCAGTTTCCCGGCATAGTAAATCGAACGTTCGAAAATCGAACTCAATCGAACTTAATCGAACTCAATCCATGGATTGGGTTCGATTGAATTCGTCAATCGAACCAAATCGAGCACCGAACTTTGTGTGAGTTCGATTTCTGAACCAATCGAACTTAATCGAACAAATCGAACCCAATCGAACTCAATCCATTAGTTTGTGTTGGATTGAATTCAACTCAATCGAACACAATTATTAAATGGATTGCGTTTGATTGGCTCTGGTAAACCCTATACAAAGCAAGCCCAAAGCAATCCCATCAAAGCCGGTTTTTCTTGTGCTTTTTTACCATTTATTCAATAATAGAAACCCCATTTATAAAGTGTCCACGGCAGTTGGGAGAACAGAACAGAACAGAACAAAGCTATCATTATTCTCGCAGGCGAATTCCTTAATTGTTGTACCCTTTCCATTTAAGCTAACTTAACTGAAATTGCAACAAGGCAACTCGAAGGGTTACGTTTATGTAAAAATTCAAGCAAATTACTAACCGCGACACAGGCGACGGCATACAGTAGATGGGTGATTATGAAAAATATCTTAATAACGACATACAGCCTAGGATTCTCTCAAATTCACCTTGGACAATTAACAGTGACCAAGAGAGTAAGAGATTAACCATCGTCAGTATATTGGACTTTTGGAGCATCTTACTGCCGTGATAGAAAGGACAATTAGTAAAGGCAACAGTAAAATTATTCCTGGTCAAAATCAAAGTAAATTATCAGATGTTCGTGTACATTTACAATCCACAGTGCATCTGAAGCCATTTCCGCGGAGTTTCTTCGTAACTCGAGCTTCCAAGATCTGCTTGTGGATCTTCAACGCCTGTTTTACACGAATCACGAGTTCGAAAATCGAACGTTCGTTTGGGTTCGATTGATTTTCTTTCTTTTCGGTGAGTTCGATTTCGTTCGAATGTCGAATTCAATCGAACTCAATCCATGAATTGAGTTGGATTGAGTTCGATTGGGTTCGATTAAAATTTAGTTCGATTGGGTTCGATTTACTATGCCGGGCAGTTTAAGTGGTGGATATTTACCTCGCAGCTTTGCGGGTTGGTAAATATCCACGACAATTCACCTCCACTTCGTTGAATTGTTAAATATTTCTCTCTCAGTACTTGACAAATTTTCATAAAATTCCTTTTTTTTATTGGACAGGTGCTTCCTTGTTTGTGAGCTATATTTTAAGCAATGAATTATGTTTTGGCCAATTTTGCTCTCTGAAGATACAATGTACAGTCATGTTTCTCTCGAGACGAGTCTCGTTTCTCTCGAGAAGTTTCTCGTTTCTCTCGAGTGTACTGCAAGTACCAACGCTTTGCCTTCAGGTGAATATACAAATGGCATTATTGAGATATGATTTTGCACACATCTACAGTGTATACATGAAGGAATTGCATTCGTTTTGTTGTGAAACGAACGGCTTGCAATCACGATCGACCGCACGCTCGTCTTGATTTATTTTACTATTTTTATTCGCAACTTCAAGCGACACAAGTTTAGATGTCTAATAAAACGGTTTTTTAAATAATTATAAGGTCGAAGTTATTCGGTTAGTTTTGATCCGATACTTCACGGATCGAGAGCGCTGAAATCGATGGTTGCTAGCGTGCGGCTTTACATAAACTAATGATCACAAGCCCGTCTTGAAATGTTCTACAGTTCTATTTAAGGTCAAAGTTGTTCAGATAGTTTTGATCTGATATTTCACATATCGACAGCGCATACCAACGGTCGCTAGCGAGTGGCTTCACCGTACGCAAACTAGTGTTTAATTTGCAGCTCGTCTTGAAATGTTTTGCAATTCAAGAACTGACTTTATCCAAACTCAAAATGATTTGTTTAATCCTAAATAACGGTAAACCAAAATGTTTTGTCTATGTAGATCTAAAAATCCTGTATTTCGTGAAAAAAAGGAACGCCATACACTACCGCCGTTGCCATGAACTACAATTTGCATGTGATCGTGTCAACACTGGTTCGTATCAGTTTTTGCGACTTCAAGCCACACAAGTTCAAATGTAAAATGAAATGAGAATCTTTTTGAAACAGATTTCCATTTAAGGTTTTCATTTAAGGTCAATGTTGTTCAGATAGTTTTGCGCTGAAATCGATGGTCGCTAGCGAGCGGCTTTTAACCCGTACGCAAGCTAATGTTCGCAGACCCGTCTTGAAATGTTTTACAGTTTAACAACTCACTCAATCGTGTACCAAACTTAAAATGATTTGTCTTGAACCCAAATAGTGGTAAATGTTTTGTCTGTTAAATCTAAAAAAAGTGTATTTCAAATATGAAAATAAAGTTCTGTTGAATGAAACAGACAATGCGTCCTTTGTTTGCGTGACATCCGCCGAACGTGTAATTAGGAAAGGTTTTCCTGCAACTGTTTACAGAAGAAGGACCGGGCTGAACTACATAAAGCAAAAGCATTTGTAAATCTAGTGCTGACCGTGTTTTAAACTGTTACAGTTTACCGAAATCTGACTAATGTTTGTTTTTCGAAACTGTAAATCAGAAAATCACTCGACCAAAACTTCTTAAAAAAACATGTCAAACGCCGCTTAAACATGAATCTCAAGTTTCATCAAAATAATTTTATCTCGGCTTATTTCTCTGTTAGTTTTCTTTCTGACTGCTTTCTCCTAGCGAAAACTGGCGACACAATTATAACCAGCGAAAAATTGTTCAAACAACGCCACTGCCGGCGCGGTGTGGAGTCGGCAAAAAATATAAATTTCAAAGCGATAACATTGAAGAGCGCCATTTCTGTGAGCCGCCTGAACCGACGTCGCTTATGCTGAGTAGATTTGTTGACGTAGAAATTATTTTAAATAAGTAGCTTGGTTTATGATTTCGATTGAAAATGAAACGACGCGATCTTAAAGTACGCTTATAAAACGCGGCGATATCCTTCCAGAAGATAATTGTTTACGCATTAGACCGGACAAACAAACTTTCGATTGATAATTTCGACTTCACCGATTTGACAACGCACCGCAGATAGAACTTTCTGAAACAATAGATAGTACTACGACTTCTCGGGAGTAATACTAAATGGTTCAGTGACTCTCGAGAGAAACGAGACTCGTCTCGAGAGAAACGAGACGCGTCTCTCGAGAAACGAGACGAGAGGTGGTAACTTACATTTGGGCGGTACTGTATACCCCCTCCCTCATAATGGTTAATATGGTGCATATTTCGTATACTTTGGGTATGGATTAATTTCTGATATTTGTCCATATAATATGATTTTTTTGTTGTAGATGACAGGCAGCTCTCTATGTCATCAAGTACTTTCAGCTGTATTGGTTTTTCCAAAATAGTCCAAACAATGTTTCAATTTGTCATATAGACAATAAAGGCCAATCAAAAACACAAAATGTGGAAGAAGTTAAAACCACACATGTACCGGTAGCTAATTGAGGATACTGTACATATGGTCAAGAGGGCTATGTGGTTAGATTGTTGATAAGCAATATTTTCTATTGGCAGTTAAAGGCCTTTGCATAGAGAAAAGCAGCAAAACAGAGCCAGTGGACTTTGAACCCCTTGTGGATAAAGGTACTGGTACATGTGTAATTCATGTACATGTTAAATGGTTGTTTAAATCTTTATTTAGTACTTGTATGCAGTATTCCATCCAAAGACCGGTATAACAAGTAGTTTTCCTGGCTGTTTTTCTTGTTTGCTTGTTTTGTTGTGACATCACTACTTGTAGGTGTGGTGGCCTAATGAGCTGTGCACTGGGCTCTGGAGGAGCTTTCCATTTGATCAAAAATTCCTGAAGTATACACAACAATGTACACCACACTGGAGAATTTTTGTATACACTGTATGTAATCACATGGGCCTGAGGGCAATTAAGGATTAATTTCACGAGTACTTTCAAAGTTTTCACAAAATTGCCCGAGTTGCGACAAGGGCAATTTGGAAAACTTTGAAAATACAAGTGAAATTAATCCTTAACTGCCTGAGAGCACTTGCGATTACTTGTTTATCAAATAAAGGGCAAAATTTTGAACAAAGGGCAACTTTCAAGGTCTTGCTGTCACATAAACAGGTTTGCCGGTTGTCATTAAAGAACAGGCTAGGGGAAAGCCTGCTATAATATAGTAAGCAAAACACAGCAAGTTCACTCAAAGCAATTTCTTTACAAACAAAACTTTCAGCAATCTAATTTTATTCACCTGTTTTGCGAATCTTGCAACAGCGTGAAACTACTTCATTGATCTGTGGTAGACGTAAACAAGTGTCAAAACGAGCTCCAATAACTTCTTGAATCCAAAACTCTCCTTTCCACTTTGAAAACTTCACATACCAACACAATTTACGTTGTTTTTACGCCGATAATGTGAGCTTTAATACTAATACGGTGACCCGAAGCAAAACGAAGAAATTAACTTTGAGTTTGGCAGCCATGAAGTTCTGTAACTCAACGCTTCGTGCAACACCAGCTGTACCCAAAAGACTGGGCTTTGTGACATGTTGATTTTCTTTCACGTTACGATGAAATAACTGTGTTTAGATTAAACTCAGAAGCTATGCATTTCTGAAATCCGTTTGAAGCTAGAAACCAACTCAATGCAGGCGTGCTCGGCCAATCAGCATCAAGTAATCATACCCTCTTGATTACTAAAAGCTCCTACCGTGATCTGTCTCAGCCATTCAGCACTCAGTAGTTTTGCCCTGCATGCGATAAGAAAAGAATACACAAAAAATTTAATTAAAAAGGTAAATGTACTTGTAGACCAAATTATGACTACCTTTTTCTCCATAATTAGGAACCCCCCCAATAAAATATTAATAATAATGATAATAATAATAATAGTAATGATGATGATGATAATAATAATATAATAGATAGATAAATAAATAAATAAAATAAAATTACAGTTTTCTTCCAAACTGAAATTTTGCAGATTTTGACTAAAGAAGCCCATCTCACGGGAGGTATGGTGGCTAATGTTTAGTGCGCTTGACTCTGGAGCAAGCGGTCCGAGATCAAGCCCTGGCTGGGGACACTGTGTTATGTTCCTGGGAGAGACACTTCACTCTCACCATTCTTCTCTCCACCCAGGTGTATAAATGGGTACTGGCAAATTATATTCTGGGGTTACCTTACATTGGACTAGCACCCCATCCAGGGGGAGTAGAAATACTCCTAGCATGAAGGGACTTAAAGACACTTCATGCTAGTTAGTTGTCATTTATTTCGCTAATAATGGGAAAAATTGGCAGTTTCACAGTTAAACGGTCTTTCAGCCATTTACATACTGTAGCACGTCATGTTGAAATATGGTTAAAAGATGTCGCCTATGCATGTACACTGAAAGCAGGTGTAAACACTTGTTACATTGTAGAAGCATCTGAACCCTCCTAAAGGCTGAAGGTTGTTTAATGTATCATTCATTTAAAATCATAAAAAGTCATAGATTTTATAGTACATGAAAAGAAATACACTATAAACTGCCCAAGTTATAACCAAGTTATTGAGGAAACAAGGTCATAAAAGATGCAAATCTTAGAAAATATTATAAGTATATATATCACTGGAGTAAAACGATTCATACATGCAGCATTGAAACATCAATTTGATGGCCAAAATGTCTGCAAAAGAAAAGAAAAATAGACAATATTCAGGGATTTCATTAGGGATGGGCAACAGGCAAATTGACAAGCTGTGGGGATGATTAAATTGCCTGGCTGGTTTGACCGTCTAGAGAAAAGTTTAAAAAGTTTCGCCTGCCTCTTGTTTTGCTATTATAGGAGTTCTCCTTTTCCAATGTCTTTTGTTTTTTGTTAATTTAATTTTGACATGATAGACTGTTCAGTCCATAAGGCATGATACACTTCAGTCTTTCAAATTTCAAATAAAACAACCAGCCAATTTATAGTTATTATGCAGTGGACATTGTATTTGTGCAACTTGAATTGTACAAGATTTAAAACATCAATTATGTTTCAGAGTATAAACATACAGAAGGTCAGATGCAGAGGGATGACATACAGATACAGGTACAGTGGATGTTAAAGTTATCAAGTGCGTAACATTGCAAGTGGATACCAGATATAGCTTTTTGTTTGTGTTTATGGACCTCACTGGTGCCTCAGTCCAGGAACGTATCGAAAAGCTGGTCAATATCTAGATATCTTGAGCTCATGATGGTATTACATCCCATATTTCATTAAATTAGCATTAGCTTGTAGTTAATAATTAAAAATTGATGTTTTTATTATTTAGTTGATTACGGACCTGCAAAAGCAAAGTGAAACGCCAAAGCAACTTATTAACCAGAAACATTCGGTCTATAGGTTATTGCACGGTCAATATGCAAGATCTTGGTCTGACATTTTCCTATAAAGACCTCGCTCTCGGTTGATTCATGTAAGTTAATCTTCAAACCTTTTAAGTGACTTGGCCTGTCAGTCATTTCATTTTCATTGGTAATGTACATGTGTACAAGCTATAGTTTGAAGTTAGATTACTGTTTTGTTTGTGTCTTACCTCTTCCTGTTACTTCAGCTTCTCATCTGAGATTTCTGATTAAGAGTGGATTTGATCATTTTGTTTCAATCCATAACGTCAGTGTTGATGACACAGCAGTACATTGAACACAACAACACATTTCATGTAAACCAGTCGTCAATATTATTTATTCCAAGTAATTTTATGTGTTTATAGAAAAAGACTATCCCTGTTATGGTTCTTTGTACATATAAATAATTTTCAGTTTAAAAACTGAATCAAACTGAACAGTGAGATCCATTTAGCCTTATGCTAATAGTACTGTGTTATTATAGGTCTGGAATGCCTGCGAAACACTGCATTTATTTATTACTGTACATAACTCTCTGCACACAATACCTCCTGTGTGTGTATTGTGTTCCTGCAGATAACATGTAAGAACTAGAATACAAGTTTTGTGTTTCTATCAAGTTTTAGTACAAACCTACTAGCGTTCTATCACGAATGCTGTTTGCTGATTACCTATGTTACTCTCTATCTGTTCTGTTCTAGTTAGTGAGTAGCGTAGCACCGTAGCCACTTATTTGCGTTTTTGAAGTCTTTTTTGAAGGTTACTCCAAACTTTCGCGGGTGTCCTCCAGAAAAAAAAAATTATATGCGCGCTGTTTTTAATGAAACCCCCGCAAACTATATATCAGTAGAAAGGTTATAAAATGTAAAATTCGATAAAATTATGTTCTGGTTTGACTTTTGCTTTCCAAAGGCGGCTTCTCAACTCCAAAATGACTGGCTGACGTTCCAGCGAATTAATCGGGTATGAAATGCGATCGTTGATGCAAAAGAACTGTGTAGTGTTGATCACAAAACATCAATCTCCAAAAGGGTGTCAGCAATATTGGCTGTCATTTTATAGATCTGTCAAGTCCCACTACGTATTGAAAAAATTACGGAACGTGTTGCGTTAGAGGCCGCCGCGAGAAAAGCATTTAAAATAAAAGAATTTGCCGACACTGTTTTGTTCCTCATCTATTGGGGAATGTTCTGGCCAGATTTCACGGAAAATCATCAAACCTACATACCCTATTACCGGTAATTCGCTGGAACGAGTCAGCCGATCATTGTGGAGTTGACGGCTTCTGACGGCTTCTGCCTTTGGAAATCAAAAAGTCAAAACAGAACATACTTTTATCGAATTCTACATTTTATAACCTTTCTACTGATATATAGTTTGTGTGGGGTTTCATTTTAAAAAGCGCGTACGAAGGTTTTTGATTTTTTTTTGGAGGACACCCGCGAAGGTTTGGAGTAACCTTAAGGCGGCTCCCTAGAGTAATTACCAACACCATTTCTATAGAACGCAAGTTAGAAAAGGAAAGTTAGTTTATTTCTCTTGGAGTTTTCCCCGTAGAGATTTACCAGTATGGGTACTGTTAAAATAAAGCTTATGTTTTGGTTGTTAATTTCTGGATTAAGGCCGTTACCATGGCAACAAAAAATAAGAAAAACACGCGTGGTTATTTATTTCAGCGCGCGCTATTCTGACGCCATGTATCGCGTGTGGTAAATTAAAGCTCTTCTACCGGTTATTGAAAGAGCATTTTTGACACATTTTTGGCCCTAGTTCTGTGTTTCTAAGAATCGTTTTCACTGTCACGCAATAAAACAAAGATAAATCAAAAACCGTCTGGTGGATAATTGGATAAAGGTAAGAAATTGTTAAATAAGACACTTCTTCAAGTGTTAGGCCTAGCTAAGCGTTTCCCGAAACTTCAACTTCACTTCTCCAAGTTTCAGGCCCGTGCGTTTCCCCAAACTTTAGATATTCGTCGAAATGTTTCGCAGAAATTTACAGAGCCTAGTATGGAAAAACCATGTTGGTGTACATCCGTGGTACACCAATATGGCGGCCGGAAAATAGTGTGAACATCTGGAACTTGCTTTGGCTATCTAGGCGTGAGATTCTAAGTATTGTACAAACAAGCATTTACCTAAGCACTTTTCCTAATACTCAAAATTTTAAAAAGGCTTAAAATCATCAAATGAGTGTATACACTGAGCTCTATCGACGGCGACGGCGACGGCGGCGGCAGCAGCGGCGGCGGCTGCGGCGACGGCGACGACGCGTTGCTCGAAAAATAGCAAAACAAACTGCAATAACATGACAGCAGAGGGTGTAAGGTACTAAACTTATTCTTTTGAGCAAGTGGCTACGCTTTGATGTAAATAACAATGTTATCTTGACATGTTTGATTTTATTTTCCAATGTGTTTCAGTTTTCATTCAAACACAATTTACGTAACCTTTTTAAAAAATGCATCCTTCATGACCTGTGACTGGCTCGATATGTTGTCGCGCAGTTTTCCATGAATATCGTTCATTTTTTATTTGACAGGCAAATTACGTCATAGAACCCAAATGTTCAATCAATGTTGATTTCATTCATGGACGAGTTTCAAAATATCTTGGAAACATGTAAAAATCAATCACTCTTTTTTATAATTGTACCAAGAACTATCAGGTGGCAAGTTTTTGTTGTTGTTGTTTTTTTTGAAGCTCCGTAGTTTGCTGAACGGCTCACTAAGAATAGCGCGATCCCTTCTGCCGCTAAATAAATGAAATATTTCAGTATTCAGAAAGTAAAGTTAACGTTTTTTTTCAGAAGTTGTTTGTAGTGCCACAAGATTTGGTCTACTAGTTAGCTTTCCTTGCTTTTTGGAATTAGCGGCAAGTTTTCTCATTTTTCTTCTTTTCACCGTAAGCACTGGTAGCAGTCGTAGAACGGATGAGAATTAATCCTGAGTGATCATGCGATAAAGTATAAATGCAGTCTTACGGAAGGGGTTTCCCCGTATTAATTTTAAACAATAATTGGATGATGTTTTTGTGATATCGGGAATAATCAAGGTCGAGGCAAGTGAAATCAGCCTCGGCTGATTACACTTGCCTCAACCTTGATTATTCCCGATATCACAAAAACCAAATTCAATTATTGTTTTATTATACATTGTTTTATGGAAAATATGTGTGAGATGCAAGAAGATTTTATTTGTGCTCCTAAAAATACAAGGACAAACGCACCAAGCGGCCGCATCCTTCGAAATCCTTCAAGTGCTCGCGCTCTTTAGCCAAAGGTGTATTAGGCATGCGCACTTCGCGAGGTATAATCTGCACATATAATTGGACAGCAGATTACACCCTAATCATGCTTGTCCACAAAATCACGTGAATTCTCAAAACAACAGGGGGCTCTTGGCCAATCAGAATGTAAATAGTGGGTACAATGTATAATAATATAAGTAATTTACGTTTCGTTTTTGGTGATTAGGTAATAACGAGAACGAAGGGACTCCCCCAAATTAGCTTACGTCATCACCTAGTCGTATGACTTTCTTATATCCAACAAAGTGAGTTCCGTTTTGACTGGCTTCTCGATAGAGGTGCCAGAATATCAGTTCTCAAATAAGTTTTCGGCAATTTCTTAGCTGTCAAAAAAATTTGCAGATTTCAAATCTCGCCTATAAGTTAAGAAACGCGTTCTTCCTCAGCTGATAGTTCAAAGTTTTACTAATTCACAGCTATCAGTTAAACTGGATGGGCCTCCAAGAAGTAACGATCTGCTTTCGTCACGTTTGCCTCTCAAGTAGACGTTCTTCGGCTCGTCACGCGTTCCTCTCCACGAACGTCTGCTTAACGGACCTGTCACAACTGTTCGCTGGCGGTTGGAAATCTTGGCTGTAAGTAAGGAAAATCGTCCTTCGTCAGCTGATAGTTCAAAGTTTGGCCAATTCACAACTATTACTTAAAATGGGCCTCCAAGAACTAACGGGCTGCTGGGATCACGTTGAAAGGCTTTATTTTGCAGTTGAATTTTGCCCATGGAAATTTTCGAATTCTCGCGGTCTTAAGCAACGATCACATATATTATAAGATTGGTAATAAATAAATACTGAGTTTTTTTGTCAACAAGATATGATTAACTCCCTCAACTTGGGCACCAGCTGGTGAATTAAAATCCGCGTTGAAAACGCCGGTGTAGAGCCATTTATCACTGAAAATTTTGGGTTAATTAAATCTTCAATTTAAAAGTTAGGTAACTTCTTCACGCCCCGCCGAAGATACATACCCGTTTGTTTGTTTGTTTAAATAATCCATGATCTGAATTAGAAGAAGTTTGTATAAATGGACTGGAGATCAGATTTATATTGCTTTCAGTTTTAGTTTATTTTTGTAGTCTTGAAATTAAAAGCACAATCCGCTGGTCAACTTGACATAAGCAAAACATGCTGACATAATAAAAGAAACCGGGAAATTGCTTTGACAACGACACAATGTTCTCGATAAATGTAATTACTTCCATGCAAATCATCACTCCAATTTCCAATGCAAATTTAGCCAACAGATCAGCATTTTCAGATAAATTATTTATTAAATTAATTTTTGACCTTGCTGGTAAAAACTAAATTAATTAAGACTTCAAGTGGTCATAGAAACTCAAGAATGCTGATTATTATATTGTCTTCCCTTCAGCAGGTAAACTTAGTCTTGACAAACGTTCAGATTGTTAAAAAAATGATTCTTTTCAGAAATGAAACACTTTGAATGGAAACACATGTTGTGTTTGACAATATTTTACTTAACAAAACCCGTCATTCTTCTGATTCCCTTAACAATTTCTGTTATTCAGGTACAATAATTAATAATTAAAAGCAATTCTTGCCGATAAAATATTAGATTGTTATATCGGTTATAATTTAAAATTCTGCCCAAAACAAAAGACTTCAGTACGAGGCTCACGGGAATAGCTAGAGAGTTGTGGGGTTTATTCCCCAGAGCCTCGTGCCGAAGTCTATTGTGTGAGGCTGAATATTAATATATCAAAAGTGGTCTATTGTATACTTATTTACAGTCTGTAACATGACAGCGAACTTCCGTGCGATTGCTATCATTTTCTAAAAGTCTGATACCAAAAATTGTTTCACCCACTAAATAGGTTTCAGTCACTTAAGGTCGGCACAAGAGTTTACACAAAGGGACTGGTCGCAGGGACTTGTCCCGCGAACAGTTCACACGAAGCGTTCAAAAGTTCACACGCAGCGTTCAAAAGTTCAAACTCGTTTGAATTCGTGGGACTAATCGCAGGGACTAATGACTAGATTTTGAAGCGAAAATAGCCAGTTCACACGATGCGACTAGGGACCAGTCGCAGGGGCTAGTCCCATCGTGTGTGCCGACCTTTTAACTCAGCTGTTCACTTCAGTATCCTCTTAAGTTTCGCTAAAAAAGGTTTTTAACCTAGCTGTAATTGTTCTAGAAAAGTCATGGTATACCTCCAAGAGACTGAAACAATTGCTTATTCTTAAAATGGTAAATATTTCTACCCAGGATGTAGAAAAGACTAGTTAATACGTCCATCTAATTTATGTACAACTTAGCACAAAATCAAAAACTGTTAGTTGAAGTCATTCATATTCTTGTTCTGATGCAATCACTCGCTGCCTTCATGGTCACTCTTGGCAACACCTGGCAAAGGAAATAAGTAAACAAACAAGAACACATTTGAAATCCAATAGGCTAATGTTCAGTTCCTTCACAGGTCTTAATTAAGTATTTTCTTAAATGGCAGTTACCTAAAAATTTACACACTATAAATTCTTCTTTTAAAAATTGAATTCGAGACGAGCTCTGATTGGCTCAATGCTATGTTTTACCTTTGCATAAGACAAGAAAATCTTGTTTCGTTGTGTAGCCGCAGTACGCAAAGTCTTAAATTTTACCGTCTTAACAGGTATCATAACAAAATACTGCTAGTTAAAAGACACATCAGAAATGTGAGGTTAACCAGTGGCTCTTGCTTTCCTAATTAAAGTTTTCGTTTAAAAACTTCCTTGGGAATTCAGTGATAACAATATGATACATGGCTGTGGCTTGTTGATTGGTTAAATTATAGGTAAAAAATCGACAGCTTGAACTGGAGAGGACCTATGGGGAGAGGTCTTGGGGAGACCAATCAAGGCGTGGCTCAAGTTTTGTCTGATTACCAAAAGGAACCTCCACGGACAGACAGTGTTATTTATTATTGTTTCTTCCTAAAACATAGTGGTATTTCTACTAAATAGTGGTATTTCGTACTGCTCAAACCTAAGTAAGACCAACGTCCGTAAGGTGCCGATGAATATACCCGACGTTTACACGCTATGCCCCTCGCCCTCCCGTAACGGCTACCCAAAAGTAGCGCTTCCATTACAGATACAGCCGAAAATAACCAGGGCCGTTACTTTCGGAACTCTTGGGCGGTACTATTGCTGATTCAAGGTGTCAAAAACATTTCCTAATTCTGACTGGTTTTCGTGTAGTCTAAATCTAGCTATAAAAACAATCTTTTTTGCAAAACGTCATACATTGCATAACACGTTAATAATTCCATCGTGTACACTCTTATTATCGACAATATTAGCTACATCGTAAAATACCATACGTCAGCCGAGGAGGATCAAAGAACAGACTTAAAAGAAATAATTAGATATAAGAACCTAGTCCTGTTTTAAAAATACACTGAGTGCAATCAATAACATTTGAAAAAAATAGATATACCAGCAGCCCTTTTTCACAAAAAAGGAAATACTTGTTTTGAATGAAACTTACTTATCTTTCTAAAATCAAAGGTCGCATCATCTCCAATCAGTATAAAAGGTGCCCACTGGTTCACGTCATAGCCCTTACTTCTCATCCACTTCATGGCCTCGTGTAGAGATTCACCAGGACTTTCCCCAGCAACAAGGTGATCGTAGAAATGACTCATGAACTGCTCTGTTGCTTTGTCGTCCAGTGCCCACAGTGCCACCAACACTGACCGTGCGCCAGATCCTAGGAATGCTCGGGCAATTCCCACAGCTCCTTCGGCCTTTGTGTGTCCACGAGCACTGTGGCAACAACTAAGGACTACTAGTTTAGCCCGCAGTTGAATTTTTGAAATGTCAGACATTGTCAGTAAGTAGAGTCCTTCTTGAGGTATTCCCTTTAGGAATACGAAAATACGATGCATGGGCAATTTCTCCTTTCTCTGCATCACCGTGTGCAGCGATATGAATCAGAGCTGCTGAATCCATTGCTTTAAGTACTGCCTGCTTGGTTGCTTGCTGTCCTAACAAAGGTTCCACAACCAACTT
>CM042757.1:15960597-15973097 GCA_022496165.2 Catalaphyllia jardinei | reverse complement strand
AAATCTAGCTCCTTTAGCTATAGCTTTATAAACTAAATCTTTAGAAAGTGTCTTTCTTCGTGTTTCAGTTTTCAATATACTGTACATACATGTAAAACTCACTGTGTAAAATTTGGAAACCTTTCTTTCTTCCACTGGGTCGCTCAATGTGCTAGGAGTAACGGTGCTTTTTCGTCCAAACTGGCGACAAAAAAGGTTTATAATTTAATGTTGAATTTAAACTTTCAACAACAAAAAATAATAAATACGGGACGCATGACAATATTCAGAAAGTGAAATCTGTCATCCTTCCCCTCTCCCCTCCCCACCCCAAAAAAATATTAGGTTATTCCCTTTTCAAGAAATTGGTCTCCATCCAACCAAGACCTTTTTGACGATGTCACCCATTAATGATACTTTTTCATATTAATTCACCTCAATAAATCAATATATCATTACGATTTTGGTAAATTACGCAAGTTTCAAAGGATCCGGACTTTCAACAAAAAAAATTAATAATAAATAATAAATACAGGACGCATGACAAGATTCAGAAAGTGAAATATCTAATCCTTCTCCTCCCCTTTTGACAAAAAATGTTACGTCATTCTGTTTTCAAGAAATTGGTCTCGATGCAACCAATTGACTTTTTTGACGATGTCATGCATTATCAATACTTTTTTCATACTTCTCATTTCATGACTACTTTCTTGTGTCCAATCCAGTAGCCGTAAATGCAAAAGAGCCAAGATCCGACCATCTATCGCACCTGACCACAAAGCGCAATTTGCTTGTGTTTTGAAATCCTAGAGGAATTTGAAAAGAATCATGGAACTTTCATAATCAATTATTATAACACCAAGACTACATGAATCTTATCAGCTTATTAGTATTGTGCTCCAAAATTCTAGATAAATGCGAAGACTTTGAGAGTGAAAAGTTTCTTTGGGAAATTATTAAAATGGAAATCCCTTCTCAAACCATTCAATACTCCAAACACAGAAGATTAAACTTAAAACTGAGCGATCCTAAAAAGCGAGGCTGAGGTGTTCAGCCTGTCAATCACAAATCCCAACGGATGACCGATGCTCCCATTTGATTGGCTAATTCACTCAGGTCTAATTTTAGCGCGTTGCCATTAAGTTCTGTTTTTCTGTTTTCTGAGGTTGAGAAATAAATTTAAAAACTAAAATTCGTAAAAAAAAATATACAAGGTGACTGCGAAGGTAATATATTATATCTACGGTAATATGGTAATTCTTCAGTCCGTTATCTAAAAGAGATTACGTAAGGTGAACATTAGCTGCTGTTGTACTCTTACAGCTAAAATTCGGTCGGCCTTTTACGAACGTAATCAGTTGCTTTATGGCATTCAGAAGTAACGAAAACTACTTCAGCACTTGAAAGGTGTTAAATCGCTTCGGTATATGTAGCGATAGTTTCAAACTCCGTTCAAACATGTATTCAAGCCTAGGGCCAAAAAAATATGGCAAAAAGTTTTGTTAAACATCCGGTAAAAGAGCTCTAATTTACTCTTGTTTTCTCACACCCGATACATGGCGTCACATGAGTGCGCGCTCAAATAAAGAGCATGCGCAATTCAATTCTCGTCCAAGGTTGTCTTTGATCGAGGATTGCTCGAAAACCTACCGTACAACCTGTGATGAAATTTTCACAGCTTTTTTTTAATGAAATTTTCACAGTTGATTTGTTGGGTGAATCACGTTTAGAGCCAAAATTTAAAAAAATCTGTAAGACAGATTTTGAGCTATTTTTAATTTCACATTCTCTTAGTTTGCAAAAAATCTGTCTTACAGATTTTTATTTTACTTTGCATGAATGTTAAATCAGACCCAATTTCTTATTCCTGAAATTTTGAGGTGGGGTCATATGGGTAGATTTTGAGAAAATGCGACTTAACCTACTAGTGCCCAGACGTCTCTCATTGGGTACTCGGTCGCTCATTTTGGTCATTTGTTGACGTTTAGATGGTCAAATTTCACATAGAATGGTAAAAGACTTGAGCAAACAGTAGATAGTGAAGGGGAAAACAACTTGGAACCTTTCTCAAAAGATTTAAATGTTGTGCTCTTATACCCAATCAAAACTGTAGTAAACCACCTTAAGCACGATACTTATAATTTTTTTTTCAGGTACAGTTTCAAGACGGAAAATTCTGCATGGCTATTAAGAAACTCTACAAAACGTTAAAAGACCACAAGAACCCCTTCATGCAGGAACTTGTAACTTGGGGACGAGATATACCTTCGAAATGGAACTGGCAATGGAAAGGTGAGAAAAAACAGTATGATGTTGTTGATTAGGTACAGTGATATTTGCATTACATGCTCGCCAAAAACGTGACGTGACTTGACAATTTGATTGTATGACCAAATTATATAACATGTTTCTTGTTATCCCTTTTTGTTTGATTGCTCTACTGACAGAATGGGCTCGATTTGTCCTAAGTGATCAGTGGAACAATATTGCAATATATATGTATCACAAATACGACATTATAAAGTACGACGTGTATTTGTTTTGATTAATGAATCATCAACGTTATTCAACCATTCTCCTGGTGGAGAATTGGCCTGCTTAGTTTATAAATACACAAGGAATAAAAGGGATATGTTGTGGTTATCATTAAGTAAAATGTTGAGACTCTGCTGGGAGTAATTTCTTGCGAGCTGTCAGTCAGCCAAGTTTAAAGCTAAATATAAATTTCATTTTAAAAAGTACTGGAAGCCAAACAGTGCCATGCAGAAGGAATACCAAGCAATGATGGTATGATAGGGTTTTACCTGCAACTGAAACACCTAGATGCCCAAATAGAGAAGTGTGTGTTATACTTAAGAAATAGAAAACATGTACCGTGTTTGTATCGAGTTATACAAACACGAGTGGAAGTTTGGGAGAACGAGAAATGCTGTGGGAACACGAGCCGCAGGCCAGTGTTTCCACAGCTTTTTCGAGTTCTCCCAAACTTTGACGAGTGTTTGTATAACTCGATACAAACACGGAGTACATGTTTTCTATTTCTTTTAGAAAACACCACGACGAGAAAAAGGTAAACAACTTGCTAACTTTGATTATCAAAATGTAAATTCTCTTTGCTCGCTTGCTTTGCTCGTCAACAGCGCGCGCTAGTTCTGTGTCTCCATCGAGTTATACAAGCAGGATTTTTAACCAATCAGCGCTCGTGCTTTCTTAGGACTGTTTTCTAATATAAGTTAATGAAGTAAAACTCAATGACAGCATCTGAGAATATCTTTTAAAGCAGACTTCCTGGTGCTCTGAAACACCTGGAGTGTTTTTCTGACTACATAAACAGAATTATCTGCATGTAAAAATACACTTTGTTGCTTTGAAACATAATAGGATGCTTATAAATTGTATTTTAAGCTGATTTCAGCTCGTAGGTGTTAAGCCTCTGACTCACCATACACCAGTCCCATGCTCAACCAGTGAAAGCTAACCATTCAAATGGCAAACCTTCTTTGTTGTATAGTAACAAGGAACCGCTTTAAGTTTGTTATGAGCACGAGACAGCTAAAAACAATTGTCCTCAACCCAAGTTGAACTGATGACTTCTGCATAATTGACAGACATTCTGAACACAGAGCTTCTGGAGGTTTGGGGCTCCCTGGGTCATTTACAAGATCAATAGAGACCTTTCGGTTGGATTACAAATACCAGATTGAGTACAAGCATGATTTTTTAATTGAACCAGTTATGTTTCTTGGGCCCTTGTTGGTTTGAGGTTGAAAGGGTAGCTCACAGAGTGAGACGGTTATGTGACATGATAATGAGAATCCTGTAAACTACGATAGAAAAGTCGCACTCTCACTCGATCTCATGCTTATACATAAATCTTTAGTTCCCTAGTATTTATTTTGTTATATGTCTGGCATACTTCCAGGATGAGTCGATCAAAAGTATTGTATGATGACATAATATACCAACTTGTTGGTATATTGAGTGCTGACAGGCAATGTCTAGTTTAGTGTCGGTAAAATCTAAATCTCATTATAGTTTACGCTCCAACTGTAGCACCCTTCTTAAGCCTCCTACAGGCAAGATGCTGGTAACTCTCGGAAGGCGTTCATTTCAGGTGGCCGCACTACAATTATGGAACGCCCTACCGCCAAGTCTACGAGATGTCACATCAGTGGAGCTAGGTTTACTTTAAATAAATTATAGACTGATTTATTATATTTTATTTGTACATATTACAATTATTATATACTTTTAATCATTTTTATATTAATTAGTGTAGTTAGATTTACTATTTTATTGTAAATATATATTTTTTTGTAAAGCGCTTGTGATCTTTTATTTTAAAAAGCGCTATAGAAATATTAAATATTAAGTATTAAATGTAATCCTTCTATATAGCTATCTGACATACCAGTAATCAGTATGAATTGTTTAAGCAGTGTCCAGGTGCTTATTAGACAGTAGCTTCTGTGGCTGGAATTCCTTAGGACAAGCAAGTTCTTTTGATATCTAATGGTGAAACGCTGGATCCAACAGAGAGAGTATGCAGTTATATAGTAGTGCCGGAACTGTGAGTAGCACGTGAATAAACAGTACCAATAGTCTTATTAAAGTAACAGTCTCTCAGTGGCTCAATCAAGGCAATCACCTTGCTGTTTTTTGGCAAATTGTGTTCATTTTAATTTTTACTCCTATCATTATCTCAATTTTCTATTGATTTTCTGTTTTCAAGACAAGAAATCTGTATGGAAATGCCTTTATGGCCATCCTCAAATAATGCTCTTTAGTCTTCCATAGTTCCTTAGAATGATAAGGAACTTTACCTTTTGCGGTCAGTGATTTATTGGCCCTGATTTGTTAAAACTGTCTTACAGACCTTGAGACTGTGCCACCTTGCTGATTTACATGTATTTTTTTATTTTGTAAAATAGTTCTAATATTATCTTACCGTGTTAGGATACAAACCCAATCTTTCTGTTCAGTAAATCTACCATTGAATCATCCATTCCACCATCACCCAGCCTCAACTTAGGTAGGATCAGGTGAGTGCAGTGCACCAGTGTGAGTTTTATCTCTTAGTATGATTAACTAGGCAGTTGAAAAATTGCCTCAGACTATTTTTGTTTTAAAAATATTATAAATTACTATGCTGATACGTTTCCTCTCTTCCCCCATGAAGCCCTAATTCAATTTTAGTGGAAGATGATACTGGGTTTAAATAATCAATTTGAAGTTGTGTACTGACTTTGTTGGATGGCCAATGCTTGTAGACTGATGAAAGATGTTCTAGTACACAAAGTCCAATGGGGCTACTTCGGCCATATACGCATCAATGCTTAGAATGATAGAAAAATGTTTGAAGAGGTGCAATGAATAAGGCCCTTAGACACAGTTATTGTAACATCAAACTCTCTTAGTGTGCCTTTCTTTAGGAAATACAAGGCAATCTGGACGAAGAATATTACAAATTATTTAGAAGAATTCATTTAGGGCTTTTTCGCATTCTAGGCACCCAAGTTCACAATTTTGTTTCTTTTCCTTGCAGAAGAAAATTTGAAGCAGCAAGTTGACAAGTCCTTTAATTCGCCACCTACATATGAAACTCTTGTATCCAGTCATTTATAAGCCTTTAATTAACTCATTTGGACGACCAGAGGAAAAAAATTGTGACAAGGATTGGGTATAGGGACTTCTAACCGGCATTGTTTGGTCTACATTTGCAAAAAGGAGCGCGCTAATCTCGTTACGTGCCTTATACGAAAAAAAAAAACCAGAAATAACAAAAAAAACAAGAGGCTATAATTAAGGAGGGCACTTCGATTATAAACACGATTCCATATTTTTTAGAAATTGAACGACTTCAAACGGAAAGAAAAAACAGTCATCACTTTCACAATGTCCAGGTTAAAAAAGAATTAAAAAAAAATAAAAAGCTGCCTCGACGGGAATCGAACCCGGGCCACCAACAGGCTCCCGCGTAGAAATCCATGCGTTACACCACTTTGCCAGACTGAACCACACAGTTAAACTAGGTTAAATTTTATGTATTAAAGATAGTAGATACACGATATATCGTAAGTCTCTGTTCAAAAATCCATCTGCAGATCGGTTTTATATTCCATAGCCTTACAATTTGTACGATTTGAGTGCTTTTCCAAGGAATATAAGCTTAAAATTATTTCTAAAAAGTAAGACTACACTACATTTCTGATGCATTCCCTGTACCACGATGATGAAATGGCAAGTTAAATGAATCATAAAACCTTTCCGGATCAAAAATCCCACGGCAATAAGCGGCGAAGAGACTATTAAACGGTCCAGTCCATCCATGAACGCCTTGCATTGTCTTGAAAACTTGTCCTTTTCCTTTTTCAAGCCAACAGACGAAAAGATTTTTCCGCCATCTTGAAATCCAGTGCGATATTGTTTAGAACCGGAAACGGAAGTGAGAGTTCAATTTAATATATCCGTGCATGAATGCCCAATCGCTACACCAAAAAAGAAAAAAAAAAAAAACGGGCATTTTAAGACTCATGTCGCTACGCGCATGAGTAATAATTCCGCTTACCAGGTTATCAGAAAATGATCAGGAATTTGTGCTCTAATATGCGCGATAGTTTCGTTCGTAAACAAACCAAGAGAAAATGAAGTAGACAATTATCTCATGTACAAACACCAAGCGTGCGTTTCTGGCGGAAAGTTTCGAAAGTTTTTTAGGCCCGAAAAGCTGTGTAATGTGCAGAATGTTTATAATAAAGATTGGCTTTTTTGTTGATTTTGACAGCTAAGCAATAAAAACTTGCGTGTACTACACAAGTTGAGCTGGTTTGCGAGCCAAAAACGTCCACACCATTGACTAGAAACTACATGTTATAAACAATTTTGAAAAATGCCAGGAGCCTGTTAGTACACGGAGCCTTAATCACCCTGCTAACCCACTGAGTCAACCCTTTCCCATATCTCTTTAGTTTTAGAACTTTACGGGGCTCTCAAATTCCTAAGCGCTTTATGAAATGCCCAATCAGACTGCGCTTCTGACAGACAGATTATAAGGAATCTCCAATCAGCGACCACCCCTTGGTTAGTGATCCCCTTTCTTGATTTCAAAGATGGTCACTTATGATCATGATCAATTCGATCAACGACAATTAAGAAGTCCGCGAGAACACTACCTTTATTTACTGGGTTGCACATAAAATACCTAACACAATATTTCATTCGTAGCTAGTCTGGGCGAAATCTCAGGTGCATTTTTCGTTCCTCATTAACCCTTTCACTCCCAGAGTCATTTATAGAGATGCGGCAATTCTAACTTTTGAGTCTGTGGACGAAATCCTATGGTGTGACCATTCAGATGAAGCGTTTTCTGCCGTTCTGCCTTTTACATGCTATTATTTGTTTTTCAGTATTTCAAAAAATATATTAGTTTGAGTTTTCCGGTACTATTGGTTGTTAAAGGGTTAAGACCGAGTCATCAAACAAACTCTAACCCCCCCCCCCCCCCCCGCCGGGAGGGGGGGGGGGGACTCCAGTAGGAAAGCCGTTACGGGGATGATTGTCGTTTCGTTAAGGGTGTAAATTAGAGTGTCTCCTTTAGGGGGTTAATTCAAGGCTTCCAACGCACCTTCCCGTACCTTTTGCATGAGAGACCACCCAGGGACTCTAGTAAACAACCCGCGCAATCTGTGCTTAAGAAATGTGAAGGCTGTTGGCCTTCCTTGCGCCAGTGATAAATCATGACGCGCGGGCAAACATATCAGCAGTTTAAAAAGCAAATTAGGTCTCCAGTTAAATATCTGCATGAAAATATCTTAGACGACGCGTTAAACTATATCTATATTCCGCAGTTAACAACCTTTTGAAACATTTGATCTCAGTAATACAATTTTCAGTATGTATTTATTCATACCTGGGTTTTTGAAAACCATGCTGCTTTGTTGATAGTGTGTCTTGTATAATTTTATCTTTCTCTAAACTCCATAAAAAAAGATGGGTATTGCTATATTGGAGTTATAAGACTCTTGTCAAAGTGTAGTTGAAGTATAAAGGTGGCAATTTTCATCAACCATCATTTTCCGAAAACCAGGTAGAAATATTTAACATATATATCTGTTATGTAGCTCAAATCAATCATATCAAAATCAACATGTATCTATGTTTATAATCGTGACATCAAACTCGATATAAGTGTTGCTAAATTCCTAAAGCATCATTAAAGCAGTTTCTCTCACTTGATTAACATACATGATGGTCCAGTTTTCTTCTCTATTGGAGCTCTAAGAGTGAAAATAAGTGCCTGGGGCTGCAGATGGCCAAGATGGAAATGAATGGAAATGAACTTAAAAACTTGGGCCATTTTTTTCAAGTTTTCGGCGCCATGTGTCAGCTTGGAAAATTCGCTAAAGCTCTTCTAAACTTCACTTGATAACTTCCTGTTAGTGTCATATTAGTATTTTAATTTGTATGACAAAGATGATTAGTTATAATTTGGGGCAGTGTTGTATCCCAAAACGATATAGCTTTGTCATCAAAGTTCATCAAGGAACAATGTGACATAAATTCAGCATCCAACGAGGAATGCTTGGGAAAATGCTTGGAATGGCGTTTTGTTTTTCCATATCTTTTTGTACTTTTAAAGGAAACTAAAGTAGAACCTCGCTAACTTAAACTCGGATAACTGGAACACCTGCGCGTTTTCCACGGATTGATTTCTTAGTCAATTAATATCGGATAGCTCGAACTCCCATCTAACTCGAACACCTGCGCGTTTTCCTCGGATTGATTTCTTAGTCAATTACTATAGGATAACTCGAACCCCCTCTAACTCGAACACTTGCGCGTTTCCCTCGGATTGATTTCTCAGTCAATTACTATCGGATAACTCGAAGTCCCGCTATCTCAAACAAAAAATTTTTTCCCCTGAGAGTTCGAGTTAGCGGGTTCTACTTTATGTGAAAGCCACTACAGTTTGAGGAGCTTTTCTGTTCTTTTAGCTGAATTTTTCAGCAACAGAGAATTATAGGAAAGGAATATTAACTAGCTGCTTTCCTCTTTCCGAAAATCCTAGCTGATCTTATTTCGGACCCAAAAAGACATTTTTTATCCCTCCAAAAGCAAAAGGCGTTAACATTTTCAATGTTACGAGAGTTAGAGGCTACATCTTACTTAATTTAGTTTATTACGGAATTTTGATTTTTAATAATTGTTACTATTCATTTGGTGTTCTTGATTTAGTTCAAGTAACTGTTCCACAAAACTATAAAGTTTCACTAGGTCCTAATTCAATAATAACCACGCTGTTTCTTTAGATAACAGCAAAACGTTCTTCATACTGAAGTAAACAGAAGAATCTCGTAGTTTTTAGCTTAGACCAAATCATCGAGTTCTTCTTCAATTGCAGCTTTTTTGACGGTCATGGCAGTTTTTACCTGTTCTTGAATTTCTTTGATCTCGGCTTCTGCCATCGGAGGCATTAAAGCCTCCACTTCATGCTCAATTCTTCCAATTCTTTTGTCGAACGCTTCTTCAATCTCCTTTTTCTTTTGGTTGGCAATTCTTTTGATGGCTTCTTGTGCTTCCTGGCAGCCCTGGTTCAGCTCTTCTCTCTTCATCATAATTTCTTGCCTGTCTTGATCAGGGTCCAGGGCGATGAGTTTTCCCAGACACGTGATCCGATCCATCAAATGCTTATCGGATACTTCCACATAAACACTGGAAATGCAGTTGACCGACCGTGGTATGGCCATGTCTGATACAATGCGTGATGTCCTCTTCGAGCAAGCCTTCAAAGCCAATCAGATCGCCTATGTAGTCAACAGCATTTGCATACTTGAAGTAGAGACAAACTCTTTCAGGGAAGACTGGAGGCAACACTTGACCAAATTCGACAGCATTTGGAAGAATTTCACAAGCTTCCCCCATTGCTCACGCAGTTCGGCTAGAGCATGGATCCCTTTGATCAACGTTTTCCTGATGGTCTCCAAGTCGATCTTCTTGGGCTGGAGGCCTGCCAACTCAGCCAAAATTTCTCCCATTTGTTTCATTTTTTCGTCTACATCCTGGCAAGACTTTTCGTATATTGCTCTGGTTTCCTTTAAATTTTGTTTAGCGCTTTCTGTTTTGAAGCGGGCATTTTGTAACGCTGACTTGACCAAGCCGTCGTCGTCCTGGCTTTGAGGTATCTCCTGCTTAGCTTGATGTGGGGATTTATTTTCCAGGGTGTTTCCACCAAGCGCAATTTTCAGACCCTCGCTAACAGTCTCAGTGGCTGTTGACAGCTCTTCTGCACTGGACATGACTTCCTCCACGTCTTCCTCGTCTTTATTCATGGCTTTTTTAAGTTCCAGCAGCGTCTCACAGATCTTCATTCCATCCGTGCAAAGTTTGGTCAGTTGTTTTTTATTGGACGCAGTTTTGGGGATGTCCCTCTTTAAGTAATTTTCAAGCTGCTTATTGATCCTTCGGGCTTGTTCAATGTTGTCCCATTCCGGTCCTTTCCTTCCTTCACTTTTGTTTCCGGTAGCCAGCTTCTTAATCCTCGCGGTCTCGATCTCAATCTTACCCACTAGCAACAAAGCTTTCTGTATGGCCCCGTAGCGTTTCGAACTATCTGAATCGGAAGAATCTGATTGAGCTTCAAATGTTCCGGTTACCTGGCTGCTCTTTTTTCCGCCGCCCGAGAGGACATTAGCTAAGCCTCCCGTGAAGACATTGCTTACACTTTTAACAACACCAAGAAGCATCTCAGTAGCCGCCAGTCCTACAAGGTCTCCTGTTGAGGGCACTGACTCCATAGCTTCTTTATAATCCTTTTCTGCATCTTTCATTTGCCTCATCATTTCTTCCCGTTTCTTTTCAGCCTCCTTTTGCGATTGCTCTATACTCTTTCTGTTCTGTTGGGCCACTTGGATGGCGATTTCCATTTCTTTTAGGTCCTCCTCATACTGACCTTTCGCTCTTGTGCACGCTTCAAGAAGTTCGGCGACCAACTCCATCACGTCCACAAACTCCTTTTCCACCGAGGTAGCCAGATTTACACATTCATCAGCAATGTTTTCAATGCTTTTTAAAGCATTTGGAAGCATCAGTTCGATCTCTTGAGGCTTGCCTTGGAGGAGGAATTTCACGGCTGTCCTCACATGCCCGTCAACGTTGCCGGAATGCAGGCGTATCTGATCCATGTTGGTGTGTGCCTTGTTAAACGCCCCCCAACCTTTGTTGCTGACCTGCACCAGACACGCACGGAAAGAATCCGGGTATTTCAGCAGCTTAAACCTGATTTCGTTTTTCTTGTCCTGCAGGCTGAAGTCTGACTCCGCGGAAACAAGGATTAGCTGTCCCAGAAGCGCGATAGACATGGGAGCTGGGGTGAGGAACTGGTCCCAGCTTGCGTATGGTGCCATCATTATCTTCATCTCCTCTTTTTTGTCAGATCCTTTGTTAATGCTGGCAATGGCTTTATCGATTTTCTTTATGCTCGATGCCATTTTTAAGCTCACCAAGACCTAAAAGCAACAACAAAACACGATTACATACTAATCACAGAATTGACTGGGACTCTGCCGAATGCGTTACCCCCGGGGGAGGGACTCCCATATAAAAACGACGGGGATGCTCGTCGGACCTTTTGGGGGTCAAAATTCGTAGATTGGTACCGCTTGGGTTGATAAAATCTAAAATGACCTCCGTTAGAATTATCGCGGTACCTTTTAGTGTATTGAGCCGAAAAATATGACAGATTATGACATGTGATGTTGTAGAATTGGTACCTCTTAGGGGTAAAAATTCATTTGAGCCACGCCCATCGAACGAGATTCTGGTACCTTTTGGGGTGCTTTATAAAAATTTCCGACGAGCAACCCCGTCATTTTTAAATTGGAGTCCCCCCCCCCCCTCCGGGGCGTTACCAACAGTACCGACTACTACAAACGACTCACTCTAGAAAGTTGGTTCACTAACTTAGAACAGAAACCACCGAAGCGAACTTGTTAACAAAGACAAACAATAGACCGAATTGGCTGACAATACAAGGACTGAAATTACACTTAACAATACACGGATCGAAACGCACCTATCACTGACTTGAGTCTCAACAGCCAATAACATCACGGCTAAACTGACCAATGACAGCTACAACTAGCATTATATACCATCAACTGACGATTTCATATTTCACTTGACTCCGAAGATGCTTTCCGCTCAGGTTGTCGAAACGTCAGTCAGTGTCAACAACAACAACAGTTCTTTTTAGAACTACACCAGCCCGGGCGATCACACTCGACAGACTATTGATACTCCTGGGTTCAAACCATTTACAACAAAACACGACTACGTATTTTATGAAACAGTAGAAAACTAAAACCGCGTCGCATGTGCTATTTTAAGGGGTTTATGTCACCAATTTTTAGTGTCACTTTAAAAAGACCTAAGGCCTATTTTCATCAATGAAAACTTAAAAACAGTGGCAGAGTTTAGTTATGGGCAGCCGTTACCACCAAAAATACAAACAATAAAAACAGTCT
>CM042757.1:15917518-15936007 GCA_022496165.2 Catalaphyllia jardinei | reverse complement strand
AGGATTCAGTTTATCACTCAATAACTGTAGTGTACTTGGCAGCTCTTCATTTTTGAGATTTATTATGCCTTTCATGAAGTAAATGCAGCATGTCACTGCTTTAGATGATGTGGTATAAAAAATGAGAGGTGGGGGTGTGGGGAGTAAAATTCTCTCTGTGGTTGAAATAGGCCTCTTTGAGATTGGAGCTACTTGAAAGGAAAACAAAATAGACGATTTCATGGTAAGTAGATTACATTTGTATAACATTGCACTTTGGGTACAGATTAAGCCTGATATAACGAAAAAAATTGTTTTTGATGTGGAACTTTTGAGTCAAATTAATGGACTTGAACACTGGGGTACAATTGAATGTACGTTAAATGAAGACAAAATGGCTTCAAAGTTGAAGACGTGCGAGTTCAAACAGTGGTTTCAGAAACAACAAAACATATCGTCGGTTTAGGAGATACTATGTTGAAAATGATGACTAACCTTCATGATTACATATTCCTTGGACGTTTATAGAGTGAAAACCTTTGCGATTTACGTATGCATTCTCATTCTCGTGTGGTGACTGTGTCCTAGCGGATTTGGACCCCTTAACAAAACTCAGTAAAAACATTACCATACATAATTTTCTTACAGAATTTTCTTGTAGAAAGTGATAATAATTCAGAAAGTAGGTTTTTAAGAGAGGTTTTTCAGAAAGTATGTTTTTAAAGTAGGTACTTTTTAATTAAAAACATACGCGTAGACGTTATCTTGTTCTCAGCATTGCGTCTCAATTTAAGATTTTCGTCAAATTAACCTGCAGTTATAAGTTTGTTGTTTACCTCTGGAATGAAAACGGAACGTGAAATTTGAAATCGTCTGTTTGTCGAAAGAAGCTTTATTTTTACGAAGGTTCGAAAAAAATCGGGAATTCGCTGTTCGTGTTCCACAACTGAAATGCTGTTGCTTCGCCTACTTCGGTTTTATACGGTTGAACAATTATGTTATGTTATTTTAGGCGCGCAATTAAATTAACATCGACTTGCGTTTGTGCTACTTGCTACGTACCCGTTGATTCACATCAGAATAAGAAGGGATTTGCTATGAGTTTCAATAGTTCGAATTCAATAGTAAGTTTGTTGTCATTTAATTCATGCGTAGGCTATTCTACTAACCTAAATAAATGTCACAGAAATGAAACGATATGTGCGCTTTTGTTCGTCAATCATAGTACGCGATCTTGTGTTGAAATCTTAAAGGACATCACCTAAAAGCTTGCAGTTAAAATAAATTAGGAAAAAGGAATGGTTGGTGGGGGGTCCAAATCTGCGAAGGGGGGTCCAAATCCGCTAGCGGATATGGACCGGGTGGGTCCAAATCCGCGGGGGGGTCCAAATCCGCTGTGACACCTGTATTCGAATGTGGGTGCCATCAACACATCCGATGACGCATGGAAATCCTCCACGTTGGTAAAACATGTTTTTCGACTTGCTGAGGTCTTGTTGGTCTCTTGGCCACTTGATGAACTGCCGCTGTTTTGCGACAAGCGCCAAAGATACACTTGTCACCACCCGTGAAACCGTGGACTTATCCACGCCAAGTGTATCACCCACTACTTGGAGAAAACTACCACTTGCGTAAAATCTTAAAGCGATCAGCACTTGTTGAAGAACAGAGAGAGGATTATTTCGCTTGGTTTTGCGGCGAAGATTCGCTTCAAGCAAGTTAGTGATATAAATTATGGACTCTCGTCCAAAACGATATCTTGATCTGAGCTCTTCGTTTGTGTAGCCCTCAACTGTGAACCCTAGGTGCCGAAAGTTCCTGCGCTTTCTTTCTTTTCTACCATCCCTGGCAACACAACCATACAACAAGCCCGCCATTTCGTTTTGATTTTTGTTCTTTAATCGGCCGATTAAAGAATTAAACCACCTAACGAGGTGGGTTAAATTTAATCCTGTTTTAATCGTGGTTTAGCGCTAATCGGGCTTTGAGCAACGCAATTTAATCGTAGATTAAATTTTAATCGTCGGTTAAGCAATTTAATCCCCGATTAGCGCTAATCGGTGTTTTGAACAACCGGGCCCTGGCCTGCAATCTTTGAAGTCTACACCCACAGAGACAGTCCACCTTCTTTCTATTAACTGGCTACCTGCTTGTATTGTGGAAAGAAAAATCGTCCCGGCGACACAATTCGAGGTAAAGTAAATTTTTTTTTCGCTATAGCAGATAGTATGGCCGTACTTGGTGGGAGAGCTCGAATTTTCCGCGGTACGGGCGAAAAGAAGGGAAACTCGCGAGGTGTCCCGCTCCTCACTTCGAAGCATGGAAACTAGGATGGAAGCGCAAAGGTTATTGGGAGAATTAAAATGGCGGAACGTAGTGTTAGTAGTGCAAGCATCAGTTTGTTTAATTTCGTTGTGACTCAATAATTTCTGGACAGCTGCAAGGTATTTTAATTAGCTCTATTTTATAATTCTTGTGTCAAAGTCAGCCTGATACTTGTAGTTAGTTTCTGCTCACTAAATAAATGCAGCTTAATACTGTTACAAGCCCAAACACAAAACTTTAAAGTTAAGTGTTATTTCATTTTTTGTAGGTCAAGCGCTGCGGGGCTGAACCAAGTCAAAACTTGGAACTTGGTCCTGGTGATCCGATCAGCGGAAGTAGAGATCTTCCAACAAAATTCGGTTCTCTGTAAGTGAGACGTCAAAGTTTTATGGAGCCAGAAAGTGGTTGGGAAGACAGGAAAGGAAGTCTTCTTACCAAGGACCAGAAGTTTATAACGTGGTTGGCAAAATGGTATCGGGGTGTTTTCTCTGACAAAGGCATGAGAACAACAAATTGGTTGGGTCCCAGAAAAGGATCAATGAACTATGGATGCTGTTGGAAAGGCATGTGATTTGCCTAACTTCCATGCCAAAATCGACAATACAAGTACCAAAAATATTGGAGACAATTTTACCAAAGAAACAATTTTTATAATAATAATAATTATAATAATAAAAATAATTATAAAAATTGTTACCTTGGTAAAATTAATTGTGAAGGCTCCTTGGTGTAGAAGACACAGGACAGCACAGAACACATCACAATAGAACGCCTCACTAACCTATTTTGTTCATTGTTTTTTTTTTGTCCTCTTGTTTTCTATTGTTGTAAGCCAACTGTGTCTTCTACACTAAGTAAGTGCCCCAAAGCAACAAAGCTTTGTGAAATAATTAAACTTAATACAGGCAAAAAATCTTGTGTAACTTTAATTATTTCGTGGAAAATTAATTAGTTTTCTGTAAATCATCTCTATTTTCTTAAACTTAAAAGTTATGTCACTATTTACATATTTTTATAGTATTGTTAGATATTGCTTTGTATTTTGATATACTTTTTAAATACTTTAGGCATATACCAGTCGCCATGTTGATTCCTGGCTATTTATTGACTAGCTTGGACTATATAATTGAACAATAACTGTTGTGGTAATTCTCTAACCATTTTTGGCTAAAATGGTTTGAAACTGGGATACTTAAGACTACCCTGACTTATAGCAATACAAAAGTAAGTAAGATATTATAATATATGTATTAGGTAATATTGGTTTATTGTGAGGGATTCTGGAATATTTTTGATTTTATAGACTTTGCTAACTTTCAGTTTTACTACTTGAGTCAAATAAAATCGCCTTAAGTTGCCTTAAATCGCCTTAAGTCGCCTTAAGTCGCCTTAAATGGCATAAAGTCGCAATGATTTTTTTTTGCCAATTGTGCTTAAGTCGCCTTAAATTGCCCAAAGTCGCCTTAAGTTACAGCGACTTGAGGTCCCAGACTAGGCCTTGGCTAATAACTCTCTGGGAACAGGAGAAAGTGCAAGTGTTACTGTTACTGTTAATGGTAATTTTGTTTCTTTTTCATTGGTGATTTGTTAGTTATCTGTCTGATAATTAAGAACATTCTTCTGCTATACACGTACCTGTACATGTATATGTATGTGGATAACTGAGCAACAGAAATTATTCATTGATGGACACTGCCATGCACTGTATTATTACAATCATTGGAAAATACAGTACAGTACACCTGCTGAACAACTACATGTTCATATAACCGAGCCGAACGCGTAGGGTATCCATGACAACCCAGTTAGCGGCAGCCACCCGCCTGGCACTGCCACAGTGACTAGTCCGTGGAAACACTAGTACTTACCACATACTTACCAAAGCAAGAGGGAGGGGCGGGCCGGGAATAAAATCAGAGTGCGAGCTATCCGACAGGATTAACAAAACGCAAATCACTTGACATCCGAAGCCGAGCTGTAACACCCATGTGTGGCCCCTGCACAAAACCCCCGGCCACCCCGCACCAGAAGCCTGGGAGATACTGCTGGCCAGCATTGTCTTGCGTTTAACTTAGCCTAAATAACATTTAGCCACATTTAAACTCATCAACAATAGATAAGCCTGGGGAATGGTGCCTAGAAAGGAGGGGTGAGGCCACGAATCAAACCGAGCCGAACGCTTAGGGTATCCAGGACAACCCTGTGAGTGGCAGTCACCCAAACCCTTCCCTCCAAAGTGCTTGGAGAAAGAAGGGCCCGCACACATGGTGGAGGAGGGGCCAAAATCCCAAACCTTCCAAGCATCAATTCCCAAGCCCAACCCGACAAACAAACCAAAGGACGTACATACCACACCTGGTGCCCTACTGTGTCTGCCAATCTGGACACTAATAGCTGGCAAAATGCGATGCTGCTCAGCCTGACAAACCAAATCCACGTACCCACTAAACAGGAACGTCCAGGGCGGCCACCGACCATGCCAAGAATAGGGATCACGATCAGAACACGGCCCAGGAGCACACATGCTCGATGAGAAGCGGTCTAAACCAATGACGCCTATTCCGATATATGAATTGGGAAAGGCCAGTGAAGCAGCGGGGATCCCGATGGATCCGATTCGTGCTGTCAACGGGCAGCTGACCGCGAAAACCGTAGACAATCGAGATAACGACTCCGCCAGAGTGCAAATGCACGATAAATAAGCCGAGCTTGTCCAATGCCCCAGAGCTTGAATTTGATGATCCGGGATACCATTCCTAGCCGAGACCGTTGCTGCTCCAATACGAAAGCTGTGGCTGGAGAAATTGCCTTCGATACCCGCTGAAGACAAGATGTCACGCAACCACGAAGTTAGCAAGGCACGAATTAAAGGTCGTCTGTCACGGAGCAGAAATGAGGGGCCTGGACCATCGCCCCCAGAGTTAAATAAGCTAGCAGAGAGCGAATTGCACAAAGTGGGAACTCGCCCCTGCCAATGTGCAGAAAACAGCCCTTGCGAAATGGGTCGACTTTCGAAACCTTGATGCGAAGCCGTAAGCATGATGGAGACGACATGGAATCTACGGCAACATCAGCGAGTCCCAAATGGATCGAGGGCGAAAAGCTAGCCAAGTTCGGGACGGTAAACTCCGCTGAGCGCAGGAAACCGAAATAGGCCAAGTTACAAGCTGCCCAAAACATACAATGGTCTGGAAGGCTGAAGTCCAAAGCCCGAAAAATCACCATCATGATGTCATCAGTAACCGGAAGGCGTAACGAGGAGGTATCACCTTGAGTTCTCTTGATTCCTCTACTAAGTACTCGTTGTAAACGTAGGATCTGCGAATCCTTGCTCAACATGTAGTGAGCGAACTGCAGAGAGATAACCTTGATCGTTGGCCAAAAATGCCGCAAAGAGACACAACGTCCACTCGTCGGTCGGGCATGGGGAGCCAGACTGATGAATGTTTCCAAGCTGCGAGCAGAAGTCATAAAACTTCTTCTGGCCAGACAGATAAGCACGGCGGGTAGAGGAAGCCAAATCCTGCGTTAAAAAGTGGTGACACTGGAGCTCTAGGGAGGAGGGATCAAGAGCTCCCAGAGTTGAGGAGCGATTGGAACGGGGTGAGGTTGTGCTGTGGGTGCCAAGCGCCTGAAGTCCTGCCAATGAAAGCGGGAAAGAGCATCAGCAATATTGTTATGTACGCCGGGAATATGCTGTGAAGTGAAAGTAAAGTTAAAGCGAGCAGCATCAAGAAGTAAATGACGGAGAAGATACATAATGCATGGGACCTTCGATGTCCTGACAAGCAATATGTGTACTACAGCCTCATTATCTGACCGTGTCGCCTAGACCACTGAGAGCCCCATACATGAGAAGCCACCACCACAGGAAACAATACCTTGTAAGCGATGGACTGGTCGGCCTGTGACGGTACCCAGGCACCACTGAACCATTCATTATTGTAATATGCCCCAAAGTCCAGGAAGCCTACTGCATCCGACGTCACTTCCACATCTGTGGAAGCGGACATCCCTGGGAACAACCAAAGGCTTACTCCATGCCATGATGTCAGAAACTTATGCCAGATCCAACATACGCCGCAAAAAAGTGCGACCCGACAAAACTACCTTGGCAGCATGGTGAAGATGGCCAATCAAGGACTCAAGTTGGCGTCTGTTACACCACCGTGTGGTCTGCCAGGACTGGATCAACTCCTGTAAAGCCATCAGTTTCTCGGCTGGGAGACGGGCGGTCTGATCCAGTGAGTCTAGCTCAATTCCCAAGACTAGCAAACGAGTGGATGGGCCAATGCACTTGTTGGGGTGAAGGGGGAGGCCAAGTAAACGACAAATGGCCAGCGAAGTCTGTAAATTTTTGAGAACATTGCCAGCCGGACCGGTCGTCATAAAATCGTCCAGGTAGTGCATCAGATCGAGCACTCTGTACTTGTTCTGAAGAATCCACTCCACCAGATCAGTCACCGAATTAAAAATATAAGATGCAGAGCGGAGGCCAAATGGGAGAGCCAAGTCCACAAGGAGATAACGATCATCTGGGCGCACTGCAATGTTACGATATGCAGCCTCCACATCGAATTTGGCCATAAGAGCCCCAGGCCCATGCTTTGCAATCATGTTGATTATCTGGTCCAGGTGAATGCAGTGCATGGAAAATTCATCCGGATCGATAACATGATTAAAACTAGACCCATGGGGAGACAATAGGTCCACAATAAGGCGCCACTTGCCGGGTTGACCTTTCTTGGGGATTACTCCGAAACTGCTAACTTGTAAGTTAGGCAAAGGGGGCGATGGGAAGGGGCCTGCAACCCTACCACGAGCCACCTCAGTGGCCAGATAATCATCAATGACCTTGGGATTCTGGAAGGCGGATGGTTTATTCTTCTTGGCGGGTTTGAGTCTGCGGGAAGGTTGGAATCCCAAACGGAAACCATGTTGAAGGCCATTGAGAACACAAGCAGCTGCCTGTCGGTCAGGATGCCCGGCCAGATCCAGAGTAATCTGTGACACGTTCAACGGGGACACCATCGACACTGGGTGAAAGGCAGGATGCGCTATGAGAAGTAAGATCACAAAAGCAAAAGCTAGACATTAAACAACACAACCAATTTTTAATGCTGAGAAAAGAAAAACAAAAAACAAAAACAAAAAAACAGAAAACAAAAAAACAGAATGGAGAAAAACCGAACCTACTGTCCTACCAGTAACTGCTCTACACAATATGTCTACGAATATCACAGGGTGACAAGAGGACTCCGAATATAAGTTAAAAATTGTCTGTGTGTAGGAAGCCCCTTGAAAAACGACCACATGCAACTGTTTTGCAACAATCAATGTTGGCGGCAAATTAGAGCCGTCAGCAATTAATTACACAAGACTAAATAAGCGAGCCTAATAACCATCGCAGAAACGAGATGCGAGAATCCTTCACGAGTCTGCGCCCCAAGAAAGCGGTCGGAGATAAGTTCAACTACGGTGAGGCTTAGTCCTAAAGGACGACCTCGAGGCACTTGGAGAACGGCCGCGACGTTTGGATTCGTGACTGCGCTCTTTGGCCGACTGGCCCGATGAACGCCTGAGCAGACACTTCACCGATGAGAGTAGGGGTAGAAGGCGAAGGGAGTCGTTTAACGTCCCTTGTTCCAGGATTTGCAATGAATAACGGACGAGGAGGAACCTGGCGACTTGGGCGAGTCATTGGAGCCGATCGTTCGGCGGCCAACGCAGCCTGAACTGTTTGGACAATGAACGAAGCAAGGGAAGGAGAAATTCCTCTCTCGCCACCAGAAACTACAGCTTGGGACGTCGTAGGCGATTCGTCGAGCGACGTAACAGTGTGCGAAGTCGAAGTACTTTCACCGCCTGCCGTTTGATAGACCGGTGCCGTTTGCAAACTATTATTCGTCGAACGCGAACCCATGGCAAAGTACAGTCGGAAAATCGAGCGAATCAAGAAATAAAATCAGAGTGCGGGCTATCCAACAGGATTAACAAAACGCAAATCACTTGACATCCGAAGCCGAGCTGTAAGCCATGTGGGGCCCCTGAACAAAACCCCCGGCCACCCCGCACCAGAAGCCTGGGAGATACTGCTGGCCAGCATTGTCTTGCGTTTAACTTAGCCTAAATAACATTTACCCCACATTTAAATATTGTACATGTTTGTTAAAATAAGTTCCAGGTTAAAATGAAATCCCTAATTGGTAGAATTCTACTAGTATACTGATGCAAATGCTGCAATCTGATTGGCTGAGCTACTCGTATACTATCAGCCATTAGAGTGCAGTGGCTGCCGGTCGTCCACGAAATGCGATGTTTTTATAGTTTTTCCGAAGTTTTGGGAGGAATTTTAGATGTTAACGGGTAATTACATTTCTGAAAAGACTAAAAGAAGCACATTTACGGTTTCTTGACTCGAAAAACTTGAAAATATTGAAAAAGCGGGAATGCGCGTAAACAATTGAAAATTTGCCAAGGAGGCTTTGAGGCGTAGTTGATTCGGCCTTTCGCCTCATCAACTATCACTTCATAGAAATCTCGAGCTCATAATCTAATTGTTAATTATTGATCAGTCATGCTAAAAGACAGAGGAAATTGAGAATTAATCTAGGTGAAAATCATTTTAACCTGAATCTCATTATGGCGCTCCACATGTACAGTATCATTTGCATATGGAGGTTGGGTTATCATAGAGTATTCTAGGATTTACTCACATTGATCAGGTTTAGATACTTGTATCAATATATCAGGTCAAAATTAATTATTAATATACAAATGTTCTTTTCAGTGTTTTATTAATGTCCTGAAAAATGCCAGTTAGACACATCCTTAAAAATGACTTTCGGCACTTTCCCTTTTGTTGTATAATTTTAGTGGCTTTATCCATACAACCAACAGAGAAACAGACAATAATGGAGGGTTACAATTTAAATGTGCTATGTAATGTATCTGGGATTGCTTTACCAATGGTGACTTGGATCAAGGTTGTTGGTGGTGAGCATTTTGGTGGTGGGCATTATCAAGTGGAGGAGTGTTTGTCTAAAAATGTGTGGCAAATAACTCTTTAGGATCAGTGGAAAGTGAAAGTGTCACTGTAACTGTTAATGGTAAGCAAAAATTGCTATCTTGTTGTGTATGACAGTATCACAACGTCATGAAGTGTAAACTTTGTCCTTTTGTATTGATTTACATGTACAGAACCTTCAGCTATAGAGCCAATACACAATGAAAGCACAACAGAAGGAGGCAGTGTTACTCTGTCGTGTAGTGCAACTGGAACTCCTCCTCCAATGGTGTCTTGGATTAAAGTTGACAGTCATGTGCAGTTTGCTGTAGGTGACATGGTGTTCACTCATATAAACAGAAGTCAAGCTGGAGAATACAGGTGTGAAGCCAGTAATGAGTGTGGCAATGCATCAGAGACAGCAACAATTGAAGTGCAGTGTAAGTTATAATGTCTTTAAACAATAGATATTTTTGGCTAGCTTGTTTTGTTACTTTGGAAAAATTTCATGTACCGTAAATTATTGTCATTTGAAATGTTTTCAGGTTCTTGTTATATCTTTTGAAAGGAGTGGCGCGGGTGGATTTACTTGTATACAATAATAAGAGAATTGGTTCATGCTAAGTGTGCGTATATAAAGGTTTCGATGCATGAGAGCATGAGAGAAGTGTAGAGTTGCTTAAGGCACAGCCGAGAGCAACTCTAGCTTCTTGAGTGATGTCCAAACCTTCCAAGTGCATCCCGTACATGTAGCTCAATATAAGCCCAGCTAAAAGCATGAATAAATTCTTTTACAACATACAGCTGTACATCTAACAACAACAACATGGGTGTTAAAACATGTTTTATATGTGATTGACTACAAAATTCCACAATTAATTTGGTGAAGGAAAACAAAGAATCTCACTGCCTGGTTAAAAAACAACACCACAATCAGTTGAGCAATGATTGAACGAAAATGCCTCATCTGGCTTCCAAAGGTATGGTTCCAGAAAATACCCTTACCCCAACCATGAACAGAATTGTAAATTCTGGACGGCAGAGGGGTCAAAGACTCGGGAAATTCTAGAGGGAGAGGGGCTGTTTGATAGATTTAGTTTGGCGATGTCTCTGCCATTTGCATGTGCTGTAATTTTCCTGCAAAATTGTCTTTTGTAGCGACTGTGTTAGCAGATTTGTCCATGAGAAAAGTACATGTATGCTGTCAATTTTATCCATGTGTTCATGTACTTAAACTTTAACATACTTTCTTGCCAAACCTATTTTTTCCAGAGGGTATTGGGGGTGTTTGAAACAGTAGTGGGAATTCCAGGGTGGTGGTTTATTTTTGTGTTCAAAATCTCAAAATTCCGGAAAGGATAGAGAGAGGAGGGGGGAGGCTCATGTAAAATTCCCTCTGTGGAGGGGCTATGGATACACATATTTTCTGGAACTACCCATTATAATAAAAGGGGTTATGGATACACATATTTTCTGGAACTACCCATTATAATGAATTGGTGGCTTTTCCACTTTTTTTTTTTTTTGGGGGGGGGGAGGTGCGTTTCTCAAAAAGAATAACACACTCATCACCAGCCCTAACCCTTCCCCTATTGACTCCCCTTGCCCTAACCCTAACGCCAATGACCCCCTAACCCTGACCCTATCCCTATCCCTAGACCCATCCCCCCAGTTTTCTTACTATTTTGTATTCATCTGGATTTGAACTCCAGACCTCTGATTTTGAAGTCCATTTTCATCTCCCCTATGCCACACAAGCATAGTTATTGGTCCCACACTTACCCTTCCCCTTTGAAACAAATTAACCCAGTTTATGAACCAGTTAGAAATAAAATCACTTAGAAAGAAAACTGACTAGTGAAATTGTAAAATTAACTGAAACCAAAAAGTAACTGCAACATACACCCACCATACCCTCTGGAAAAAATAGTTTTGGCAAGAAAGTGTGTTAAAGTAAAAGTAAACACTCCAAACATTTAGCCATTTACATTCCAAATAACTACTAATATTCTCGATCTATTGTAACATCGATATCTGAAGATACTTGGCATTTAGCAGTGAAACATGCTTTAAAAGGAAAGATAAAAAGTTAACTTGACAAATTACCATCCTACATGACTAACTCCCTTTGTAAATGTGATGCAATTTCCATTGAAGGACTGAAAATCAGTGCAGATGAAATTGACATCATACTTTTACTGCGAACACAATCGCCAGCAAAGTCGGTGCAAAAGCCAATTTTTCAGCAAAATTACATACAAATAGACAGAGATAAACAGGGATAAGAAATTCTCAAGTTTGCAAAATCGTAACATCATTTCTTCCTTTATAATGAAACAAATTTTCACGAACGAAATCAACTGCCACTTCGAAGACCAATGCGAAAACAAACTGACTAGTCTCCAGTGCTTTTCGGTCCAGAAGGTGACCGGCATGTGAACTGGTTACAAGTAATGGCGGCCTTTCCACGCAACGGCACGTTCTTCGCATCTGTTAGCTTCCAAAGTGCTTTTTGGGAAAGAAAATGTATTTCAAATATAATGTGAGCCAAATACAAGTATTCAAACCACTATTTTCCATGTGAAAGTTCTACTTAAATTAGTAGGTAAGAGAGGATTTTTGAACAGCTTGATCACCACTCAAATCTGTATTGAATTAAAGGATCTCTGGAATCCCTCTGGAAACTAACTCGTTCATACAACCCCCTCCCCTTCGGAATTTCCAATTCCCACCGTGGTGGGGGTATAGATGTTTTCTGGAACCACACATTACAATCAGTGACATAAAGTGCCATATTTCATGAATTTGTTTCATCACTTACAGTATGTGCAGTACTGTATTCGGGTTAGCCTGCTAGCAGGCTCACCTTTGAATTTTTTGTGAGTGCCAAAGAGAAAAGTGATGCAGCAGGAAGGAGTGGGGTAAAAAAGTGCCAAGAAAGTGAGCCTTCCTTTGATCTCTAATCTTTTTATTTCTGTTTTGCTGAGTGAAGTGAAGTACTGTACCACTGGTTGAGAAGTGGGAAAAGTGAGAAAACTGTCAATCTATTATGTTTGATGAGGAGTGATTTGATCTCCATGGAGCTAGTAATTTACCACACGCTCTCACAAAACATTAGTTGTCCATATTTGTGGTCAGAAGAACACCAAAGAGCGCTTGCGTTCACCTGGAGGTCAGCGGTGTCAACACATGTACATGTGTCGGAATTCCATGTGCCTTTGGCATACGTACGCGTGGCGTACGTACAGGAGGCGTTCTCTTGCGTTTTGTAGTATGGCAGGTCATCGCCCAGGCAGTTCTCCTCCCACCCCCTTTCCCTCCCTCTTTCCACTGTTTCAACAGTGTGACGGGTGCCTGTTCCTCTTACTGCATGGGGCTCATGGCTGAGTTGCCAAGATTTGCCAGCTATAGAAGCAGTCTTTATCTAGGAGATGGCTGCCAATAGTGAATGCTCCTGGATGTTTCAGGCTCCCAACCTCCATGTTAACGATGCAGTTTTTAACTGATGTTTTAACAAAGTTCCAGGCTATTTCTCGTTAAATTTCAAATTAAAGAGGAAGCAGGAAATAGTTTAAATTGTGATAATGAATCAAGACATACTTGTCGTGTTGCCAACTGCTTATGCGAAGAGTTGAATACATGTATTACAATGTTAATGTACATGTATGCGATTGCAAGCAGGCTGTGAAACAACACAAAGCCATTTGCCTGTTTAGCAGCATCATCAAAGACCGGACTACCGAAGCAAGATCATAAACTTTGATGGTTTTCTTTGGCAAAACTCTATCAACAATGAATTTTGTGCCTGCATGTTGCTGTCAAAAAGATTTACAATTTGCAGAGATCAGAGTAGACTCACTTTCTCATCTTGGGGCCTCGGTGCTCCAATGTGAGCCTGCTCTCAGGCTATATTTGCGTTTCAAGTGTCATACAGTATTGAACCTCTGCAAGTGTAATAATTTGGCCAAGTCTGCTATACTGTGCATTAATGCTACAGTATTTGTGCTCTTTATGTACACTGTAAAGACTCGGTGGTTTAAATTACCGGTATCTGCATATTATCTGCATATTATCACCGGTATCTGCATATTCTTTTGGAAAGGAAAATAACGAGCAACCTATCAAAGGGTACACAAATTGGTCTAGAGTTTGCATATGATTGCTTTCAGCATTTTCTTTAAGTTTATAAGTAGCCGGAGGTTTTTGAAAAGTAGACGGTTGGGGGACCTGATAAACATCAATTCCTCGACATATCTTGACTAGTGAAGCAATGCAAGTAGCCGGCGAAACCTGAAAGAGAAGCCGGCGAACTTCACCGGCTGCCAGCTCTTATAAACAACCCTGGCTTATCTTCATAAGTCAAGAACTGGCAATCATTCAAGTACAGCGAGTATATCATAAATACGAGTATACCAGAAAGTACAGGTACTTTGTAGATGTTAGTAGCATTGTATGGCAACTGGTTTCCCATTATTGGCAGCAACAAATTGTTCCAGTCTGTTAATCTGTAAAATTGCATAATTTCCCTATGTCTTGATGTTTTTGGCTTACAATTTCCAGGTATTGCAATTTTTTGTGACTGAGACTGAGTAGAAAACACCTATTAATTAAATGTAACAAACTTCCTTTTTTTGGAATTGTTGCCTAATTTCGAAACCTAGCTTGCATTCCCCCCTTCTAATTTAGGGTTTTCTCTGAATACCTTACCATTTCCGCAAAGTCTAAGTGCCATTTATTCTTACTGTTGGTGGAGATGAGCCAAACTCTGAAATGTTTTAATTGAAGGGAAAAAAACTACTAAGCTTTTTGTTTGTCTTGCTACTTGTTTGTTCACAGTTCCGTCTTCCATACAACCCACACTAAATAAGACAATGACAGAAGAAGGTGAAAATGTGACTTTGTCATGTCTCTGGTACTTCTCCACTAACGGTGTCTTGGATCAAGGTTGATGGTGGCGAGCGTTTTGATGGAAGTGAGTTGGTGTTCACCCATATAAACAAGTCAAGCTGGAGAATACAGGTGTGAAGCCAGTAATGAGTGTGGCAATGCATCAGAGACTGCAACAATTGAAGTGCAGTGTAAGTATCAGTTTTTAGTTTGATACAAATGAGGCATGGGCCTCGTGCGGGGAAAGTCATGTCCAGTAGCCCCGGTCTAGTGTATTTTGTAGTTAGGGTAGTGAATTTTGTGTTTTCCTCTCTAATTGGCAGGCTGGATATTGGCCAAATTAGCTTTAATCTACCAAAAAATGCATTTAAATCATGACAGTTTGCCTTTCTTGCCACCAACATCATGTTTTGTGACACTTTTTGCATATCCCAGGCTTGATTAGGCCTATGGGAAGGTCTTTTCCTCCTGCAGAAGTTGGGTATACATAGATGATGCCAATTCTGGTCAAAAGTAATGACGTCAGAAGTGGAAGAAAGGCCAAGGCTCATCGCAGCAGGTTGCAGCCAGCACTGGAGTCGATGGGTTAAATTACAGAACTATCATAAAATATTATGCTTTAAAAATGTTTTGTGGGAGATGGGAGGGGGCTGGCAAGAAAGAGAGAATTTTGTCTGAGGACTGCAGTAATAAAATGTTTAACATTTAATGTTGTATGTGTATGCTTTAGCAGGTTGGAATGGTCTTTTATATACACTTATTCGCAGATCCACCAGAAAATGTGCAGTTGAAGACATCCGCTGTTGACAGCAAAGCATGTAAAAATGGAACTATCAGCTTAAACTGTTTAGCTGATGCTGTTCCATTTGTCACATCCTATGAGCTGTTTGAGAATGACTCAGTAATCATGGGCACATCAGGAATGTGGAGCAGGGCATTATCAAGTGGAGGAGTGTTTGTCTACAAATGTGTGGCAAATAACTCTTTAGGATCAGTGGAAAGTGAAAGTGTCACTGTAACTGTTAATGGTAAGCAAAAATTGCTATCTTGTTGTGTATGACAGTATCACAACGTCATGAAGTGTAAACTTTGTCCTTTTGTATTGATTTACATGTACAGAACCTTCAGCTATAGAGCCAATACACAATGAAAGCACAACAGAAGGAGGCAGTGTTACTCTGTCGTGTAGTGCAACTGGAACTCCTCCTCCAATGGTGTCTTGGATTAAAGTTGACAGTCATGTGCAGTTTGCTGTAGGTGACATGGTGTTCACAAATATTAGCAGAAGTCAAGCTGGAGAATACAGGTGTGAAGCAAGTAATGCGTGTGGTAATGCATCAGAGACAGCAACAATTGAAGTGCAGTGTAAGTATCAATTGACTGTTTCTTGATGCATCAAAAATAATGTAATCAGCTCTATATTATTACACAGTGATTGTCCTCAGGGTTGTAGTATTTCCAAACCTTCCCCTTCATCATTTTTAAGTGATAGTATAAGCAGTCTCATAATTTTCTCATATTTAACGCCTGCTTCGCATATGGAGGTTGGGTGCCCAGGAACCTGGGGACTGAAGCTGTTGACCCCAAACCCAGGTAGCAAGAGCACCCCACAAGCCTGCCCTACCCGCAACCCAGCCACGAGCCCCGCCCGCTATACCCAGCCCTAGCCCAAGCACATGTCACACAGAGCCAGGAGCTCTGTGGAAAAAATAATAACAGTAATAACCAATAAAAGTAACAACAATAAATACAATAACAATAACGCAGTAAAAATAATAAAAAGGGAGAGGAGGGTGGGAGAAAACACTAAAACACTCCAAAAACTGATCAAGACGCCCCAAACACAAAGCAAAGTAAAACTCCGACCACATGTGACGGCACACGCATACATTACAACAATAACCGCTTACCTGGGCTCCCAGGAAACTGCTCGGAACCAGGCCTACAAAGGTAACGCCAAACCCTAACAGGAAATGCCACAGCAAGCTACCAAAAACGCTAATAAGCGCCTATGCCACGCAAACGACTACGCAACGCGCTCCTAGTCGTTAACTAAGTTAAATAAGTATATTTAACCTCATTTAACGCATGCGTGGCATATGGAGGTTGGGTGCCCAAGAACCTGGGGGCTGGAGCTGCTGACCCCAAAAACTGCCCATAGCCAACCCTGGGCACACAACATGCAGCCCTGACCGATCTAAATGTCGCAGCCAACGCGGAAGGGAAAGCCACAAACCACGAAAAGACTAGAACGCAACCCACAATGCCACGCTTAGAGAACAAAGAACACGCTGCAAACACAGGGGACGAAAAACGGACGTACTAACCAAGAATGCCACTGGAACGTCCACCCCAGGGGTCCCTAGCTAACCATGTGAATGCGGCAAACACTACAGAATGCACCAAACGCTAACAACGCTACACTCCAGAAAACGCTGGGAACACTAAGGGAAACACCGAGAACGAAGGGAATAGTGGGAACGCTAAGGGAAACACTGGGAACACTAATGGGAGCACTGGGAACGCTAGGGGAAACGCTGGGAACGCTAAGGAATACACTGGGAACGCCAACAACGCTACATCACTGCCAACTTACGCCACGAACGCTGCTAAACCCATAACGCCGGGGAGACTCCGGGGACGCCATTAACGCTACGCCACTGCCAAGTCACTCCGGGAAACGCTGGGAACACTAAGGGAAACACTGGGAACGCTAAGGGAAACACTGGGAACGCTAAGGGAAACACTGGGAATGCTAAGGGAAACACTGGGAACAGTAAGGACAACACTGGGAACACTAAGGGGAGCACTGCCAAGTCACGCCACAAACGCTGTAAAAACCCATAACGCCTGGGACACACTCAAACTGAGTGCGGAACGCTACAAACAAACGCCAGAACGCCATAGCTGCGCTTGCTCCTTATAACTAAGCAAAACACAGTAACCTCATAGACAAACTATGTAACCACGCGTGTACTAACCCAGAAGACCACTGGACAATGGAAACCCCAGGGTTCCCTAACCATATGACTGCTGCCGTATGATTGGCCAGACTAGCTAATAGCCGTAAACTATGTAACAACGCGTATACTAACCAGGAATAAGCCCAGGGGGGGCCCTAAATCATATTGGTCTCTAACCATATACTTACTCTGTGTAACAACGCATGTACTGTCTAACCCAGAATACCACTGGACAATGTAAACCCCAGGGGACTCTAACAAATAACAAACCCAGGGGGTCCCTGACCATATGGGACCCTAACCATACACTTACTTAGGCCAGGAATGTGCGTCATTAGATTATGATGTAAGCTCACTAAATGGTGTTCCCTGAAAAAGTAGCCTAGCAAGGTTTCTACTAGCTCCAGGATAAAGACAATGGAACAATGCACGTACTAGCCAAGAATACCACTGGACTGGTTATTGGCCAGACTACAGCAGTAGCTCCTGGCCGTAAACTATGTAACAATGCACGTACTAACCAGGAGTAATCCTGGACAATGACAAACCCAAGGGTTCCCTGACCATATGGGTCCCTAACAATTATAGTACTCGTGCCAGGAATTTGCATCATTAGATTATTATGTAAGCTCACTGAATGGTGTTCCCTGAGGAGGTAGCCAAACAAGGCTTCCACTAGCTCCTGGTAGAAAACAATGGAACAATGCACGTAGTAACCAAGAATACCACTGGACTGGCTACCGGCCAGAATACAGCAGTAGCTCCTGGCTGTAAACTATGTAACACACATACTAAATAACAAAAGCATTGCGACTGACCAGACGAGTTCTCGGTCGTCAATCATGTAACTAAGTAAAGGATATCAAACGGTAACCAGTGCACCAAAACACTAACAAGCGCTAAGCAGACGGCTAAGACACAACCGTCTGGCCAGACTAGCTCCAAGGAGTAACTAAGATAAATGTCATTAACTGTAGCAAAATCAATGTAGCGATGGTGTGCAGACAGGTGCACTTGGTGTGTAAAGGGAGCGAGGTACTGGGTGAGGAAGCCTTGGTCTCCGTGACATGAGCTGCAAGAGAGGCGAAAACAGCAATCTCAATAGGGCCAAAGGCACTGGGCATTGTTTCCCAGGTTGGTTGACATTGGCAGGGGCGAGCAAGAGAATGACCAGCAATTGTATTTGGGCTGGTCAAACCAGGGATGGGGATGGAAAGCACAAATCAATGTTTGGTAGATAATAAAAACTTCCGACCACATAGGAATGTCCTCAACTCAACCAGCCGACACTTTCTGGAGACCACAAGCTTTCTATCCATAATGACTTGT
>CM042757.1:15910018-15912518 GCA_022496165.2 Catalaphyllia jardinei | reverse complement strand
ATGAAGGTACAGGTCTTCGTCATCGTTTGCATTAAGCCATCATGGGTGTTGCTTTCTACTTTAGGATTCAATGTGTTGCATGTTTATTCAATTTTAGATTTTTTAACACCTGCTCCAACTGAACCAGCAGAAGTCAATAAAGGTGTGATATATGGAACAGTTATCGGAATCCTGATGCTAACCGTTTTTATCACTTACGTCATACTGAAGCACCGACAACGTAAGTAAAATACATACTCCACTGCCACGCCAAGATCTGCTGTAGTTCCAAGCCTAAGAAAAACTGCATGTTAGTAAACTAGGTCACAATTTAATGTTAGTTTTCTGTTCCAGAATTAGGTAAAGTTTACTAGATGACGCTCGTGCGCAATAAAAGTACTTACAATTCTCGAAAAACTATTTCTTTTAAATAATCAAAAAGCCTAAAATGTGTTGCTACATTTGTAGCAGATTTTGCGCATGCTGACGCTAGGGTACCTGGTATAATATTGGAGATTTGGCATATTTTAATGGTTCTTATTATTTTATAATTCTTAGGTCAAGGAGGTAATCGGTAAGTCGTGGGTTACTTATTAACTGACTTTGTGTATTAATTTTGCTCGTTTTAGCAGCTTCATTAGGTGCTTCGAAAGAGTTGCCAATAATATTTCGTAACAGAAGCATGGCCACCATAGGTTACCTTTGTACAAGTACCTGAACTGCAATTTCCTGAATGTTACGAAGGCTGCAAATGCATGCAAGCCATTAAATAATGTTTGTCATAGGGTGGTGGCAAACAGTTACTTTCGCTTGGACTGAAGGAATTAATCAATATGAGCAGAATTCATAGTTACGCGTTGTGTTGTAATTTGCCAGCGTTTTCAGACCAAAAACCAATTACCCCCTTTAGAAGGACAGCAATTGCAGTAGTTTCTCGTTATTAATTCGGGCTTATTAATTAAGAAGGGGATTTAGTAGTGAGACATCCAGGGAGTGGCTCTTCTTTTGCTGTTTCCGGATCAAATTGAAATTTAAAAGTGCCGATATTTGTGGATAGAGGAAAACCAGAGAGCGCGGAGGAGAACCCTCTGAAAAATGACGAGAACCTACAACATACCCAATACACAATGTATGCACCGGATGCCGAGTCGCTGGCTAGAAGTGAGCTTTCTCATATCGCTTACTACGCCAGTCTGACTTGCTTCCTCTCACTATTTTAAAATTAAGATAATGTACCTGATGTTGGATTTGTTTGTTTGTTTTCTCTAGATTGGATGTAATTGCTGTTGGGGAAGGAGGACCTGAACTTGTAAGTTTAGAGTTAACACTAACTGTGACACGGAACTCTTTAAGTGGCAGTCATAAGGCCTTGACGCTTGTTGCATTTCGGGGCAAGGCCTTTCCCTCCAGTATCATTTTCCTGACCATAGATGTACTCTAAATTTTCGAAAAATTCAAACTGACATATCAATTTACTCAATAATGCTAGGGACCTCAAACTTGGACATCTTGGTATTTTCGATATATGTTCTTGCCAATTCTGACTTTCTTTACAGCCCATTTTATATAATATTTTGAGGAAAATTGTGGTCACGTGACCCAACCGCAAACGGCCCATGCAATGAAATGCACTGCATTTCCCATGTTAAACCTCTGTTAAGGGGCCTTTGCCCACCCCTTCTTCCCCCTTGTCCACACACGCGCATACACACTTTCGAACCACACCCATAGGCTGAATATATTGAGTGCCATTTCTCCTTTCTTTCAGCAAAACGAAGGAATGGAATTTGATGGAAGCAGTGAAAACGTTAACACTACTAACCATCATGCTACAAGCCAATACATGGCCTTAGTTGAAGTTACGCAGTCCTCAGGAGGAACAGCCCCAGAAATATCACCTTATTCAGGAACATCCAGGAACGCTTTCATGGGAAGTTCCCAGAGAAAGTATAATCATTGAAAAGATCATTTGTAAGGGTGCATTTGGACAAGTCGCGCAAGGAGAAGCGTCACAGCTTCGAGGGAGACGGAACAATTACAGTGTCGGTCAAAATGTTGAAAGGTACCGCATGCAGTCTAGATTAATGCATACTAAGTTATGACCTTCACCCTTATTTTGAATTATGAACCAACATATTCATCCTAGATAACCCTACTGATAAAGAAAGAAAAGACTTGTTGTCAGAACTTGAAGTGATGAAGAAACTCAAGCCTCATTGTCATGTCATCAAACTACTGGGATGTGTCACTGAATCTGGTAAAAAATACTTATTTTAATTGATATATAATACCCTGAACAATATGCGAGGGACATAGAAAGGATCCCGCACCCTGCTTCTTTCTATGAAAAGGCACTGGTAAATGAGTAATAGACTAGCGCACTATCTTGGGCTGTGGTGGTAGATCGGGTAAAGTTTGTTAATGTTTTCTTATGTTCGCTTCAACCGTTTGATCCCACAAGTTAATATCAGCCCCACTATGCTATTTTTTAACTATTCATGGACGATCACTATGCTAATTA
>CM042757.1:15875052-15891149 GCA_022496165.2 Catalaphyllia jardinei | reverse complement strand
TTCCGGAGGTCGTGGGTTCGATTCCCACCGAGGTCAAAAGATTTTTTCTTTACCTCGTGTGGTTCCCTGATTCCCTTTACTAGAGCTAACGCCCAGTGGGTTATTCATGGGTGAAATAAGCACTAAAATTTACACTTCAGAATTAATTCTCTGTTACTTCATTTGTGTTCATAGTGCTACGCGGCACAACATTCATATGATAAGATGAGTGTTTGGTTCTTTGGATGAAGTATTTAAAGAGGAATTGGATTAGAAAAAACTTCCAATTATCGTAGGTGGTAAAAGTGTTAGCGTGGTGGTCGTTCATTCCTTGTCAGATTTCGAGTTTTTTACACGCGCTTCGCACAGAATGCATTTTTAAATATCTCCGAATCTGACTCCTTAGGACAGTGAATGACGCCAGCCCTTTCGATTTATGAGAACTAATATTTTTTGTAGGGCTTACTGTACTTTGCGAAACGAAACGAAACGAAATGGTACTTTGCGAAATGGTACTTTGCGAAACGGTACTTTGCGAAACGGTACTTTGCGAAACGGTACTTTGCGAAATGGTACTTTGCGAAATGGTACTTTGCGAAACGGTACTTTGCGAAATGGTACTTTGCGAAATCGTAGTTTGTGAAATGATTAACTATAAGATCTATTGCTAAACAACGCATTTTGAAGCAATGCAGAAATCGTGAGCCTTAATTCAAGGGTAAAAGAAAAGAAATGTCCGTAAACAAATAAAGGGCTTGCTCAATAAAAGTACTCCGGAATCTTCAATTTAAGGACATGCAAGCTTGTCGCCAATTACAAAGCCACTCTTGTTTCGAATAGGAACGGCTTAATGTTTGTTTCACATGAACGAATTTTCACGTTTTGTACGCCTAGACTTGTAAACAGGAAGTTATGCCAGAACAATGTGAAGGAAAATCTTCGTTTTGTTGTAGTTCTTAATTTCCATCTGCATGAGTTTTGGTACTTCAGTGAACTTATTAACCTCCGCGATACCGGTGCGATGCTCTGCCAACTCAGCTATGAAGCCACACATTGGGAGCGAGGTCAATTTATTGAGTTCATATCTCCCGTGAGGAGTGAAGTGATGTGAAATATACACGGAATAATTCATAGGTTTGAACTACGGTTGTAGATGAAAATGAAGAGTGATCGGGAGATATGAACTCAATAAATTGACCTCGCTTCATCATCTACAACCACTAGTTCAAATATGAATTATTTCATATATGCTTCACATCTTACCAGTTGGAGTTAGTAATTTAAGCTATTTTCCTAGATACTCGTTGCTGTGCATGTACGACGAGATAAGACGAATACGATAAAAGGAAGGAAAACGATGGCCGGCGTAGGCAAAAAGAAACTAATTTTTCCCGATAGTGGTTGTTCCATGTGTTTGTTAGTTGCACTGAACAATTTCTTCTTCTTCCAGACAAACAAAAAAAAAAAACAAAACAAACAAACAAACAACAACAACAACAAAAGAAAGACAGAAACACATGCTGCAACCGTTACCTGAATTCTTGAGGTGCAGAGGAGTTATTTCCTAAAATTCTTTCAAATTTTCTTTTAAAAATCTCGTTCGGCGTTGGTCTCTTAAGTGCAATAGATAGAGTTGGGGCCAATTCAAAAACACTGGATGTGGGAGAGAGGTCAGGGGAACGAGGAAAGGCTAAAGGTTGGGTAATTATGAGGATTAACTGCCAATTTTGTGGTATTTGTTCTGATTTATTTGATTTATGGGGCCGTTTTATTTACTTATTTATTTATTTCTTCTAAGAAGGTGAAGTGGTCAATCCTCTATAACTGAAGTGACCTACAATAACAACGATTTTTTTTAAAAATATACTGCAGCACTAGGACTGACCCTCGCTGATTAAGCCCCCGACGTACAAGGAGGGGGTGGATGCAACCCCCCACCCCCCCCCCCCAAAGGTTTTTTTAAGATTTTGTCGTGGGGATTTTTTCTGTACATCTCTCCATTTCAGTAGCTGTTCGTTTATCTTCAAGACACCTTTCGGTAGGTACATGAGATATTAAAAGGGAAGTGAGGTGTTGTTTGCAGGTTGTTACGAGCTATGAAATAATTCAAATCTTAAGGAAAGGGAAGTAAAATATAAGTTTTATTTCCTCCCTGTCTCTTATTGTCTATTTTTACATTAAGTCATATTTTCCTTGTTCAGCTGTTTAAAACTGTAATTGTGAGTAAAACCTCAGTTTAATTTTGTCAAGAAAAGCCAACGTTAGACCGAAAAAAGTGAAAAATAACAAGAAATCTGCCATACTGGATGACATCATAGGCCCCATTCGGTGCAATTTGCAATTGGAACCCATAATATTAACCTAGTCGTGTAGACGACAAAACAGGCTATCTATTGCTGGTATCACCTTTTCAAAGTATCCTAAACCAACAAAAACTCAAGAGGAGGGGAATCCTACCAACCCCCTTTGTACCACGGTGGGGGTATGAGTTTGCTTGTACGTCCGAGGGTTAAAGAACAAACCCTATTTCTGCCAGCATTAAAATTAGCATTAACAGTCTCGCGGCCGTGATAGAATTTACAAAAGTTTACTAGTATCTTTCAAATTCGGGCCCAATTCCTTTCGAGTTTTCGCCTACGAGAATGTCCACTTACGGGAATGAGTAAATACAGCCCGAGGTTGGGGTAGGGGGCGGGAGGTACTCCCATTTAAAAAGGACGGGGTACTCGTCGTTACTTCCAGGGGTTAAAGAGTAGTTTTGTTATCTCTTGAAGTTTTAGTGCTAACTTTTCGCGTATTTAGCCAAACAAAAATATTACAGAAGATGTGTGTTTTCGGAATCGTATTGGTATCTCTAAGGGGTAAAAAAGAGAAAAGGAAAACAGTAGTAAGAAAAATAAAACAAAGCAAGATCTTGGTACCTCCTTGGAGGTCATGGTCAAAATGTTAAACGAGCAAGCATGTTCAAGTAGGCTACTGTTGGGAAAACATTTGTCATCAGCGGCAAGTTGCCGACTCAATCCGATTTGATCCGATTTTAATTTCGGGAAACAGGACGGAAAAATCCCTAAGGACACACAGTAAAAGGCTTATTGTCTTAAAAAAAAGTTTAAACAATAACAACAGGCAAAGCTTGATATGTTATTCAGTTTGCTGCTTTCGTGCTTTGTCATGTTGAGAAAATTTGGACAATCTTAGGTCAAATTCGCAGTAACACTTGTGCAATTTTCAAAAATGGTAGCATTTGCTCTCTTCACCACCAACCGTTGTGTCATGCTGTAGAATTCAGTTTTGATTCAAGTGCTGTAGACTCGTCCTTCTCCCTTCCTCATAGCCAGAATCTTCATCACCTCAACCATCAAAGTTCCATGGACTGCGGAACAACTGCGGAAAATCGTTTACAAAGAATTTAAGTAGACGAACTTGAAAGCTCACATGGCCTGCCCACAAGCTCACATTTACCACGTCTTAGTAACGGTAGCAGTTTTCTGGCCGTGACATCCCCCTGAAAAAATCAAGTGCGATCACCATTTTGGTGTCCCAGGAATGTGGATTCTTCTGCATATATAACCGCGCACAGGACAACCAACCCCAGTAGGGCACATGTCAAAATTAGGCTTGCGTTCTCCGAACGCAATGATTATACCGCTGCACGGATTGCGTGTGCCTTGCCGGAGTACTGGGGAGTCTGCATTCTATCTCGTGCGTACTGAATTTCACGCGTTTCTTGAACCACACTTGCTGATCGTGGTAAGTAAGCAAGCAAGCAATAATATAAGATGGAGCAATATTGTTCAATGCCTTATATATCAATATAGCAATATTTTGGATCCTATAGCTATGATTGAGTGTGATTCAAACAAAAACGAACGGCTGACGTAAACTCGCGTTTAGCCAGCGTTTCTAAATCGGAATCTGAGAATACAAGATGTTTTCGGCAGAAAATACAAAGACTACGAAATTTGGCTTAAGGTTTTCAAAGGCAAGAAAACGCTCACCGACGTTCGACGTTCCACCAGCTTCGAATTCGGAGCAGGTTCTTGGTCATCACATATTTCACCCGGCATTGGCAGAAATATATAATGCCGGGTCCTTCGGCAGAAGAATCAAGTGCTATTCATCGAAGCATCTCCACAAATATTTACTGAGTACTTCTTTATGGTAGAAAACACCTAATATTTTATCACATTCCTACTCATGACATGATATAATTTTAAGTGAATCTTCGCCAACTGTTCTGCCAATTCTCAAGTGAACGATAAATATGTTTTGCAAGCAGACTGACTTAGCAAATGTTCAAGGACCGTTTTGCTAGATTGGTACGAGGATGTTATCGAAGATTAACTAGATTTGCTTTATTCAAAGATTCTGTAAATAGTTTTGCGCGTGCATTGTACTGCTTGCAAGCTTTTCACACATGAATTGAGAGGTCAATTAAATCTTTTTAAACGGTTTCTTTCTGAAAATGTCTAGATCGTCTGTTGTTGAGATCCCTTCGTGTGTATATACCACAACAATTCTTTTCAATCTCGGTGACTGTTCACCTCGACTTCAAAGAATAATTGTTAACATACTCCAGGCTTATATCATTTTTCGATTCTATCGCGTCATGAATGCAAACAAGAGACCAAAATATTTTAGCATGTATTCGCTCTGGTGCACTGTGGGCTATGACTCCCAGTGGGACATTTTACTTGTTTGTGGGCATTTCTAGCAGGCTTGCATTTTGAACCGAACATCATTATACCGACGCTTTCACATTCAGCACTTTGATTGGAAAATACTACGAGATAGGGACGGTGCCTACGTTTGTTATTGCGCACACGCTCTGTGCATCACGCAAGGAATAGTTTAAGTGCCACACGAGTGCTGGGTTGACACTGACGCAATCAACTGCGCTACCAAGTACACGATTAAAATGAAAGCAAAATGTTCCTGTTACCAAATCCACCACTTTAATGAACTTGATTTTAAAGATCATCAACTTAAAAATAAACGCGGGGTTAGCCATACATTTTAGGTTATGAATTGGAAGTGGCATGCAAGCCTATTCAAAACGTGAATAGTTTCTGGTTAAAAGCAAAAGCTATTTATACTGTATTTTAGCTGAACCAGAGGAAGGCTCACGGTCAGCAGTCTAATGGCGCTGTTGCAACGATTTTGTTATTAAAAACATACCAAAAATGATTTTTTTATACGTTACCTCTGAAAACAGCACCCTTCTCGGTGTCAGGATGTATCCCTAAGAAAAGTGCATATTGTTGATCAGTTTTCAGTTTTCTTTAGTTTTTAACCATGACTTCTGGGGCGAAATCACTCCGCCCTTCTTTTAGTAGCATTTAGTAGCATTCTTCTGCGTGCATTCTGGGAACCTTAAACTTCCTTGTCTCTCGTGTCCTTAGGCTGATTGAAACTTCAGTGAATATCTTTCCTCTGCTTGTTTTCAAAAACGAACTTTGTTTAGGTAGTGAATGCCATCACATGACTACTTGTTCACTTGCTCGAATTTTTGCATCATGAGAAACTGGATCAAGGCAATAAACACACTAGCACGCGCCACTGCTGGACGTGTTTTAAAGACGGTTTTCCGAAGTCGGGTAGAACAATGCAAGCTTAAGTTAAAATTTTGTAGTGAAAACCCTGGAAGAGTCAGTAGAATTTCAGAACACTTTTGAACGTGTTTAGGTGTATATCACGCATTGCTTGCGCTTTTCTAGAATACTCGAGCGGATTCTCGAGCCCGCACTAGACTTAAACACTTCATATCTCCATTCTTAAGTTCTCTTGAAAATTGTAGGTTTTTGTATCACGTATGGCTTGCGCCTTGAAAACTCTAGGATACTACGGTGTCATCGTGAATTGCATATAAGAGGAAAGAATGCATAGTTACAAACATTCATAGTTTATAAGAGGAAGCATCCAACCCAACTGAATTTTGGAGGCTGACATCTTGGGAAGGGACAAGGTCAAAAACATTAGCCAGTCTCTCTTCTCAATGAGTAGATAACCCATGACTTAAACAAGGCTGAGTATTTTAATGGCTATTTTGTAAATATTAGCGAAGATCTATCCACCGCTGTACTGAGGATGTTTTGGAGTTGGCGAAATGGGCCATCGGTTAAAACCTAAGCCCACTTCTCTTCTGCAGTGTATCAGTAGATTTTGCATGTCACGATCAGTTGCCAGTCGAAGTACTTTACTCCTCAGCTGACGGTTAGAAGTTTAACCACTTCTCAGCCATTATTTAAAGTACTAAGTCGATGTTTGATGGGGCTGAAACCTCTGTAATATACATAAACCACTTGGAACTATTGAGCAGTATTTATGTTTGACTTTTCCAGGATGAACCTGTTTGCTTGGAAAGCTTGAAGCCGTTCAGGAAAGTCCTGCACAAGTCTGCCAGGCCAACGAAAATAAGATGAAAGGTCTTAGCCCCCCTATTGGGGAAGACGAGACAGTTTCTGATAGGTTACATCTTTGAATGGTATTGTGATACTAAAAACAATCGTCATCGACCGTTGCAGTCAGCAAGGCAAGCAATCGATTTATTCCGCTGCAGGACCTTAACATTGCACAATGTTTGTTTTTAAGAGTGACCGATTGTCTTTAAAGATTGATGATATTCCTAAATTTCTTGGGTTCTTTTTTACCTTTTTCCCCTTTCTTAAGTCGCACGCTTTGTGTTCATGGCCTATGCAGTGAGTGGTCTTTTAACCCTCAAATTTGATCAAACTTCTAAGTACTCGATAAGTTGTCAAAGGAAGCTCTGGGAGAAAATAGCGTTGTGATTCAGATATTTGCTTATTACGTTTTTGTCTTAAACTAATGCATTTGTGCAATTTATGCAGAATCTCACACGAGCAGTTAGATAAATCGAAACCGCCTGAATATCATAGAGTGATTATAAATTAGTTTGCAATGTTCGTTGTACGACTTGCGGCAAGCAGCAACAAACTCGGTTCTAAATGAACTCTACACAGTTTGCTCAACACGAATCGATCCAATACAATTATATTACTTTCGTCTGAATAAAACCTAAAAGACAGTGACATACTATTACGAGAAACCCCGGTAGCTGAGGGTAACTTTAAAAGAGTGTCAAGAATGTTTTGTTTACGATCCACATGAGGCAAGACGCGATACTTTACTTGCTTATATTCTGCCCCACAACTTAGAAAAAAACCTATTAGTTTGAAAAACAGCCCCCAGAAAGCTGAGTTGCACCTGTTCCTAAAAGACCGAAATAATGTCAAAAACTAACTTACGTATGAATGAGGTTTATTTGCTCTAGGTGAATTGTGAGTGCTAAAGAGCACTTCAAATTCAAATGGTGTTCAGTCGTCGCATATTCCATTTTGACGAGGAAAATTCCAACCGAAGGATGATTATGTTGCCGTTCTGAATGAGAAAAACGCCTCTAATACACTTCCCGCCAGTTGGTATTTTTAGCAAGTTTCTGTTTAAACACTAAGGCGCGCTATATAAGGAGGCTTCCCTGGGAAGCACAGAGCTCATTTGCGAATCAACTCTGACAAGTGCGGGTCAAATTCAATATGGCGGGCTATTCGAATTCAAGAAATATAAGAGCTGCTTGTTTACTTTCGATTTTCTTTGTAAGGAAGTATTCCAAAAACAATTTTTATATATTCATCACTTTTAGATTACCACCATGCTCCATGAAGCATAAATTGAGGAACTGCAAGGGTGGTTGACTGACTGTCAACAGTGGCGAGATCCTCAAGGTGGAAAAACCACGTAAAAAAATATCAAGCTATACGAGGTAAAACTGCCATGATCCTGTTTTGATTTCCTCGTTGAATGCGGTAATATTTAAGCTTTGGACTTTTGTTTCTTTCCATGCTTTGTTTAGCCCGGCATGACATCGGCAATATCAGCTGTAAATAAACTCACCTTGCCTGATTTCTGTTGTCCATTTGGCCTATTTCATTGTTTCTGGGGGGTTTTAAGGTGTTTGTCGTAGCTTTCTATAGACGAAGTCAAGGCTGGACACTGCTGTTTCACCGAAGACCTGAACCGCGAGGCCGTTTTTTTCGCCGAAATTCGAATCCGCTGCTCGATTTCTCCCTCCAACGCAAAGAAGGATAGTCCATTGGTCCCCTTTTCCGGTCGGCTTGGAGAAATCTTAAAACTTTCCGCTCCAATTCGAACGATTTTTGCTTCACTGCTGGACGTTTCATTTCATTCAAAAAAGTAACATTTTATTTCATTGCGCGATTTTATCCTTCGTTATTATAAATTCCATACAATGCCTTGTAGAGCGCTCAAATTCTCAACGGCCCAATGTGTAACACAACACCGCGCACTTTAGTCAGTCACGTCTTACTCGATACGCGTACATAAATCATTAATATTTGATCGATTCCTCGAAACATGAGTTTGGGACGCCTGTGATTATTAAAACACTACGGCTACATACGTGTATGCAAACGAACAATTGCGTCTTTGTTTTCATATTCCGTTATTCTCTGTTGTTCAGTTATGAAATTATACTAAAACAATTATTCCCCTCAGGCTCAATGAATATTGTAGAATAATCCCCTCGACTTCGTCTCGGGGATTATTCGACGATATTCACTTCGCCTTCGGCGAATAATTGTTGAATATCATATAAAATTTGTGGAAAAATCGCGCTAATTAAAACGACGTGGACGTTAAGTGTTTGCAGAGTGGTTTTTTTTTTGCGGTCATAATTTGCATCGCAGAGTAACGGTTTTGTACACTCTTTCATCTAAATATTTTTTTCCTTCCAAAAACTTTTTTTATATTTTTTTCAATTAAGGAGGATGATGTGTACACTATTATTATGCAATAAAAAATATTGGTTACTATGCTCGTTTAACATTCTCGTCCCCAGAGGCCGCGTTCCTTTTGATCAGCACCAAGAATCGCGACCTCTGGCCAGGTCCAACACCGGAAGTCCGCGATTCACGGACTTCCTGTCACTCTGCGCATGTTCAGAGTAAAATCTGACAAATCTGATTGGTTCTGGTCTCAATCTATTGTGTTTACAAAGCCATTCAAAACCAGATAAATGTCGTTGGACTTGGCCCGAAGTCGCGATTCTTGGTGCTGACCAGAAGGAGCGCGGCCTCTGGGGACGAGAATGGCTCGTTTAAAAGAAAACGAGCGCGAAAATCGTGCGCAGAAGGGATGAGTAATGTAATACTGTGGAATCACCTTAATCGACGCGGTCGAGATTTGTTATCCAAGTTCAACTTGCGTAGAGACTTGCGTTGGGTGGCCAAACGGACTCGCAAATTTCCTCTTAAGTACACGCAAGTCGAAAAAAAAAAGAAAAAGAAAAACATTTTAAGGAAGAATACCTCTATTTCATTGGCTAATAATAGATTAATGGACGTCATTCAACTTGCGTTGGCTTGGGTTGGGTGGCCAAACGGTGAAAAACTTGCTTTGACTTGCGTGCAAATTTGATTTCGACCAAAGTGAGCGTAAGTCAACGTAAGTGCATGCGAGGCCAGGCCAAACGCAGTCGCAAGTAGACCCAAGTTTTCAACTTGCGTCTGCTTGCGACTCCATTTGGCCAGGGCTTTAATCTACTAAGAGAATCAGTGACATAATCACGCTTCACTTCATTTATTTTCTCTTGTAAATAAAACCATAGTCATTTTAAAATCACTCTTAAAATTATAACATTATGGTACAACGCTAAACTCTCTATTCGATTTAGTGCATGGACAGCTCATGTTTAAGTATCCGGGAAGCTCGAGCGCTCTTTTGAGTCGGTGCGCTTATTTCTTTTCAATAGGATCATCTGAATGTGTCCAACAAAAGACGGATCTTAGCTTGAAAGATTTGTACCCGCACATAAAATAACGATCAAGTCACTGAATAACACACAGTTGTTTTGTAAGAAGGAATTATCTCAGCATCTCAAAGGGACAGTAAACGACGGATTATCTTAATGAATCATAATGGACTATAATTGGTCAGAATAAGGGCTTCTATGTAGCGGGGCGATCCTTATTGGTACAGTGGAGCCCTGCCACAGCAGAAACCCCTTATCACGAAGGGCCCGCGATTACATCCACAAGGTGATTGTGTAAACATAGAGGCTCTATAGAGGGGCGGGTCTTTTCAATACAAAAAAAAAACGAACAACAACAACAACTGGCGCAAGGGGGAGCTATTTACTAGATGCGGGCGCCTTTTGCAAAGAGGGCACTAAATCGAGCCATTATGTAACGCTTAATGTTTCACGTAACTTCCCCCAGCGTTATTACTTCTTTACTGTAAACCACAGTGCAATCTCGATATCTCAAAGCCTCGATTTTTCTGGCCTCTAGAATAACTCAGTGGCGGATCTAGGGTAGGGGCCTGGGCCTCTCCCTTATCTCGGGCGAACAAAGAAGAAATGACTGAAGGAAAAAAAGCCGGCTGGTCAAGTAAAATAACACCAGGCCCCTTCCTTAGCTCAAAGTCTGAATCCGCCACTGTGACTGTGACCAAAAGTCGTTTCGCTTCCTCAGTCGAACACTGCATTTAACCCCCGATTTCACGAACTACTCCAATTTTTAAACCAATCTTCATTCCCCTTAGGGGTTCTTAAAATCGGAAATCCACTGTGTCATTAACCTGCGATCAGGCGTCCCTTAAAAAAAAACAGAAAGGGACGCCTGATCGCAGGTAACTGTGTCATTTGAATTTTCTACTAATTTAAAGGTACCGTCCACACTAATCCGTCACGAAAACTGAGCTTTTGGTTAACGCTCTTCAAACCGAAGGAATTTGAAAACGACGGCTTCTCGTTTTTGTGTGGACGAAAAAACATTTTGAAAAATGATGACGTCACGATAATCATGTGACTTCCCTGTCTAATCCATAATGACCGATAATGGTTATGTTGTGTGATAAATTTTATCAGCGTAATGTAACTCCTCCGTCGTAGTGTCAACTAGCCTAAGCCACCATTAATCTATTCACATCCTGACGGCACAACTTAACGGGTAATTAATATTTGTAATTAGCACCTGTGGTTCACAGCGGTATTATTATAGTTATCATTTTTATAATTATTATTATTATATTATCATTATTATTACTGTTATTATTATTGTTATCAGATAATATAATTATATTACTATTAATATTATCGATATTGTTATCAGTGCCAAGTAACTCATAACTTGAAAACAATAGATAAAAAGCTTTTTCACGCTAACATGTTAAACACATAATGAAACTTAGCTCGTTATATTAAAATAACGTTATAAACCACGATAGAAGTTGATAAGGCGTGTGGTATTCCAACATCTGTCGCATGTCGCTCAACAAATGAATAGAATTGAAGATTTCCCTTCGATACATGTACATATAAATTCTGATAATGATCATAATACTACCTAAACAATAAAGACGTCCACTGAAGTATGATCCTCACAGTAAATTTTCCAATTTAAGCAATTGGAAATAAGAAGCCTGAAAAAAATCAGGGCTTCAACGGGATTCGAACCCATGACCTCCGCGATACCGGTGCGATGCTCTACCAACTGAGCTATGAAGCCACACATTGGGAGCAAGGTCAATTTAATGAGTTCATATCTCCCGTTCGGGTTCGAATGCCGTTGAAGCCCTGATTTTTTTTTTTTTTTCAGGCTTCTTATTTCCAATTGCTTAAATTGGAAAATTCACTGCGAGGATCATACTTCACTTGTATCTATAACCGCAGTTCAAATATGAATTATTTCATATACACTTTACATTAAAGACGTCCACTAATGGACAATATTCCTTCTACTGAGACAGTTAAAATTCACGTCTATACATAATGGTATCTGAACTGAGTGAAGTGCAATTTGGTCTGAAATCACGCGTATGATTTCAGACTAAATTTGCACGAACCGAAGTTCAATTGCCACTTTATTAGATCCATTTTGAAATCGCACAATGTAATAGCCAAATTTGCCAAATAATGGCTTTTCTGTCTTTCATTTTCCTGCAATGAGATTGGTGAGTTAAGAAAGCCTTAAAATCTGATTGGTTGTTTCGTTTTACTGCCCCGTTCTCATTGGCTGAGAAAAAGATGCGATTTGGAGCAAAAGATGGTGCAATTCGAGAATTTCTCACATACGGAGCAAAATTACTGAATGCTGATTGGCTGAGACAGAGGGCACTTTTGGTAATCAAGAGGGCATGATTACTTGATGCTGATTGGCTGAGCACGCAGGCCTGCATTAAGTTGGTTTCCCGCTTCAACTGAACAGATTTTGAAAAGGAATTCAGAAACGCATCGCTTCTGAGTTTGATCTAAACAAGGTTATTTTATCGTAACGTCAAAGAGAATCAATATGCAACAAAGCGCAGTCTTTCGGTGGAAAAGCGAAAGGATTTTTCCGACTAAAAATGGATTGATTTGCAGCCTGAAAAACGTTTGAGTTTGGGTGCTGCACGGAACATAGAATTACAGAACTTCATGGCCGTCAAACTGAAAGTTAATTTTTTCGTCAAGTTTGCTTTGGGTCGCCTTATTAATATTATAGCTCACCTTATCGGCGTGAAAACAGCGTAAATTGTGTTGGTACTTGAAGTTTTAACAGTGGAAAGGACAGTTTTGGATTCAAGAAGTTATTAATGCTCGTTTGGACACTTGTTTACGTCTATCATCGATCGATGAAGTAGTTTCACGCCGTTGCAAGTTTCGCAAACAGGTGAATAAAATTAGATAGCTTGAAAAGTTTTGTTTGTAAAGAAATTGCTTTGAGTGAATTGACCCAAGTTGCTGTGTTTTGCTTACTATTATAGTCGGCTTTCCCCATGATACTGGTAGCCCGTTAAATAATGACAAACGGCAAACCTTTTTTCGCGACGGCAAGACCTTGAAAGTTGTCCTTTGGAAATACTTTTTCCCTTTATGTGATAAAAAAGTAATCGCAAGTGCTCTCGGGCAATAAAGGATTAATTTCACTTGTATTTTCAAAGTTTTCCAAATTTTGTGAAAACTTTGAAAATACTCGTGAAATTAATCCTTAATTGCCCTCGGCTCCATGCGATTACATATACAAATCGCACCTCTGGGAGCCAGCCAATCACACTGTTTTGTGGAGTTTCATAACCATTTCCCTCTATCTTATCTCAGACTCATAAATATCTCGACAAACAAAACAAAGAAAATCACATGAAGGAGGTTTGGATACCCGGTCTTAATTAGCATGACAATTTTACCTCTCCGTTTACTGGTTAGTTTTTGTGTAGATTGAGAAGATGTATCAATAACAAATATTAGCGACATTATTTCATCGGCTATCCAAAACACCTCGAATTTGGTCAAAAATACTCCGCTCTAGGAAACGAGAGTGGATTTTTCGGTTCCTTTGACGCACCGTGATCTGAGAGATCTTGGATTGATCTGTTTAGTAAAGAAACGCAAAATCCATCTTCAGATTTAAGAATCTAATCTTGGATTTTTTTAAGTTAAGATTTACAGTCAGAGATTTTGAAATTGGGATGTTGCGACATGTATGATTTCCTTTCTTATACAAAGGTAATGGCATGATGTAACTGTCATTGTGCAGAGCTTCGTTCGATCATCATCACAGTATTCTGTTCTTTACTAATTGTAGCATCACATAGAGTATGGTCTTTTGTAATATCCTTATTCTCATAAATTTAGGCCACACATTCTTCAGGTTTAGTATTTTTCTCATTCTTCATACACTTCATCATCAGAAAACAAATCACTGTGTTTGCTTTCTGAATCACCATGAATACCAACCCTCTTTTCATGGCCCTTCTGTGGATGACAGTCTGTGTTCAATGTTATTCTATCTTCCAAACTACATGTAGCAAGTTCAACGTAGTTCTTAAAATGTGAAGCACTTCTGTTAGATAATGCCTCAGATGTACTTACTTTGTTGTTCACATGAGCTTCATTACGTACTCCTTTACAGCTACCATTAGATTGCTGTTGTAAACAATCTAAGAAATGAAAATCTGAATTTTTTGAGATTGAGAATTCAGAGATAACTGTTTTTTGATTTTGATCAGTTCCATTGGAAGTTGTGTCAGTTAAATAACTCTTTAAAGGTCCGGTACACAGTTCTTCTAGGTTTGGTTGCTCATCTAGTTCGGGTACGTTACATGACGTAGGTGTCGGTTCGTTCTTTGACGCAAAATGAGGAAGTTCTGATGACCGTGGAAGTTCATCGACTCTTGACGGAGCGAATTGCGAGTCTCTTTCCGAATTGAAAAGAAAAGGAGGGAAAGTCAAATTAGTGTTCTGATTTGTTGACTGACCCTGTATTGCAGTGCACTCTTTTGCAAAAGCCCACATGCTATGGAATAACTTGCCCAAAAACTTAAAAAATGCTGCATCCGTTGAGCATTTTAAGCGAAATATCAAGAAGGTAGCTGATATATCGGATTCCCACACGGCAATCATGTAAAGCAGTTGTAATTAGTTTTAGTTTTTAACTTAGCTTAACTGATGATTTTCCGTGAATAAATAAAGATTTACATTTACATTTACATTGCCTTCCCAAAACGGTGACATTGTGGAACAGATAAGACCTCAAAATCGGAAAGCAACGGACTTAGAAGCATCTTGGTCTGCAGATTCCACTTGTAGCAGAGAACTGTCCAGCAGTTGCAGGAAACATTCCAAAAGGTTTGTCAATCGCCATCTTGAAAATGATTTTCTGATTTTTATTTGATTATATTCAACATATAATTTTACCAGCATGGATACAGTACTTACTGTACAATCATATATTTTTTACTGTATTTATTTCTCGGAGATATTAGCGCTTACGCGCTACTCTTCAATCCAAGTTGAAATAAAGTTTACTACTACTACATACTTTACTTTTACTTTAAGCATTTTTTGGACAAATCAGTCCAGGGGGAAAGGCGCCAATAGGCTATACAGTCCTTATTAAAGCACGAACCCATCAAATTCAGAACACTGAAGACCAGACCACAAAACCGGGAACCCCACACCCTACTCTTTTATACAAGAAGTGTGTGACACCGAAGGTACAAGAAACGGGGCCTACGGTTTATACATGTAGTCCTTGTCCAAGAAGACTTAAACGTCTAACCATTTGCAGGTGTCATTACAAAGGCAGCACGTTCTCCTCATTTATTTAAAGACCCTGAGTGTTAGTCCGGCCAAGGTTTCAACCTAGGACCTCCCGCACGGCAGTCCTGTGCTCTACCAAATGAACTAACCAATCGGCGGTTGGAATTAAGGTGATTCCTCAGTATTGTATTGCGCATCCCTACTGCGCACGATTTTTGCGTCATTAGCGCGTGCAAATGTGCACGTGCAAAACGTAAGAGATTTCCCACAAGCAAGGCTGGATATCGTTTTCTCTTAAACGAGGATGGTGACCTATATTTTTTATTACCTAATAAGAGTGCCCATGTTATCCTCTTTAATATAAAGAAAAATTAAAAAAATTATCGAAAGGAAAAAAAGATACAGCTGAAAGCGTGCACAAAACCGTTATTCTAGGATGTAAATTATGTCTTTGAAAATAACGACTCGACGAATGCATTTCGTCCACCTCGTTTCAAATGGTGCGATTTTTTCCACAAATTTTATATGATATTGTTTCATATGTTCCAGACTTTCTCCCTGTCAAGTTTTTTTCCAAGTATTACTTCGATAAACTGTACTTTCAGCTACCGCACAATGTAACGTGGACCGATGAATAACGCGCGTGATTAGCAGGAGAACAGGTATAAATAGGGCACGATTGGCCCATCATATCTCTTTTGGGGGAATGGTGACCTATCTTTTATTATTTTATTTTACGAAACGGTGCTTGGTAGGGAATATTCAGAGAAAGATTTAAAAAAATTCATCAGTAATTTTTATTTCTGAAGAATCACCTTAATTACACAAACACTTTCTTGTTAGTTCTCTATGCTTGTCGTTTGCGATGTATTAAAATCTTAAACAATGGTATATCATGTTATTTGCAGTGAGAAATTTGGATCATAGTTGTCCTGGCAACCATGCTTTATACATCCTCATTCTTTGAGCTGCAGATGGTTCTGGGTTTTCTGTCACACTGTAAAAAATGAACTGTTGGAAACCACTAAATTCAAACTTGGTTCTTCCAGATGTCTAGTTCTTT
>CM042757.1:15848868-15852156 GCA_022496165.2 Catalaphyllia jardinei | reverse complement strand
ACGTTCATCTGGTACTCCTTAAGATTCTGCGTCAAATCTCCATCAGGTCCGGGTACCAGAGGACCAGCGAGACCTCTTGCGCTTCTTATGGTGGCCTGATGGAGATTTGACGCAGAATCTTAAGGAGTACCAGATGAACGTTCATTTGTTTGGTGCAGTCTCCTCGCCGAGTTGTTCAAACTTCGCGCTTCGAAGGGCAGCCGATGACGCCGAGAAGATCGTTGGTCCAGACACTGCTAGCGTGCTGAAGAAGAATTTCTATGTTGACGACTGTCTTCGTACAGAGGAAACTGAAGAGTCTGCTATACAAAGAATTTGTGGTGTTCGTCATGCCTGTGCTCTTGGAGGTTTCAATCTGGCCAAGTTCGTTAGCAACAGTAGACTCGTACTAGAAAGCGTCCCAGACGAAGCACGTGCCCAAGAAGTTAGAACATTAGAGCTAGGCAGTGGTGAACTTGTGGTTGAGAGAGCTCTCGGCGTGCAATGGGCAATCGAGTCGGACACGTTTGGTTTCAGAATCGTCCTTAAAGATCAACCGCTGACCAGAAGAGGACTATTGTCAACGATATCTTCCGTTTACGACCCCCTGGGAATAGCAGCACCCTTTCTATTGGTCGGAAAGTCAATATTGCAGGATCTGTGTCGCACAAAGCTAAGATGGGATGAAGAGATCGGCGAAGAATACCGTGTACGTTGGGAGAATTGGAGAAGCCAGCTGCCTGCCCTTGGACGTTTTGCTATGGAACGATGTCTCAAGCCTGCAAACTTTGGTAAAGTCGTTTCCAGACAAATCCACAACTTCTCTGATGCTAGCTCTACGGGTTACGGTCAAGTGACATACCTCAGAATCGAGAATGAAGGAGGACACATCCATTGTGCGTTCCTTATGGGGAAAGCTCGCGTAGCCCCCGTCAAGACCATGACAATTCCACGCCTCGAGCTTACCGCGGCCACAGTTTCAGTTAGAGTGGGTGAGATGATTGCCAAAGAGCTTGACGAGCCTCCTGAGAGTAAGACTTATTGGACAGACAGTACAACTGTCTTGAAGTACATCCGAAATGACAAGAAGCGTTTTCATGTGTTTGTGGCCAATCGCGTGCAAACAATAAGAGATGCAACGAATCCTGATCAGTGGAGGTACATTGGAACTGATATCAATCCAGCTGATGTCTCGTCACGTGGTATGAAAGGCCATGAGCTATCCAAACAGCATTTTTGGATAACAGGTCCAACCTTCCTATGGTTACCCGAGTGTGAATGGCCCCAACTTCCTGGTGACATGGATGACGTTTCCTACAATGATCCCGAGGTTAAGAAGATTCTTGTGCACAGCATGGATGTTGCAGAGAAAGTAGACCTTTTGAATAGGCTGACACGCTTCTCCGAGTGGCATCATATGAAGAGATCTATCGCCTGGATACTCCGTCTAAAACCAAACACAGATAGAAGGGCATTGCTTCCCAAAGGTGGAGCAGACACAGTGCAACGTGAAGAAAACATGAAACGCAAGCCCCTAAGAGTCGAAGAACTGGACAGAGCAGAGAAGACCATTCTTAAACTGGTACAAAGCGGTGCATTTCCCAAAGAAAGAGAAGCTCTGCAAAAGGTTCGACGAGTGGACTGTGAGAGTGACTGTCAATTTGCAAAGGCAATGAAGTCCGAAATCAAGAAGTCTAGTACCCTGTATCGCCTTGATCCTTTCTTGGACCAGGATGGACTCATACGTGCGGGCGGAAGGTTAAGCAAGTCGCATGAGTTCTCGGAAGGCTTTAAGCATCCTGTGATTCTCCCTAAGAAGAGTTTCATCGTGGACCTCATAGTTCGCGATGCCCACAAGAGGGTCGCCCATGCTGGCAGGGGCATTACGCTGAGCGAGCTAAGAAGTCAATATTGGATACTTAACGCCAATTCTGTTGTGAGGCATTTCATCTCCAAGTGCGTGGTGTGTCGTCGTCTTCGTGGAACGATAGGAGAACAGAAGATGGCTGACCTTCCTAAGGAGCGAATGACACCCTCTCCTCCCTTCACGTGCAGTGGCGTTGATTACTTTGGTCCCTTCTACATCAAGCAAGGACGGAAAGATGTTAAACGCTATGGAGTACTATTTACGTGCCTAGCTAGCCGAGCGGTACACATCGAAACTGCCGACTCGTTGAAAACGGATTCTTTCATTAACGCCCTACGACGATTTATAGCAAGGAGAGGGCCAGTTCGTGAAATCAGATCGGACCAAGGAACCAACATAGTGGGAGCAGAGAGAGAATTAAAGAAAGCCCTAGATGAGCTGGACCACAACACAATCCAAAGGAGTCTTTGCAGAGACTTCAATGCTGATTGGATTATCCAATGGAAGCAAAATCCCCCGGCAGCATCCCATATGGGTGGCGTATGGGAGCGCCAGATAAGGTCTGTCAGATCAATTTTGTCTGCTTTGATCCGAGAACATGGCCACACCCTCGACGATGAGTCCTTTAGAACCCTGTTGACTGAGGTGGAATGCATCATTAACAGTCGGCCACTCACTGTCCCAACAAGCGATCCCGAGGATCTGGATCCACTCACACCAAATCACATATTGACTATGAAGTCAAGGGTCGTCATGCCTCCACCGGGAAACTTTCAGAAAGCAGATTTGTACCTCCGTAAAAGATGGAAACGTGTGCAGTATCTTTCGAATGTCTTTTGGTCGAGATGGAGAAAGGAGTACGTCCAAAATCTGCAACAGAGAGTGAAGTGGAACCGCCCCCAAAGAAACTTCGAAAAAGGAGATCTGGTACTAATCGTTGATGATCGAGCCCCAAGAAACGACTGGAGCATGGCCCGAGTTGTCGACGTGCACCCAGATTCGAATGGACAAGTCAGATCGGTCAGAGTTACCACGTCAACAACGACCCTAGATCGCCCAATCGACAAACTCGTGCTGATACTGGAGAATGAAGAGTGAAGACCAGGGGTAATCCCAGCCAGAGGAGCCATAAAGAGTAGAGAGCTGCGTTATGAGTTTGAGCGTTAAAGAACTGAGAACTTAAGAGTTTTAGCAAACTCTTAGAGGAGCCAGATGTTGCTGCCGCTTTTTAATTCCTTTGTTTATTTTCGATTGCACGCACATTTTTCCTGTCATTTTCACATTCTTTTCGTTTAGCTCGCCTTCACGCTATTAATATTCTGTTAGGTTTTTTTTCGCATAATTTTGTTTTGTTTAGTCCCTTTTTGTATGCGTGTATCTAGTGCTTTCGGACATTTTCCTTTTCCACGTTTATGGTTCAAGGTCAAACCGTCTATCGTCTA
>CM042757.1:15836368-15843868 GCA_022496165.2 Catalaphyllia jardinei | reverse complement strand
AAATATTATTACGTCATTCTATTTGTCTCCATGCAACCAATTGACCTTTTTGACGATGTTACGCATTATTAATACTTTCTCATACTCCTCACATCAACAAAATTCAACTCAATAAATCAATTAACTTTTTCACCAACACGGTTCCATATTTCGCACGGACTTTTGTAAACAGCCAAACCGTGCAACCTTTTTGTTCAGATAGCACGGTTGGAGTCTTAAATTGTTTTGCCTTGTTAATTAACGAGAATGGTTTTGTAACCAAAGTTACATTTATAACACAAAAGAAACCAAGAGAAGCAGATGAAAGATAAGAGGCGACGATCGGCAGCAGCATGCATCGCTATTTTTGACGGATTTACTGGGCTTTTGCAGTACACGTTGCTGTAAATGGATATCGTTCGCGATCTTCATCCCCTGCTTTTCCTGCTTTGTAGTTTGTAATTACATATAGCAACAAATTAAAGTAAAGTTTTCGTCCGCCGCCATGTTTGATTTGGCGAGAACTGCGTCAGCTGCAACATGATTGACTCAAAACATTAGGGGTGGACCATTTGAGTTTTGATGGGGGGTTGTGCAAATCCCCAAACAAATATCGAGCATATGCTTCTGGTTAAAAAAAATATCTTGCAGAATTCTAAGAAGAGGAAAAATATCGGGCAGCCTTAACTAGGGCGTGACAAAAGATTTTGCGTAATGCGTGACTTTCCCAAAAGTAGCTGTGAGTCATATGATACGGGACAGGGCATCACATTTTTTGATGCGTGATTTGGTATTTTACAAGCGCGACGCGTGACTTACCAATTTGGTTTACAGGGTATTAAAGTGAACCCTCTGAACTAGAAGGATATTATGATTTAAAGATATTCATGCTTTCAGATTCCCACCCTAACAGTTGTCACGTGCAGATACTTTTGTAACAAAATAAGATTTACTTTTTGCCAACCAGCCGAGCAATTAGCCAATCAGGAGGCGCGTTACATCTAGACTTGTCTCGTGGAAGAGTGTCTTCTTGCTGTTGTGTTTATTCAACTGTGAACAATTTCATAGTCTTAGAACATATCAAACTAGCGTGTTTCCTCTCTCACTTTATCGAACTAAAAGTTCAACCGGGCAGCGTGCCCTTTACAAAACTGTTATTCTCATTCGAATTTTGAGGAAAACTGTTAGACAAGAGCAAATCCAAGACACAAAATCGACACGAAACCGAACCAGTGTGTTCCACGCAGAATTCATGAACGAGCGTGTTCATGAATCGCAACAGTGTATTCCTTCTCTGTTTACCTATATCGAACTGAAAGTTCCATCGGGCAGCGTTTTTTGAAAGTGTGTTCAGCAGTCGAACCACTAGAGTAAATCCAGTGTTCAATCTAGCATATCGAACTGAAGGTTTAGTCGGCAGCGTTTCCGAACAGAACGGAACGAGTGTGTTTTACATGCAGTCGAGCCTCTGGAGCAAATCCAGTGTTCAAAACACAAATCGGATCTGTTTGCCGTAGAATTAAACGAGCGTGTTCACTTTCACTTGGACTTTGCCCATCATATCGAACTGAAAGTTCGACCGAGCAGTGATACGTTGCAAAACTTATATTCAGGGAAACTGACGGACAATACTCCTCGAATTCTCAATATCCTACTTATGTATTGCGTGACGAGCGAAAGCTACCTTGCACCACAAATTATCTGCTCGTTGGCACACTATCGATAGGTATACCTAGTATATAGAAAAGGAAATGGAACAAAAAGAGTAAAGGCAGGCCACATTGAATTGGTGCTGGGTTCAAAATATACAAAGAATGTAAAACTGATGCTCTGGGTATGTGCGCGAGACAAAAGACGATCAAATATATCGAAGAGCATTTTTTTTCCTCTCGGTATTTCGTGTTTTTCCAGAGTTCTATAAAACATACTTTTGTGTTCATTGCCTATTTTCAAGCCAAGAAAATAATAGTAAACAGTCTGTATCACGTGAAATCTACAGTGTGGTCCCCGGCATTTCTTGCACCCTCATGTTTTTTGAAACTCTAGATAACTCCAAATACTAAATGCGTATATTGAGAAGCTAGATTGCAGTTCAACTTCTCCATCTTTTAAGTCCCTCTCTCTTGCTTTGAAAGCAATAAACTGGGTGCAAATAAGATGGAATTTCCAGCTCGCCCTTTGGACAAGTTGGAACCATTACACGTTTACTTGTTCAACAGGGTCTGGAAGGGTATTCTCGGGATGCGGGATGTAACCAAACTACGGTGCGGGAATCGGGAAAACGATAAATATCTTGACGGGATTCGTGATTTAACTGCTCCCTGGGGAGCGGGACTCGCCAAAATTTGGGCATGAGATGCGGGATTTTCGCATGTTTGCTGGGAATTCGGGAAATCGTCACGACCCAAATAAACTTTCTAGTGGCCAAAGCCGGCCGCTGGTGTCTCCTTTCAATGTGCCTGGTTATTAGTTAGCCAACTGTCAGAGAGTATTTTGTTTCAACCAGATGCCAAAAAATTCCACGAGGTATAATAGCATACCAGTTATTGACTCCATGCCAATTGACTCAGTTACTCAATCTCTTCAAGGGTTCACATTTATGTAATCTTGAGGGGATTTTTTTTCCACAGCTTATCTGCTACATGGCCCTAGATATGGCAAATAGTGATACCAACTCTGCTACAGTAAAACTCTTGGTCTCGTTTTTTCTTGTGGCCACTGACGAGTCTAGTTCTAGCGCCAGAACCTCGGCGATCCACAAAGAGAAATACCATGTTCCGCTAAGGGGCAACGAACCCAACGACCTGTCAACATCGTGAAGCAGTTGAAAACTGTCACTGCAACGGGTTAGCAGAAATAGCTAAGGGTAAAGGCCTCGGAAAAAAACCCGAGGTCTTGATTGTCATATCGTGCTCTTTTATCATACTGAGGTACTAAAAGCTTTTTCTTTTTTGCAGGAACCGTTAAAAACACGCGTTAATTCAAAATGTCAATCAAAGGGGCCAATCTACACCTTACATTTATTACCTTTTGTAGCAATTAGACTTTTTAATGTATTTTTCTGGGAAAGAAAACCCGGATTCGGGATAGTGATGAAGAAATTGTGGGGGATGCGGGATTCTCGTGAAAAAGGAGCAGGAATGCAGGATTAGGACCCCCCATCCAGACCCTGGTTCAGTGGGCAAGTGATGCGTAACGTCTACTAGTCTGGCAGGGAAATCAACTAGCCGCAGGTTAGTGGAGATGCATTTCTTTGTACACTGAATAAAGATGAAACTCTTTATTGCTTCGAAAGAAAGATGTAAACTTCAAAAGGCATTGCGTGTAAAAGTGATTTTTAATAGGGTGAATTTTGAGTGGCTGGTGACGGTCAAGTTAACTTCAAAATTTGTGTTTTAAATTTCCATTTAAAAAAATATCATGCAAGGACATGGAGATTTAAAAATAATCATGCAGGGCTGGAACAATAAAAAATATATATCTAGCAGCCTAAAAATCCTGCAAGCCCCCATCCGCATCAAAAATCAAATGGTCCACCCAGCGATGACCGATCACAAAAGAGACGTAAAAAATCCATTAAAATGCCGCGACTTGTCTAAAAATTTGCACCGATCCGTGTAAACACCACTGAATTTGTAAGGATCCATGTAAACAGGCGGTCCAGGAACAGAAACAAATTTCGTCCATGCGAAACTTTGCTCGGACCTGTGTAAATGGGACCTACGTATCTCACCATTTTATGATCGTGTGCTGACTCTGTGCCACCGCGGCGACGACAGATTTAAAACCCAAGATGGGTGGGTTGGTGGAAAGAAATTTTACAGCACAGAAACTTTATGTGTTGATCGAAATCGAGCAAAATAAACACGAAACTGCAAAAACATGACAGCAGAGGGTGTAAGGTACTAAACTTATTCATTTGAGCAAGTGGGTGCACTTTGATGTAAATTACAATGTTTGTTATCTTCACATGCGTGATTTCATTTTCCAATGTGTTTCAGTTTTTTTTCAAACACAATTTACGTAACTTTTTAAAAATGCATCCTTGATGACCTGCGACTGGCTCGGTATGTTGTCGCGCAGTTTTCTATTAATATCGTTCATTTTTTTATTTGACAGACAAATTACATCATATAACCAAGATTTCCATCAATGCTGACTTCGGTCATGGAAGAGTTTCATAACATCACCTTAAGAAACATAACATCAATCACTTTTTTTCTATAATTGTACCAAGAATTATCAGGTGCAATGGTTTTGTTGTTGTTTTTGTTATTTTTGAAGCTCCGTAGTTTGCTGAACGGCTCACTAAGAATAGCCAGAAGTGTATCAAAAGCTTCTGGAATACCCCAATTCCTTCTTCCGCTAAAAACTCAGAAATAAAAGTTAACTCAGATTTGTCACGTTGTTCTCAGAAGTTGTTTGTGGTGCCACAAGAGTTGGTCTACTATTTATCTTTCCTTACTATTTGGAATTAGTGCCCCGGTTTCTCATTTTTCTTCTTTTCACAGTAAGCACTGGTAGCACTCGCAGAGGGGATGAGAATTAATCCTGAGTGATCATGTGATAAAGGCTACGCCCGGTTTAAACGTCGCATTTTACATGCGCCGAATCGAATTGCCGAATTAAGTGCATGTAAAATGCGACGTCTAACTCAATTAAATGCGGCATATTTCAATTCAATGCGAGTTCAGGGGAATATCTGACTGATTCAGTTGAATCAGGAGCCCATCACCCGGAGCGTGCAACTTCCATACAGCGCCTGTGAAACGGCGTTTTCACAAGTAGGTATTACTTACCGCGAATTACTTTTTAAAAGCCAATCAGAAGCGGATGCATAATTAATAATAAACTGTTAATGCGTAACTACTAGCGGCAACTCACGCGTTACAAACAAACATGGCGGATGCATGCGAGGAATCTTCTTCTGATTGCTCTGACAGTATTTCAGGCGATAATTCCAGTTTTTATACGAAAAGTAGTAGCTCAGAAGAAAATCTGCAATACGAAGAACCCCTCACCCGTGGAAAAGCGAAAATCACGCCTTGAGGAATCGATTTCATCTTCGAAACGGTCTGCGAAACAGAAAAAAGCAAGCTTCGAGCACTCTAGACGAAGATCACCTGGAGGAACTGACTTCGTGGATATTTTCCAGACCGAAAGCTAACGAGATCGAAGGGATTGTCCGCTCATATCTTCTTGAATCGCCTCGTGTGAAGTCCACCAAAGACAGGGAGCGCTTTGCGAAATATTTACTTTGTGAATCACAAAATTAAAAACGAACTTTCAATTGCCGATTCTTCGATTCTGCCGCAAGTTTTCGACGCTTGTAAGCGAGTGTGCCTTATCAACGGACAAGGTGAACAAGAGAGCTGCCATTTCTGTGGCTTGGATGAAAATGCTGGGAATTTTCAAGTCGGAAAGGCCACTCAAGAGCGATTGATAATCGAACGTTTCCTGGTTGGACTGCAATCGGAGTCACAAGGCTACATGTGTTTAGAGAAAACGCTTTGTTATTATGTTATTATTAGGGGTTTTGGGGACTGAGACTGAAGGTAACATCCATACCCACCCTTAAGAAGGTCATCTGACACTATGACAACCGGGAAAGCTTTGGGGAAAGTAATACAATTTATCACCAAAAAGCCTTAAAAATATTCAATGCACTGGGTTAGGGGCTGGGGTATGTATTTTCAGGAACCCGTAACTGAGACATGTGATAATACATGTGACGAACATGCGAGCACGTGAGTAGGCCATGTAGACTTTGGACTTTCTTTCCATCTGCTCTCGAACGCAGAGGTAGCGTTGGATACTTTTGCCGTGGAATAGTTTGAGGCTGTGTAGTACTATATTCAATAGTATGATGTTATTTAAACGTTCGTTCGGGCTCACGAAGAGTTGTTTATTTTATATGTTCACAAACATGATCGCCTGGGCTTTGGGATGTTAACTGTGGAAACAACTATAATTCACGACTGTATGTGATTGCATTTGTTGATTTAGTTCCAATTTGCGACAGAAAAGGTCAGTCGTATCCGGTCGAATATTATTTGGAATAGGAGCACTCTGAGGGCAAGATCCATGAGAGTGAACCTGAACCAGGGAACGGAAATGTAAATACTGTGTACTTTGCATGTTAATCAGGCTAGGGCCGCGGGGCTAGGGGAAGTACTCGAATCAGTCGCCCGGAGTTTGTTTACGATGAACGAGCACTCGATTGCAAATATTTACTTATATTTGAGCTTCCTGCTTAAAATAATTTTTGTAAAAAAATATACTTTTACAAGTTAGCTTTTGCACTTAAACATTACAAATTAATGTGAGAATATTTAGCACGAAATCTGAAGGCTGAATGATGTAAATATTTTAGTCCTATTAAACTTGTGAGTCTACGGAAACGTAGTTTATACCGGGATCTCTTCAATCAGAATGGCATGGACTTTGTCACTGAAATATATTTCTGTAAAAACCCCAGTTGTTGATGAAAAAAGGTTGGGCTTTAGAGGTTGAAAGTCAGCTAGGGAAATCATTTAAGGTATCTGTATAAAAGTTTATACGGCGTCGAACGCACTCTCATAATCTTTGATTTCTACTAGTTCTAGATGTTGTTGTTGTTAGACTGCTGGCAGTCTGTTTTTCTCTCGAATTTTCAGCAGGGATTATGAAGAGAGACTACGTAGTCTAAAGGAGAATGGGACGAAACATGGGCGCGACAATTTATAATGGTTGTGTGTTAAAGTGTAATACGACAAAAAAAATCTTTTTTTCTTTGGATTTCAAAACTATGTTAACTAAACACTAACTGACCCAAGTTTTAAGTTCTGACTTTAAAAGACACCTGTTTATTTTAACTGGATTTTTCTTGTTTATATATTGGTGTTGCACATGAAACTGGCTAGCTCAGAAAACCACCACAAACCGCATAATATCAAGCCAAGGTTTAATAATTATTCGATCTACAAGAGATACGTTTATAATTCGCAATCAGAACAAATGCAAATAAATCGTATCTCGCAACTTAAATCAGAAAACTTGAATTTCGACTTACTTCTGTGGCGGATAGTTACAACAGTCGTATTTTAAGGGTTAGCAGAGTCTTGAACAGAGTCTAACAGATTCTCCAGGTGAGCAGGTCTAACAGACAGATTATCCAGGTAAGCGGTTTTAACGGAGAGACTAAAAGATCTTTCCCTCTTCGATTCTACTGGAAACTGGCTTTTTAAACGCAATAATCTAATACCTTAAAATCAATGTATATAATTAATGTCAATCACGATTCTGTCATCAAACAAATCTGTCAATTCAGAGGCAACGCCTATTTGGTCAACGAAACAATTGGTCCGCTATTACTTATTTTAAAATCTTGAGAGAGCTGGGTCGATGTGTTTTTTTCTAAGTCTCCATAATGACATGCAATATACGATCCGTAAACTGTACTCTACGGAGCGTAAGGCACTTAACGATCCGTACGGATCGAACGGATCGTAAACCCTTCTGCCCCCCTCGCGTATCATAAAC
>CM042757.1:15803537-15822695 GCA_022496165.2 Catalaphyllia jardinei | reverse complement strand
GTTTTCGTGGGGACGGGTGAAAACGCTACGTAAACGATGATCTTTTTCGTGTGGACGGAGATTAAAATGTGCGTTTACTAGCGTTTGCGTTTACAATCGTCTTCGTGTGGACGGGGCCTCAGTTCTAATGCAACACATTACCTAACAATTCATTTTTTCGGCACAATACCCTAAAAGATAGCACAGAAGCTCTTGCTGTGGACAATATGAGGCTGAAAACCCTAAGAGGTGTATTTAAAACCATCCTATACTGAAATATGTTGTAACAAGCTTGGACCTCACATGAAGCAGAACAGGGGAGGGGGTTTGGGGGGTTCCCTTAAACAAACAATTATACATTATGACATGCTAATTTGGCCTCAGAATGCTGGAAAACCCATTTCTGAGGACGTCAAGTTTAAACATTTTCTGGGGGAGCATGCTACTAGATCCCCCTACCGTCTGCCCTTGGTATACTGTATCTCTAACCCCCTTTTCCAAAACCCTGTAACTGCCCCAGCTCTAAATTCAAAATTCAATGCCAACAACCCTTACACCATTGACAGCGTTGCTTTTTTATCAACTGGAGATGGCCTGTATGTACTCACCACATAAGAAGTAAACACTACAACAGCAAAGGAACAAAGTACAGCTATAAAGACATCAGGAGGGATTTCAGTTCCAGCTCGACCCATGATTGGGACAAAAACGTCAAACACTCCAATTGCTATATAAGTACAGAACTGAACAGGAATAAGGATGGCTAGGAAATACACAAGTGCAAATGTGTCTAGCTTTAGATGAGCTGTCTTTGAAGCAAAGAAAGTCTCCCAAATAAAAAACCTCCCAACTAATGGAAAGATAACCAGAAGCAATGGAATATGTGCCGAAGCCAGACGGTAGTAAGTCGCGATTAAAAGGATTACTGTCCAGACTAGCAAAGATGCATAAAATGTTTCTGTTTCTTTTGCTGCAAGAACATCTTCAGCAGAAGTTGCCTGCTTGTCTTTCTCTATCACAGGTTTGCTCTGGAAAATAAAATAGAAAAACATTTTTAGCTTTTTAACACTACATGTAACATGTGTTGTTACATCTACAGGGTTTGTACCCTTTTTCAGAAACAAATTTCCAGGACTTTTCCAGGACTCAGATTGATTTTTCAAGGACTCTAAAATTCAATTAACCCCTAAAATCCCAAGATCTCTCCTTCCATATACTTCATATTTTTTTAGTTGAGTTTAACAGATTTCCAGAACTTTCCAGGACCAGTGGCCTTTTTCCAGGACTTTCCAGTCCTGGAAAATGCCATAATAAAATTTCAGGACTTTCCAGGTTTTCCAGGACCCATAAGAACCCTGAATCTACCAGCAACTATGGAATGTGCAGTTCTAGAAAATATTCATACTCTCCCCCCAACAGAAGAGACTGAAATTCCCTGGAGGATGGAGGTGAGGAGGTTCTATAAGACCAAAAAATTAAAGAAATGTGTATGGAATTTTCAGAGGAGTGGAAGGGGAGAGGGGTCTTGGAAAAATGTCTTTTGTGGGAGAGATGTGGATAATTGAATGGCTTGGTGCAAGACAGTCGTAAGTGACTTTTTGGGGTAAAAATTTTTTTCCTTCAAAAGTGCCTGAATTTTTGCATGTGCTTTTCAATAAAGCAGAAAAACATTCTCCTGTATCTTTTTTTGGCTGAAATGCTCTACTTTTCCACTTTGTTGCGTTCATTGTGCACGCTTCGATATTTTGAATTCGTTTTTCTCAGAAGCAAAGTGCAAACCACCCAAAAAAATTACATGGGAATCTTTTACTACTTAACTGAAAAGCACATGCAAAAATTCAGGCACTTTTTTAGGGAAAACAATTTACCCAAAAAAGTCACTTACGACTGTCTTGCACCAAGCCATTCAATTATGTTCTGGAATGACACAATGCAAATATTATGCATTATTAAAAACTGGATCATTGGATAATGCAATTCGAGAGTTTTCATTGGCTAAGCAATCGTGGTATATGAGCCATTATACCATGATCTACAAAAATGGCGAGCGTATGCATGATTTTTTGGGCCTTTTTGTTTTTATTGTAGTCTAGTTTTCTATATTATGGGGGCATTTTTAATAAAACAATTATTCCACTCGCGCTTGTTGGAATGAGATAATTATAGCCAACTCGGCGCCTTGTTGGCTATCTATCATCTCATATCCAATGCGTGCTCATGGAATAATTGTTAATTATTATATGTTTTACTTTTACACGTAATTGTATCTGAATCTTAATCAAACGAGTGTGATCATGTCACAGGGTCATATATTATAGGGTTCTAAAATTACTACTCTTTGGCCAACTGTGCTTTTCAAATATTATACAAACCCTGTGCTATCAAGTTTCATTTCTATTCTATGCACAGATTGATCTCTTGTTCTGATGAGCATCCTCCAGCCTGACCCCAGCTACCCTCCTGGAAATCATACCTTTGACACAAGATACCTCCTTGCTAGGAAATGAATAAAACCAACACCAAACAAAGATGGAGCAGCATACAAAGGCAGAAGCAGGTAGGGTCGGCAATACCAAGTGAGCGACTGTCCAGTATATGTCAGAAGTATAGCAATAGCAACTGGTGCGGCAATACCAACCAACCATGATGATAACAGAACCAACAGAGAAGTGAAGAGATCAGTTATTGATGATGTGTGTCTTGCTGCTTTGCCTAAAAAAAAAGACAAACAAGCAAATAATCAGAGAAAGGAAGCAAGAAAATCAAACCACTGCATTTGTTATCAAAATTGGCATAGAGCTGCAAAAAATTAATAACTTACAATGAACACCCTGAGAGTGAATTTTGTATTCCACAAAAAAACTTCAAGAGTTAACAACAAAGAGCACCAGCATTCCTGAAGTTGGTCAGAGGTGTGGGAATGCATGTATGTACATTCATGCACCAGGATTACATGTGCTCCTGATTGGAGACATGCTTGCAGCCTTCACAGACATGATGTTTTCAAGGAGCATTGTTTTTGCATGGGAGCATGTCTTCAAGTATTCCCCCTCCCTCCCCTCCCTCTTTCCACTGTTAATTTAGTGTGACAGCTCCCTTTTTCCTCTTTCCATGTGGGGGCTCATGGCTTGGTTTCCAGGATTTGCCAGCCATGGAAGTAGTCTCCATCTGGGAGTTAGCTGCCAAGAAAGGAGGCTCCTGGATGTCTCAGGAACCCGACCTCTGTGAAGCGATGCAGTTGTTAAACAGACTCACAACAAGTAGTGAAAAATAATGGACTCACAAGTGACCAATGTTAACACACTGTGCATGTCTGCACGAAGATCTAAGCCAATTAATATGTGCAGGTCTGCCTACAAAGATGAGAATCAAATCAACTAGTGTGGCTCATTTAATTTGGCCTACATGAACATGTACAATAACATTCATTTTGAACTAGAACTACTGCAGCATGCAGTTAAAATGATAAATGGCTTGTGCATCAACTGGGTGATGAACTGTGCAGAGAAGTGACATCAATCAGGCTTTTAGCTAGATGGGTGTCCATGTGTCCTGTGGATGGCCACTTTTAAAAGAAACTTTTTCTATTTTTCATATGTTGCCTTATAAATAATTGTTCATTTGAGCAGGCTCTGTAGCAAGTTTTGAACACTCACTTTTTAAATCCTGGCTAAAAGCCTGAGGTGAATGGTTTAAATTCTTAGGTATCTGTACCTTGTACAGTATTCTTCTTCACTGGAAATCGAACAAACTTTTTAAGGAGACAAAGAACTGCCACTACACCAGTCACAATATTTAGAACAATACCAATTCTTTCTGGATAATGAACCATGACTACCCCAAGGAAGTCAAAGAAGACCATAGTACCATGCCGATACTCTCCAGGGTCAACTAGAAATGGTGAGTTGATGATGCTCTTAACCAGGGCCAGTATGTTATCACCAGCTCGCTGAATGGAGCCTGGTGTCACGGCAGCTGGAGTATCATAGTTTGTGTGGTAAACATGGCCATTAGCAGTGTAGGCAAGGTCTATACCTAGACATCACAAAAGCAACCCAATTGAAAGTGTTATTATTAACTTCCTAAAAAAAATGTCATACATACATAATGTACATTGCACATTACTTTACAATTACTGTATCTTAAATGTGTCAGGCTGGGTTTTTTATGCTTTCAGCAGGAGAGTAACTGTCGTTTTCACAAGTGGGAGAACTCTTTGAGCTGATCCCCTTTATATGTGGCTAAATGTAATTTAGGCTAAGTTAAAATCAAGCCAATGCTGGTCAGCGGTGGTCCAGGAATCATGCGCTTGGAGGTATCATACAGGGTTTCGTGAATCGCACATGTTGTTCGTTTCTGCTGTGTGAGGTGCAGTTTGTTTCTGGCAAATCATGAATTTGTTCTGCTTTTTCTGTCTCTCCGTGATTCTCGCCCCGATGACTGCCAGGCAAACCAACAACAGCTTAGCAGCGGCTCTTTCGTCCTTTGAAGTTTCTTCAGCTCCCGTCTCAAGTGCGGTCACAAGCGGGACGTCTTCATTCGCATCTTTGCAGCCCAGTGAGCCAGTCGTTGTTTCTTCACCGCTGGTTAGCGCCGCGGCCACAGCAAACCCGCTCCCGACGGCCTCATCCACCGTTCTTTCGCCTGATCTCGTGGCCCTCATCAATGAGGCTGTTCAGGCGGCCGTGCAAGCTTCGCAAAGGCCACCAGACCCTGCAGTCGCGAGTCCCGCCTCCTGTTCTGGTGCCAGCTCATCTTCCCCATTGTTGGGCAGCTTAGCTTCGACGTTTCTCGCTGCTGGGACGGGCTTTTCGCCTTCCAGTGCCAGTTCCTCGACTCCAGGTAGGCCTATTCCTCTTGTTGTGCTTTCCTTTGTGTCTACTTTTACCGCGCCGGTCCCAGCGATAGTTTCGTCTTCGGGACATGGTCAAAGTGGTGTTTCTGTGCAATTGCCTTCGTCCATTGTCAACTCCCTGGCAGATCAACCGTTCGTTGTGGGCCGGGGTTTTTCTCCCCTTCCTGCCAAGCTTGTTTCGCAAGTCCGTAGCGGAAAATTCGTCGATTTGTCAGAACTTTTAGCGGCGAACTTGGCCAGCTCCGAGACCGAGCCTCAGTTGATGCTGGATGGGTGTTTAGTTTTATCTGCTCCCCTGTGGATATCACCAAATGGACGGAAGCCTTCACGGTGTTCTCGCTCGTCTTAACCTCCTTATTCGCCCATCATTGGAAGGATTTTACGTTGTACAAGTTATTAATCCTGCGGATTTATCGCCAGTACAGCGGCCGGGTTTGGCTTGCTTACGACAAAGCTTTTCGTGAACACGCCGCGGCGACCCGGTTGACAATTTGGTAGACACAGCTTTTCACCTTTCATGCTGGCGGTGCCTCCCCTCACAGCTCCAACTTCGGCTCGTCATCGTTGCAGCACGTGTGGCGGCGCCCAATCGTTCCGTAACGTGTACTTCTCGACCAGACCGTCAGCACGAGAGTTCCGTCAGGCGCAGATCTCGATCACCGGCAGCTAGTTCCTCGTCTGGCGACAAAGCACAGTGCCAGTGACTGTTGGCTTGAAGGACATTTACCTTATTCAGAACTTTTAGAGAATTGTTAGTTGCGTCTTTTCAGAACGTTCCTTCGCTTGCTCAGTGTTTCAGTTGGACTTGGTAGTCCCTTCCCCCCTTTTTGTTTTTTGCGGCTATTTCTTGTCATTAAGTAGTTATCGTTTTGATTAACAGTTTTTTTTGCCCATGCACTGTGTTTTTGCAGCCTGTCCTTCATGTCGTTCTAGGTTCGTGGTGTTTTGCACTGCATTTTCGCCTTATGTACGACAGGCCGACGTCGTTATTCTGCATGCCCCATTGATTGTTTAGCTTATTTAATTTGGATTGTCTTTGCCCCCGTTGTGCTACGGGTTTGTTGAATTAAAAGTTCTTCTTCCATTCCTGTGTTTCTCCTCTTATTTTAGCCTTTAGTTCCGGGGGGGTGGGGGGGGGGGTTGTTTAGGGGATTTTATCATCGCTCTTTCTGTTTTCCTTCTAGTCACCGCTTTCCTGCCTCCTGTGTCTGTGGTTAGTCCTCTAAAGCCAGATGTGTTCGCTGCCATGTTGTCCCAGCATCCAGACCAACATCTCGTTGCCTTTGTTTTGGACGGGCTCAGGAATGGCTTTCGCCCAGGCTTTCAGCCTTTCCAGAAATTGAAGTCAGCTAAGTCGAACAAGGCCTCTGCTAATCAACACCCTTGGGAGGGTGGCAGGGCCTTTTCCCTCCTCACCCTTCCCGAACTTGCACATTGGCAGCTTTGGAGTTATCCCCAAAAAGGGTCAACCAGGCAAGTGGAGGCTCATAGTGGATCTGTCGTCCCACGGTAGTCTCAGCGTTAACGATGGAATTGATCCAGACGAGTTTACCCTGCAATACATCACAGTTGACCAGATCATTCGTATGATTTCCAAATATGGTGCAGGTGCCTTGTTTGCTAAATTCGATGTCGAGGCGGCACACCGCAACATAGCTGTCCACCCGTCAGACCGATATCTCCTGGGTATGAAATGGCGTAAGCACTACTATGTTGATTTAGCGTTACCGTTCGGTCTCTGCTCCGCTCCGTATATTTTTAATTCAGTGGCTGACTTGGTGGAGTGGATTCTCCTAAATACACAATGTTTCCTCCCTGTTACATTATTTAGATGATTTTATTACAGCAGGCCCCCTGGATACTAACCAATGTGCAGAGAACTTGGCCACTTCCATCGCTGTCTGCCGCTCCTTAGGACTTCCTCTCCACCCGGACAAGTGCATTGGCTCTTCCACGCGTTTAGTTGTTTTGGGCATTGAGTTAGACTCAGTGGCTCAGGAGGCCCGTCTCCCCTGGGATAAGCTTTGTACCTTACAGGAGCTGATTCAGTCTTGGCGGGATCGACGCTGGTGTACCAGGCGCGATCTGGAGTCCCTTATCGGCCACTTACACCATGCCGCCAAGGTTGTGTGGCCAGGTCGGACCTTCCTGCGCTGAATGATCAATCTGCTTCAGTGTTTTCGTAGACGGGACCATCCGATCCACCTAAATTCCGAATAATCATCTGGATCTTCAGTGGTGGCTTCAGCTCTTGTCCTCTTAGCACGGCGTCTACTTTTGGTTGTTTCCTGGCAAGTCTGCCTCTCCTGACCTCAAAGTTACCTCTGATGCGTCAGGTTCCCTGGGCTTTGGTGCCTTCTTCAATGGCGAGTGGTTCAGCGGCTCATGGGTTTCTTCTCAAGCCTTGCACTCTATTGCCTATAAGGAGTTGTTCCCGGTCATCATTGCTGGTCACGTCTGGGTCCTCACTTCGCCAGGCGCCATGTTCTTTTTCATTGCGACAATGAGGCAGTCGTCTATATCCTCAACTCTAGAACATCCAAGATTCCAGTGTTAATGTGCTTGCTTCGCCATCTTCTCACCTCCGCTGCTTGTTTCAATTTCTCCTTTGTTTCTCAACATGTTCTCGGGGTTCATAATTGCACTGCTGATGCTTTGTCCCGCTTTTGTTGGCAGGCGTTCCGGAGGTTAGCTCCCCAGGCTCAGTTGTTTCCAGTGTCCATCCCACCTCAATTCCTGGAAGAATTGATCGGCTCTCGTTAGAGCAGCAGTGCCAGTTCCTGTTAGCTCAAGGTTTGGCTGACTCCACACGGAGATCCTACGCATCTGGCCAGCGGAAGTTTATCAACTTTTGCGTGCAGTTGGGCAAGCTGCATTCCAGTGGCTTCTGGTGGTGCGTGCTTTGCCAGGGATTCATGCAGATTGCTGCGGACCTTGTATTTGGCGCCTCCTTTTCATCTCGCCCTCTTGTTTGCGAACTTGCCAGACTCATTTCATGTTCAGCACTGTTTTTTGCGGTAAGTGTTGTCCAGTGTCGTGGATTGAGCTGGGGCGGGTGCTTGGTTGCTTTTGGGTGGTGGCGCAGGTTCCACGTCATCTCTGTTCGTGTCCCCTTCGCCTTCCAAGCACCCTTGGGGTGTCTTTTGGGTGGTTGCCGCTCGCAGAGTTGCCGTGGATGCCTGCGTGCCCTGCTGAGGGCTTGCTCGTTGCTCACCTTGGAATCACCGCCCACTTTGACAGGCACCATCCCCAAGCTCATCTATTGGCGATGAGTTTAAATGTGGCTAAATGTAATTTAGGCTAAGTTAAAATCAAGCCAATGCTGGTCAGTGGTGGTCCGGGAATCATGCGCTTGGAGGTATCATATGGGGGTTTCGTGAATCGCACATGTTCGTTTCTGCTGTGTGAAGTGCAGTTTGTTTCTGGCAAATCGTGCAGTTCTGCTTTTTCACCCTTCCCTTCCCTCCCTTATTGGTGGATTTGGTAAGTATTGGGTTGGTAAATATCTCCACTGACTTGGCCAGTGTGACGGTGCCTGGCGGGTAGTTGCTGCTCGCAGAGTTGCCGTGGATGCCTGCGTGCCCTGCTCAGGGCTTGCTCGTTGCTCGCCCTGGAATCACCACCCGCTTTGACATGCACCATCCCCAAGCTCATCTATTGGCGATGAGTTTAAAAGAAAAAATATTCCATAAGTGCATTGAACAATAAGGCACTGTTCGTGAGAATTCATGCCAATCCCTTGACAAGGGTTAAACAGTGTGGTTTATTTGTGTCATTAACTGAAGAGCACTTTTCAATGTAATAAAATGCCTTACAAACCATTGTTTCTGGCAAAGAAAACTACAAAATGCTATAAAAAAAGATTTTAAAATTTACCTGGTATTTTGCCAAAGTCCCTATAGATCCTGAAGTCTGTGTCACTAGGTATCAGTCCACTCTGAAAGATATCTTGACCCAGAGCCTGTGCACAAGGGTGTGGTGCTACCTCTGTATATGTCTTGATCAACCATGGATGATCAGGGCCTGCCTGGAACACTATTTCTTTTCCACCTAATTGGAAAATTAAAAAGCTAAGTTTCTCAAGTCCAAATGGCTCTTAGATCTTGTCACCAAATTCCAGTTTCTGTAGCATAGGACATCTAGGGTAAGGAGTATTGCTAGTCCATCGCAGGTCACTCCACAGCATACTGTCACGATACCCCAACAATATAATAAGTACCCATTTATACTCCTAGGTGAATAGGTACTGCGAGATTAAGGTATGTATATGACCCCTGCAGGACTTGAACCACCACCCCCCGATTTGAAGAACCCTAAATTAATCATAACATTTGATTTTGTCAATAATGTTGGTTTTTGTCACTTCCTAACATATTTTAAGGCATGCAATGCATACGTACATGTACAATGTAGCCAATGCTCTTAATATGTAGTACAGGCCTACACGTAGGTAGGCTACTGCCAGCCTTTCTACTGAGTGAATTACAAACTTGATAAGGACCTGCTCCAGCTGCCTCCAGATTCACAAAGGCTCTGATTGTCTCCGCCCATTTGTGCTGTGTGATGAACCCGTGGCTCGCTTGCAACACGTTTTCCTCAGCTCCGTTAAAATTTAACACAACTCCGTGAGTGAAACGGAAGTTTCGAGTCTGCGCAAGACACCTTACGATTTCAAGCATTACAGCACAGCTAACAGCATCATCACTAGCGCCCGGCCCTCCGGGGACACTATCAAAGTGCCCATTTACAAGAACCGTGTTCCGAGGGGGATAGCTATCTGTTTGTGTTATTCTGACCAAGATATTTGTAACGTTGCGATAAACGCTCGTAAACCCATCGAAGAATCCCAAATTAAAGCTGCCAGATGGCCTTTGAATGTCAATTTCAATGATCACATCTTCTCGCGCAGAGTCCTTAATTGTTTGCAAAGCTTCAACGATGTAATTCACAGCTTGGATCTCGTTTGCATAGCTTCCAGCGGGTCGTGGGCCAAAGGAGGTAATTGCATCAAGGTGTTTTCGAGCTCTTTCCTCTACAAACTCACTCACGGAACTCCCCAAAATCGTTTTAGGCGCGGGAACCGTGCGTGAGGCTATGAAGCTCACATACAAGGATAAAAGGTAGAAAAGTAGAATAGCAAAAAACATCCAGCTTATTGAGCTATTTTTCTTCGAGTAAAAACTTGCAAAAGAAGAATCGGCAGTTTGTTTGCAGTCATGAACAACGGGGGAAAAGCCAGTGCCCCGTTTTCTCAGCTCCGCCATCTTGAAATTTCAGAGGGTAGAAGACTGGAGCGGAGACTCATAACTGGTGTCCAGTCTTTACAGAAGGCTTAACCCGATCATCCGGGATAGCCAAGAAATTCAACATGGCGACAGACTCCATAACCTAAAACATCAACATTTAGAGTTTATTAACCTTTAACTTTCTGCATTATTATCAAAATGGTTGAACCAAACGAAGGTTTCGTTAACACCCTTCTAAATATGGGATTTGTCGACAGCGCTCAGATACGCAAAGCGCTCATTTTGGCCAAGAACGACTTGAACGTTGCTGTGGCTGTGCTCACTGGTGAAGGAACAAGTTTTGATTTTGAAGACACGGAAGTGAAAGATACCGAGACACAACATGGCTCGGACGATGGAGGGATGGATGTCATCATTCCTCCTTTAGTAGATCCTAGAGACGGTGAAGAAGGCGAGGTATTTGAGACTCCAGTTGGCGAACCTCCTTCTTACGACGAAGCCATGAATCCTGCAGGCTTGTCCTCAAACGGGGCTGGTCACAGTCGGGAAGATCCTGAAAGCATGGAGATTCCTCTGGAATTTCCCACAACGAATCTCTATGAATTAGAAGACAGGGTTTTTGTGGACAACTGGTCAATTCCTTACAAAAGAGAAGAATCATTGGGGAAATGTCTACAGAGTGCAGCCCGATTTGCCCAAGATGGTGAGTATTTGTGGGCTGGGTCCGGTTTAAATGGTCGAAACTAAAAGACAGAATTATTTTATACTTGCACTGTTGTTATCCTGTGCCAATTTTCTACTCTGTGTTTGATTTAAGATAAATGTCATGTATCCTTCTGTGCATGCTACTTGTAAATTATGTTTGTATCGTTTCAACAAGAATACACGGAGTTGTTTTCTTGTTTATGATCTTGCGAGATGTGTTACATATCGGCTGTTGGGCAATCACACAATACCCATCCTTGTAACCTTGACTGTTTTAACATTGATATTATGTATTTGATGCATTTAAAATTGAACTAATTAATCTGTCCTCGGAAATATTCCTCTGTTGTCTATAAAGTGAAATTAATTTTTACACCTAATTTACAGGCTAATCTTAATTAAACAAAACTTTCAATATGGAAAGTTCCTGTACACTTTGTTATGGTGCCATAAGTTGTACATTGTTACTGTTTTACAGGAACACTGTACAGATATCATTTTGTCTATTTCTTTGGCATGTTTGAAGCTCCTTTACAGTTATAAGACAACCGATTTCTATCTTTTCAGTGGCTTTGGCTAACAAGATTTCATTCTTGTAAAAGAACAGCTCCACTTATAACCTCAGTTTCACTTTTGAGTTATTTTTTTGTAAAAAAATACCTCTTAGTCGGCGCGTCGGGTATGTTATGGGTGGGTGGATCAGTGAGAGATGTATGTCACACCAATCAGATTGGAGCTACCGTTAAACACCAATCAAATTTCTTGTTGTAAAGGTAAATGGTATGTGAGAACATTTGATCCCGATACAGTTGAGAACGGCCATATTTATTCTGCTGGGCAGGGTTGTTCAAAGACTGATTAAGCTAACCCAGGGTTACACAGGAAAAAAATTCAAAAAAACATTAGTGAATTTGCAGGAAACATCATGTTTTTTCCAGAAATACCATTAACAGATTTTAACATTAATGGTTTTTTCTCCTGTCCTCTACTTTTAACATTCTTAAAAATTAACCATTGATGTTAATCATACAAAACCCATCATGTGTAATGAGGAGAAACCAATAATGTATTTTGAAAACCAAATATGAATGTGAAAACAAAACACATTAACTGATTTAATGTAAAATCCAAACATGGTTTTTACATTATAGACATTCATGATACTTCCAATTTATTTTTGCAATTTAACCATCATGGTTTATGTAATACCATTCATGAAAATCCCAAATAAGACATTCATGATAATTCAGAACACATTACTGTAAATTAACTCTGCACAAGAACCCATCATGTAATTTGTGTAATAACCATTTATGGTTCTCCAAATCTGCTCTCACAAATTTACCATTATGGATTTTGAGCATCATTCACAGGAAATCCTCAAGATACATTCATGAGAATTGAGAACACATTACTGTAAATAAATATCTGCACAAGAACCCAAGATGTAATCTGTGTAATAACCATTTATGGTTCCCCAAATGTGCTCTTGCAAATTTACCATTATGGATTTTTAGCACCATTCACAGGAAATCCTCAAGATACATTCATGAGAATTCAGAACACATATCACTGCAATTTAATACCTCAGGAAAAACCCCAACATAATCAGTCCGCTTTTTTAATCTGTACCACTAATAATAAGTATAAATTTTTCATAGACGATTAAAAAAAATCAAGTGAACAAAGAAAAACACTGTCTTGAGGTGTTTTTATTAATACCATTTGAACTGGAAACAAATTAAAGAATTTTTTTTGGGGGGAGGGGGGGCGGAGGGGTTCTCAAAAAGAATAACACGCTCATCACCAGCCCTGACCCTATCCCTATTGACCCCCTATCCCTTACCCTATTGACCCCCTAACCCTAACCCTATCCCTAGACCAAACCCTCCAGTTTTTTTATTATTTTGCACTCGTCTGGATTTGAATTCCAGACCTCTGACTTTGAAGCCCATCTTCATCTCCACTTTGCCACGCAAGCAGTCGTTGCAATTGCAAATTTGCTCATATTTGTTGGTCTAATAAGTTATTGGCCCCAGACTCACCCTTCCCCTTTGACACATATTAACCCAGTTTGAAAAATAAGTCTTTGGCAAAAGTTAAAACATCCTCAAAGTCATTGAAGGAACCATGCATTTGGTTTACTAACATCAGGGCTTTACATATAACACATCCAATTTCTCTTTTCAACACTGTCTCGTCCGAACTTTGTTCTTCTTGTTGCTGGTCTGTACATGAACCCTCTGATACACCATTACCACCATTAGAGTCCAAGAAATTCTCATCACTATCATTGACATTAGCACTTGCAAAGCTATCCTGAGCAATTTGATTGCTGTCTTCTGATGACTCTTCTTGTTCTGCCTCTTCTGCCTCACAGCTGTGCAGGTAAATTTTATCTCAGATTATCATAATCATAATTATGGGCAGAAGGGATAATTAGATGTACATACTAGTATTTATATACATGTAGTGCTTATCTTGATAAGAAACCATTCAGAAAAATAATTATACAAGTTAGAAGTTAAAATGCAATCAAACAAACAGAATCACACACAGCTAAGAGAGAAAGGCATACATAAGTGAGCCCAAGCGTCTTCAAGCTATTTTATAATTATAAATATAGATCGTCATGCATTTTGAATTCGGACACATACCAAGAAAAAGTGCGTAATGGAATCTATTGTGCAATATAGTGTACAGTAGCTATAATACAAGTAAACTCAAGATGTTTGAACACGCAAGAGGACTTTTTACTTCACTTAATTTTTAATATTTCCATGCATTTGTGATCAATGCAAGTTGACGGCCAATTCGGGTGAAAGGGTTTTACACAAATAATGGGCCTTTCATGATAATAATGCATGGTATGCTTTACAAAAGTTGTATTGTGTAAAAAAATCATGCAACACGTCTGACCAGTATTCTTAATAAAGATACAAACACTCACCTTGTACTGACTCCCGGACCGATTGTAGAAACAAAATTTACGGATTCAGACTGCAAGGAATTTTGCAATTGCCAGTGTCTATACTCCACTGATGTTGAGACAGGGTTTCCACTACAGGAACTGCAAGGACAATGAACATGGGTATACGGAAGTTTGTTACAGTGACACCGAACAATTTCACTTCGATCCCATCTTCTCTTCCTTCCCGCCATTACAACAGAACAGCTGTATATGTCGAGACCCTGGGTCGAGTGTGCACATGAAAGCGAGGTTCTTACCTGTATGCTGTAATATTCGCGCCAAAACTTGAAGACGACGAAAAGAAAGTGGTCGAACTACGCTGTGAAATTTTCTTCTCGAAAAAAAGTCGGAGGAAACACAAATTGAAATGGCTACAGCCAACAGTTGCAGTGAAAAAAAACTGACTGAAGATATGTCTGTGGAGGAAGTTTGTAACTGGATAAAAACTAACTTTGACGATACCGTAGCCGCCAAATTTGCAGGTGGGGCGAACTCCATTGATTACAAAAATGGCGCGGAAAGTAGAACTTTGCCAGAAATGCATGTTATTTATTTCAGAACTTTTCTCATTCAAACAGAGCAAAAAGTTAATGGAAAGGGCCTTGTTTTGCTAGCCACTAAAGGCACTAAAGACCAACTTGAAGCCTGCGGATTGCCACTCGTTGGAGACCAAATGAGACTATTAGAGATTGTAGAGTCAACCCGGGAGCTCGAGGAGTCTGCAGATAACGCCACTTACAGCACAAACCAAGTGAGAAAGATAAAACCATCAACCAAAAGGTTGTCCAGTGACCTGCACAAGCGAATATATAATGCTAAGTAAGTTAACTATGTAACTTGACTTAAAAGATAGGAAACCCAAATCGATCAAAAGGGTTTTTTTTTCCAAACAGAAAGAAAGCTGTGAGAGCTGCTGTAATTAAAAAGTGGCCAGGGAATGACCTGCCAAATTTCAAGAAACATCCATCTCAACTACAAGCATTAAACCAATTAGTTGAAGAATTGGAGGATGATTGCACCTATTTGACAGTGGGATTTAACAAGCAAGCGCTTCGCCAGCACATCTTGGATATCTTGAATGAAAGGCGAAGACATGTCAGAAAGGGACATGATTACACAAAGGTATGACCAAGTTGTCTTCTCTCTCTGTACATGTCTATGTGCAATGTCTCGTCTGTCTGTATAAACCCTTCAGTAAATTGCTTGGTCTGTTTGACAGGTGGCTGTAAAGAAGCAATCAGGTCAGGTGGTGACTACAAGTAAACCAGATGAGTGCGTACAGCTTCAAAATAGTGATGGTGGTGATACTGAAGATGTGCTTTCATCAGATAGCCAATCAACTTCCCCTCCAAACTCAATTATGTCTTTGTCTGAGGATGAGATGAGTAAAGGTAATTTATTTATCTCTTCCTGCCAGGAAAATGCTTTACACATACATAGTGTTCTCATTTGCTGGGAATGAGATGAATGCTAATAATTCTAGACTTGAGTCTGGGATACTCAAGTGAACATGTTCCCATCCTTTTTAAACTTATGGCATAACCAATGGTTAAGTTTTTGCTTTTTGACACCCAAAATGAAAAGCTCTAATTATGATTAAAGACCATTGTCCACACATTTCAGTTCCTTTTATATTGTTTTATTGTACTGTAGCTAAAGGATTTAAGGCAACTATATAATAATGTTTAGCAACTTCCTTTTTTTTCTCTCTCTTTATTCAGAGGAAGGCTTGCCTGTGGCTTCAGCCAAAATCATAATGGCACGTGTCTTCAACGAATTACGTATAGCAGACATATCACGGGCACAGCTACAATCTGCAGCTAAAACCCTAAAGGTTCCACTTCGGGGATCTGAGTCAAGATCTAAGGAGGTCTTAATTTCAAATGTTGCTCAGGCCCTGATTGATCAGGAATATGTTGCAATACCTCATTGCAAAAAGATTTCAAGAGATGATGTACAAATTTTGAAGCCATTTTGAGGTCTTTTGAGCTGTACTTAACATGAACACCTCCAGGTTTCTTGATATTTGAAATCTTGTTTTGTAATTATCATTACTGAGCATGAAGACATTAAAAGATGGTTGAAATTACTTTATTTGTCCACAGTACATGTGTTTCTTAGTTCAGTAGAGGCATGCTAATACACAGTTAACATATCACAGTAAGACAATAAGCTAATTTAGTAAAGGAAGTTTTCAATGTAATTAGAATAAAACCCATAATGTAGTAATACACTTGGAAACCACAAAGGTAAACAGTCAAAACCCGGGAATCATGTCCTAAGAAACCAATCATGGAAATGGTAGAAAAAACATGAATGCTAACAGTTAAACCATCAATGTATTTATAAATGACATTATGTGATATGCTTGAATTCCAAAAATGGTCATAAATAAAAACCCACAAATGTTTCTGAGAGAAACATTCATGGAATTCGTAGAAAAAAACATCAAAGGTAACACTGAAGAACCATCAATGTTGTCTTGAGAAAAAACATCATGTGATGTGCTTAAAAACCAAAATGGTAATAATCCAAAACCCAAAAATGGTTTTAGGAAAAACATTTATGGTAATGCTGGAAAATCCTATGATGGCAATAGTTAGAACCATTAATGTTAAAAGTCAAAAATCCAATAATGATTTGCTTGAAACCACTAATGGCATAACGCAAAAGCACAATAATGGAAAATTGTTTACCATTAATGTTTTTTACTGAGAAAACCATTAACGGTTATAGTTCTTCTTTTCCATTAATGTATAATAACATGTTATTTCACATTTTATCATTAAAAAATACAACAATGGTTTAGGGAAATTTTTCCCTGTGTTAGCGAGAATTTCTATTTCAGTTTTGTTACATTTTGGTGAGGTGTTCTGTTTATACTGTTTGCCCTTCAGTTTTAAGCTCTAGTAATCTCAAACTACACCAAACGTTACGGGTGAAAAACATTTTTAAACAAGAAAAAATAATGCTTCAGTTAACGTTTAATCCTGGGTTAACGTTAATCAGCTTTCGAACAACCCGGCCCTGCAGCTGTAAAAGAGGAGGAACTATTCATATATTGGGTTTACCTGGACATTTTCTGTAGGTTAGGCTAAGGATTTTGTGGGCGGGTTTTATAGTCATTAGCAATTGGATAATCAGTCAAAGAAACATAATGTTTGGGATATAACTGTGAGCATGCGATGACGGGTAAGATTTTCCCATTATATAAGGTTTTGAGTTAAATGAGTGTTAGCCGCTCTACTACTAATGTTGATGTGGTTTCTATGATAGGCACTAGTGGGAATGAGAAGAGGTTGGGACCAGGTTCGAATTGTTTGCGTGTTGTAGTGAAACCTAAGTATTTGGCTGCAGAGTCCAGGGCGAGTTGTTAATTTCAGCATCCATTGATCAGTTTCAGTGCTAAGTTTCAACGAGAAACGCAAAGAGACTACGATTAATTTCTTCAACAGAACAGAAATAAATTATTCTGTGACGATTTTACATATATAAATGTTCATTGTTTACTACGGGGCTGAGAAGATACGTTATAAATGAGACTAAATCTTTCCTTGTCAATGTTATCAGGGTTTTCGCTCTATCACATTAATAGCCAACACGAATTAAAGTAGAAGAAAACTTAAGTGAGGAATATGAAGTCTTGGGAGTTCTATGATTGTATTAAGTTCAAGGACTTTGGTGATTGAATAATAAAGACTGACGTGTATGTTGCCGGTTTGTAATTTTTAGTCCGTGACAGTTGTGACAGTTACTTACTATACATTGGGTTGCTTCAGTGTAAGGGTGGCAAGTTATGAACGATAAGAGTTTTGTGTTTTGAAGTAGTTCATGAGTCAGTAGTAAACAAATCATATGGAAAGAGATATTTTATTTCAGGTTACAAAGGGTAACTTGATACTTTTGTTTTTCACAACAAGTAAATTCAATTAGAGGTCACAAATCGTCGCTTCTAGATCAGACGACATATTTTAGAGGAGACAAGACTATTTAAATTTGAAACAGTTTTAACGTTTACAAAATAAGTGGAAGTGACAATTGTTTTGTTCTTGTATGCAAATGTAACACGATATTTTTATTTTTAGTTACAAAGGGTAATTTGACACCAAAAGGGAGTAAATTCAATTAGAGCTGACGAATCGTCACCACTTGTTCCCATGAAATGTTTGAACAAACAAAACGAGATATTGCTATTTTTAGTTACAAATGGTAACTTAACACTTTTGTTTTTCACATGGGAGTAAACTCAATTAGAGCTAACAAGCTATGGCCTCTTGTTTAAATCAGACTTTCAGCGTATCAGAAAATTTATTCTCTTTCTTTCTATTTTCGGTGAAGTAGTGTTGTTTTGTAAAAAAAGTAAACTTACGACTCGTATAAAATGCGAATAGCTCTCTTAATTTGAGTATTTTTGAGCAAAAATTTCTCTTGGAGTCGAAGGGGCTATGAGATCGGTGAGTGAGGGGGAGTTATGCATGTGCGCATATTGCACCAATCACAGTGTGGCCGGTGTAATCAAAGAATGAATCAAATTGCCTGTTAGAAAATAAAATGATATCTATATTAATTTGGAGACATCAGATTACTGTAGTTTGTTTGGTAAAACATTTTACATGTCATCGATTTAATTCTGCTATCTCCGAAACCTTTCAGTTCACAAAAAAAATAACTCTTGCACACCTTGCGTGCCTATGTTTAAAGTTCCTGATATGGTCACTTGCAGCTGAAGAGAAATGCATTAAAGTTATAAAATGCGTTGAAGGAAATTCTGCTCTAAAATGTTACTATGGATAGCCAATTGAATCAAATAAAAGTAAAAACTGAAAGATCAGAAGAAAATGTACTTTTTTTGTGAAGAGCATTATTTACAATGAAATAGAAAATTAAACAGTGTTAGCAAATAAGTTTTAACCATGCAATTTAATTTAGCTGTTTACAATTCACATTTCTCAAGATTTTAAATATTTATAACTTATATCTAAGACTGTATTTACAATGTTGCTGACATTTACAGCTATTTGTATACAACCGCCAGTGCATGTACCTGTAGCTATAAGATTTGATTTGATTTCTCTATAATAATCAGATTGAACAACTTGCCACTGAACAGAACCAGACTCTATCTTTAAAGAAGATGTATAATATACCAATAAGAAAAACCCACTGCCAACTACTAGTAGTCAATAAATATAAATATTTTTTTTGTTTCTTATTACATGTACATGTGCACTGTATGATAGGATTACAACAACTGTATAAGCCACATGTAAGAATCTTTTTCTTTTGTGCACATTAGTATACTAGTAGAATGCTAACTAGTAGAAAAAATGGAAAGTTACTATACACTGACAGTGAATAATATATATATATATATATATATATATATATATATATATATATAT
>CM042757.1:15776054-15788554 GCA_022496165.2 Catalaphyllia jardinei | reverse complement strand
AAGATCCTAATGATTAAAATGCATTATTTTAAACATTTATAATAAGGTTCTTGGCCTTGTTTCATACAAACATGAAACACTTTTTAATTTACAGTGCATAATTATTATTATAGAACAGTTGAATAAAGTTGGTTTTATAATAATAATAATAATTAAAAAAACAACTTTTTTCAACTGTTCTGTAATAATAATAATGCACTGTAAATTAAAAAGTCAAAATCAAGTAGTTCATACAAATTAATGAATAAAATGCATTATTTTAAAATAATAATAATAATAATAGTAATAATACTAATAATAATAATAATAATTAAAAATTTATAACACGCCTTTTCCATGCAAATATGATCAAAAGCGCGTTCATTTTTGTATGTGAAGACAGAACGATGTAGATGTGAACTGCACATCATTCCACAAACTAAACTTCAGTATCCAACCATTCTTCTCTCATGCTTGGTCCATAACATAATTATTAACTGTGTATTTTATTAACAGACTGTTGGTGATGTATTTGATCTTTTAACAACTCTAAAACTCCTATGCATGAGACTTTGGCAGAATATGGTGTCAGGAGTTGATGAACTGAGATTGGAGGTTGCCCTGAAAATGCTCAAAAGCCCACATTTTAATGCAAAGATGAACTCACTCAAAGAGGTATGTACAGTGTTTGCTTCAGGGGCTCACTTATATGTCCAGAAATGCAGGCAATGGCGAAAGTGGCGATTTTGGTGAAATTTCGCCAAGGTTGTTGACGAAATGATAAGACCGAATAAATCAACCCAGTTACAAGGCCCCTCGAAATGTTGGCGAATTCCGTTCGGTCTCACAGCAGTCAAACATACTTTAGAACAAGGAAAATAATATCACTTTGCATTCCACTCGGGTTACATGATTTTAAAACGAGGGGAATGTTACATTGCTTTCTCTTCCACTCGGGGAACACACTTTAGAACAAGGGATATATATTATATATTGCTTTCCGTTCCACACGTGCAACACGCTTTCGAGCAAGATAAGTATACATCAGTGTATAAAATATTGCTTTCCACTCCGGTTTCCACTCCACTTGCACAACACTATGATTTTAGAACAGACGAAATGTACATTGCCTTCCATTCCACTCGGGTTACAAGTTGAACAGTGCGAATGATACAATACTGTCTTCTCCACTCAGAAAACACGCTTTAGAATGAGGTAAACAAATACAGTTCTTTCTGTTTCGCATGGGCGACATGCTTTACTGTCGAGGTAAACATATAACACACTCGGGTAACATGCTTTAGAACGATATATGTTGCTTTCTGTTCTTCTCAGGTTCTTTCTGCTTGGGCAACACTCTTTTCGAATGAGGGAAATATACATTCCTGTTTGTGCCACTTGGGTAACACTGGTCAGTAATTATCGATCATGATTTTAGAATGAGGACATTGTCTTGCTTTAGTTCCACTTGCCAAAATTGCTAAATTTGCCAACACATTAGACCCATCTCTAGTGATGTAAATTGCATAAAAATCGCCAAATTTGCCGACACTTTAGACCAATCTCTGGCGATGTAATTTGCATAAAAATCGCCAAAATCGCCAACATGTTAGACTCATCTCTGGTGATTTAATTTGCATAAAAATCGACAAAATTGTCCAATTCACCAACATGTCAAACCTATCTCTGTTGATGTAATTTGCATAAAAATCGCCAGGTTGACTGGCAAAATTTCGCCAAATCCTTCCATTTTCGTCACTGTCTGCATTTCTGGACATAACAGGGGCTTTAATAATAATTAGTACATTGTTTCCATGGTGTACACCCATAACACATGTAGGCTGACCACAAACATAATTGCATGTACATGTAAATATTTTTGAGTGTGGTGTAGTGCCTTAGATGAAAAAACAGAGATTTCCAGGTGCTGCCTTTTGCATTGCATTACATGGCAAGGAAAAAGAAGATTTTGTAGCTGTACATGTACACAATAGTAAGACTGTGTGTACTAAAGGCATTTGTGGTCAAGTCTTGATTGACACTCAAATGGCATTCAAATGACATCTCCTTGGATACTCTGTCAACACTCAATAGACTTTATCGAGTGTTGACGAGGCGTTTGAATAATGAGGAGCTTATACTTTGTCAGGTCTAACCAATGCAGGGGAAAAGTGGCACACACAACCAGCTGGAAAATTGTGAAGGCCTCAGTCCATGTAAGAATATCCTTAATTTCAACCTGTCTGCATTTGGCGTTGGACACAAGCAGTTTTCCCTCCAAATAGGTCGGAGGTTCCTGTTCCACAGCACGAAGATTGACCGTAAGCAGATCTGCCAACTCCACGAAATGGCCCTCTGTGATCTTCTGAGCCAATGTAGCTGGGATTGGTGCATGACCAGGACCAACAATGAAAGCTTTCTCGAACTTGGGCACTGATACAGAATTACTTAAGCTTGGCAGGCTACTGGCTACACTGAGACTAGCAAACTGAGAGGTGATGGCGGCCACAAAGTGGGCCAAGCTCAAGTCAGTGATGGTGGACACAGGAGAAAAAGTAGAAACAAAATCAGGCAAAGTAAACATACCTGACAACACCCGGGACAAAATGTTGGCAGCACAGGACACAGCAGTCAATCCAGAAGAACTAGATGGAGAGACGCCAACAGAAGCACCAGGAACAGAAGAGTGGTGAGGGGGCATTCCCTTGAATTGAAGGGATGATGGTAGGTGGTAGAAAGGGTGTTACCGAGCATGTGAACAACAGCCTCAGTGATTTAGTCCACGGCCAAAGGCGCCACAGGGCCAGAGGAAGCAGTTGAAACCACTATTGGCACGGGGGACAACACAGCTAATTCCTCCGAGCGAAGTCCAGCAGACAAGCTATTGTTGGTAGAACAAGGTGGGTTCGGCATTATGTACAATCAAAACCAAAAACCAGCAAAGAGGGAGTGACTGACGAACCAAAGCAACACAACAGCGGGCGAATGACCAAAATTCTTTTAAATCCCTAACTAGGAAAATGCTACAATAGGCCAGCCAAACGCCAAGCTATCTGAGCGGCGAGCACACTAGCGGAGATACGAGAGAAGGGAAGGAATGGAAAAACGCCACAGTCAATGAACAAAGAAATTATATTTCAATTGGGTCAGCGACCAAGATAGCCCACGAAGTGAAGAGAAGAACACCGAGAACCACTAGACTACAAAAACTGAACCTACGAATGCCACGCTAACAGAGTTACAATTAACACACTGCAAGCACATGGGACGACAATGCATGAACTAACCAAGAATACCACTGGACAAAGTCAGCCCCAGGGCTCTCACGGCCATGTGACTGCTGCAAATACTATGGAACACACCAATGCTAAATAAACGCTAATACACGACCCAGGTACTGCCCAATGCTTACAAAGAATGCCACTGACCAGACTACCTCCTAGCCATAACTATGGACTTTCATAAACTATGTCAAACTGCTACAGAACGCACCAAATGCTCAACAAATGCATACAGATGCCCAAGACACTAACACCGCTAAACACGCTGCTAACCAGATAAGCTCCTAGCACTATGAAACTAAAACCCATTAAAATCTTGTGAAAATTTTAATGGGGAAATCACAAGGTTTTCATGTAAATTTAACAGGTTTTTCATGGTTTCATTCATGGGATTTTCCCATGAAATCCCATGAAAAAAGCATTAAAAATCCTGTGAAATTCTCATAAAATTGCCCTTAAAAATTCCCAGTTAATGGCCCATGAAATTTTCATTTTTAAATCAAATACATTAAAAATCCTTGAAAATGCCATTAAATTTTTTGGGGTCATGAAATGTAATTAAACCCATTGACGCCTGAATGAAATTGCCCACGACCCACCCCTTATTCCCTGGCGTTTTTTAAGAGTATTTCAGAGCGAGCGAAAGCACAAAAATAAATCATATGCGCAGTAATCACAGATGTCGTTTATTTAGAGTCGAATGAATGAAGGGCCAAAATATTCGAAAATATTAACAAAAATACCTCAACTTGATATGTAAAACTAATAAGAAAGCAAGAAATTATAATATTTCTTTACCGCGCGACAAAATGTCCAGCGAAAGCCGAGAAAATTGAATATGCAAAAATGATTTAATTATTGACTTCAGACGACAAAACGAAACCAAATACAACAGAATTTCCTTCCTTTGTACTATTTGGGCTGACATTTGAGAAAAAAAAAACAGAAAATAAAAGCAAAGAACTCATCAAAAAATCAATCCGAAAACAAGAAATCGAATAATTTCTTCGCCGCGCAAAGAAATTCCATTACGGCCGAAGAGAAATGAAATTTGTAAATCAAAAAGACGAAAACATCAAGCCAGTTATTTTGAGATCAATCGTATTTCAACTGTGTTAAATTAGTGCCCATTTAATTCTTTCCTTATTTGTTTTGTAGAAGCTGAATAAGACTTCAAAACATATTTGAAAGAAGCGATTAACGAAATAAACTAACCGCCTCATGGTCGCCGTAAATTATGCAGAAATCCAGCGTGAAAGTTGCTGTTCGCTTTTAAAACCTAAAATTCGCAGATACATGGGACCAAATCAAAGAAATGCAAAAGGAAGTTCAAGCTTTCATTTTAACGCCCGTGGCTTTACCAATCGTTCTAAAAGTTGAATTCAACTTCGAAGTAATAATGTACATTACCATTTTTGTTTCTCAAATCCAAAAAGCTGCTTTAGATATGTGATCTGTTGTCAGAACTTACTTGAAAGCGCTCCGATCTTCATGTTTCGCGGTGATAGTAGGGAGAAAAACTTCTTCACCAGAAAGGCTTGAGGACTTTGTACTCTGTGATTTTCCGTTTTGAGGCCACCTAAACATTGATTTGTATTTTTAAAGAATGAAAACAAGACCTTGGAAGTTTAAGATTTGGCCTGCAACGCGCCATGATTTACTGCACTTTTCGAGCGCACAATTTTAAGAAGAATAAACTGTCTTTCTAGGACCCCTAACGTCCTCTAAAAATATGCTCAGAAGGTCCATTCTGATTGGTTTATTTGTCCTAAAGAACAATAGAACAATAAGAGAACCAAAGAGTCTTCAGGGAGGGTAGGAAAGTCATTTTTCCCCACGTGCATTTTTTCAGGCAGTTACGGGCGGCACACGGAAATTGAGAGGTTTTTCGCATGGGCAGTTACGGGCGGCACAGGCGTCAATGGGTTAACCCTTTCACCACCATCGGTCTCCCTTTGACAAGTAAAATCATCTGGCATTAAACAGAGTAAAATCTATAAGTGGCCAATGGTGGTGAAAGGGTTAATTCATGGGATTGTCATGTTTTTGGAAAGCACACCATGAAAATTACCACTAGACTTTCATGGTGCAAATTTTATGGAATTTTAATGCCATGTAAAATTCATGGTTCATGAAAACCCTCTTAATGGGAAATTTTTAATGGACCATGAAAAATTATGGTCCACTACTCAATGACTTCAGTCAATTTACCAGAAGAATGCACCTTAAATACATATTTCACGGGATCAATAAAGGACCTCATCCTTTCCACGTCAAGTCAGACTGGGACCCACCAGTCCAGCCCTCAGTTGCTCTGACTAGAAACCTTTCTAGAAGAAGTCAAATTTGAGCTTGCCAATGATCAAATTGCACAGGCCGAAAGACACAGGGAGAGCGAAGTGAAGTCTGGAGATAAACAGTTGTGGCCTTAATATCGACATTGCCAGTATTTATAATTGTGTTATCAGGTTCATAATAGCAGTCAGTGATCAGGCAATAAACTATGTAATTCGTAGAAATCCCGAGAAGTTATACAAATCAATTGTTCGATCACAGCTGGAGTATGCTTCACAGATCTGGTCCCCTTTCAAGCTAGGAAATGAGCTAAAATTAAGCCTGAAAACTCAACTATTAAAGTTGTCTGAGAGACTTCTTAGACTGAAACGTTTACCTTTAGAATACAGAAGAGAGATATTGGATCTGTGTTTTTTTTTAAATGTCTGAAAGGTTATATTGATTTCAATGTTTTGTCATATGTAAATTTTAAGATTGAAGTAAATTGTGAAGCTACACTGGTGAAAGGCCTTTTTAAAACCAAAGTTTTTATTTTTTCTTTTTTAATTGTAATGTAGGCCTGTGGAATTTTGCCTACCACTAGCCATCAGAGCAATATCTTTTTTCCAAACTGAGAGATATAAATGAACACATTTCTTTAGGAGTTATTCTTATGAGGTCTTTATGCTATCAATTTCAAATCTTGATTTAACAGATAAAATCTATTGGTGTTTATTATTTTTATGACCCATTAATGTATTATGTATTATGACCCATTCATGTACTTTTTATGCCCATAAAAACATATTTTCATGACCATTTAATTCTAGGTCTGGTCAGTTTTCAACTTCCATGGCAATTTCATGGGCCATGAAATCTAATGATTCATGTTTCATGACCCATTAAATTAAACTTTGGTTATTTGTGAATTTTCATAGCCATGAAAACAGATTTTTATGACCCATTAATTTCAGCTTTGGATCATCACCAACTTTCATGAGCCATGAAATAATTTCCTTGAAAAACTAATGGGTTTCAATGAAGATTGGGCCATGAATATTGGGAAATGCAATATTCATGGCAATGAAAAAATGATCAATGGGTTTTTCATTAGTATTTCATGGGATTTTCATGAACCTGCAGTTGGTAGTGTAGTCGTTAACTATGTTAAATTACATTTAACTATATTCAATCAAGTGTTAATTATGTGAATGTGGATCAAGATGTCAACTGAGTCTCAGTCTAGTGTTGACCCAGTATGGATCAAGATCATCATCATCATCATCATCGTCATTTATTTGCCTTTTAAGTATTAAAAAATTAAAAAAAAATACAGATGTTGGGTGAGTGTCAAGTAAGATGTTGATCAAGGGTATTGGTCGACACTCAGCCATGGATGACTTTAGTACACATGATCCCAGTAGACTAAGCTGATTTGCGTCCTCACTAATCAAAGTGTAGATGCACACCTGTATTACAATTTTGTAAAATTGCAATTAATCAAGCCTAAAAGTATGCCAATATACCCAATGGTAATATTTATGTTAGGTCTGCAAGTTGATTGAAGATTCAGAGAAGACCAAGAACGCCAAAGTAAGCATGTCTCAGGATGCTATCACAGAATGGCTGTTACAGAATAAAGTGCTCTCAATTGCATTTGAAAGTAAGTTTTTGTTGATAGCCATTTCATATTGATATGATGCCAAAGTAGTCAACAGTGATACCAGAGAGAGAAATAATCCTGATCAATTGGTGTGGGTCAACCCCTGGCTGGGGTAATTGAGTTGTTCGATAAGTACAGTTTTTTCTCCTGATGTTTTCTCTGCCCAGGAGTATAAAAATTGTTTAATCCAGATAACCATGGAGTAAATGATGCCCTTGAAAGGGATGGTCGGTAGAGATTAAGACAACTCTGCAATAGACTACCATCCCATCCAGAGGAGAAATGCAAATAGAAGTCAGAATCCCTCCTGTAACTGCAATTTACTTTTAACCCTTTTTGACAAAAATCATGTCCATTGCTGGTGATTTTTAAAGAATTTCAAATTGGTTTCCTTCGGTTCCACTAGGCAATCTTCATCAGTCGCAGTATTGTGATCGTATCAAAGTGCTTGTAGAGTTTCTTGGCACAAAGCTTTCACTTGACGAATTGACTACCATATGGAAAATGCAGGTATTACATGTAGTATTTAAATAAGAATATATTTGCATGGAAGATTATGGAGAGCATTCAGACAGGTTGCTTACATGTACAAATGTTATGTAAATGTACAATGTACTTTTGTTGAACTGAAGCTACATGTAATTCTGAAAGAGGTAATTGTTGGAGTGCATGTCTGAAATACTTGTATTATCATGATAGTAGGAAGATCACAGATGGAATTATGGATAGCTCAAGGAATTTTACCTGAAAGTAAACAACCAATTGAAGTTTTTTTGGTTCATGTAAGGTTGGAAAGCACCCAACAGAAGTGGACAACATTCACAATATCCTGGCTACAGCAGCAGTACGATTCAACTCCAACCAGCTTGATCATCTGTTTGTACTCATACAGCAGGTACATATTAATCATTGCATCGATTAAATTAAAACATACTTATCTTGCATGCTGTGAAAACTATTAACAGTATATACTTAAATCGTCAAAACTCATATAAGTTCAATTACTGTTGGATGGTCCAAGTACGTTAGATGATCTGGAACTCTAAACATCCATGTACAACTGTACGCAAGATTGAGGCAAGTGCACTGTTTTATCAACTAGTTACATTACTAGTTCAATTTACTGAGAGAAATGCAATCTTGTGTTTTGTTTAAGAGCTGGGGATCAGAGAGTGACCGCATGAAGGAGAAGCTGCTTGTACTAATAGGACGAATTGGGAAAGAAGCTCGAGTGGGAAAAATCACAACTAAGGTACATTACAAAGTAAATTAATGTAATATTTAAATGTGCATGGTTAAAAATTAAAATGGCTAGTTGACATTTAAGAGGCATGATGGCCTTGCAGCTGGTGGGTTTTGTTTCGTGCTCTCTGGTAAACTATTACAAGTGCATTTAACACTTACTTGATGGGGAGGTAAATTCTTATCCCAGTTTCTCTAACATGAAGTGACTGGGAGTATTTCTAATCCCCCCTGCAGGTGGATCAGATGCTAGTCCATCGCAGGGTTACCCCCAGCACTAAATGCACTTGTACCCATTTATACACCTGGGTGGAGAGAGGCACTGTATGAATAAACTGCCTTGCCTAAGAACACAACACAGTGTCCCTAGTAAACTTAGTGGAGCAGACTAACCTTGTGGTCATTACACCTCCAACACCCACCTGATGGTTGCTTCCATCTACTTTTTCAGGTGCTTGATCTTCTTTGGAGTTTGTCTCACTTGCCATCACTGACAACAGAGATGGTAGATCAAGCTCTCAGATCTCATAATGACATCTTAAGTGACTCATATGCCGTTAAAGAGCAGATCAAGAAGAACTATGCTGTTAAGTGCATGGAGGACATCAGGAAAGGCATTTTGATTGTGCCAGCTATACGCCAACTTCTACTGATTACAAAAGGAATGGTTAAACAACATTTCAACAAGAATGACAAGGTTTTGCATGTCAAATTTGTTTAAATTCATGATGTCTCCCTTTGTACATATACATGTATGGCATGCTTGTAATGTGTAAAAAAATGGTACTGCACATGGCATTTAATTTATATAGTCAATAGTAATGATACGAATTACAGTTTTGTTTGAAGGTTATACTAACAGAGAAATAACAACATGATATGATATAAATTCTAGGAGAAATGTAAACCCACGACCCTCCGTGATCTAGTCGGATGCTCTACCACTGAGCTACTGGAGACTCTGTGGTGAGCAAGGGTCAAATTGTGGGTATCGACTGGAACCGCATCTGGGACTCAGATTTTTTCCGAGTTTACATTTCTCCTAGAATTTATATAATATCATGTTGTTATTTCTCTGTTAATATACTCACTTAGTAGGTTGGTTGGACGCATCTTGATATGCTGTAATGTGACAGCGTGATGCTGTTAGTGAGTTCATATGTGATGCCTTAATGTTACTATTCACATTTACCTGGTGAGTTGCCCAAATCAATGTTCACTAGGTGTGTTGTTTTCTTCAAATAACATTTTGTCCCAGGGATAAAAGGCAGTTCAGAAATAGCTAATGGTCTATTGCCGCAGCTATTTTTTCATCTAATAATGACTACTTTGACAGGGTATCCTCCCAGAGCTGCATAAGAATCATGACATCATTAAGCTGACTGTCAGCAGCCTTGTGAACTGTCACCAGCAGGCTGTTGCTGCTGCTGCATCCAGTGGACTGGATGAGGATACCCTTGTAGATGGACGGTACACCCACAAGAAGTTTGTTAATACCCACCTTCGATTCCTGGCTTTTGTCCTACAAGAGGGCGTCCTTTATCTTCCCTGGCACCGGGCTAGAGACATCTGGGATTGTCTGGTAGCTAATCCTGATGCTTGTGAATTTGATCGTGAGGTGAGCCGGTACATGTATGTTTCCTGTAATAGGTTACACCATTTGAATTTTAACTGCAGGTTTTGTGGAGTCAGGGCTTGAAATTGTAAAGCAGATACTAAGAACTGGTCATCAGCGGGTGACTCACCAGAAAAGGAGTACAGAAAATGTTCTGAAGCTGCTTTTGTACTGATTTTTTTGTTTTGATTGGTATTCTTTTGTGATGTTGTGTAAGCTTCATTGTACATGGCATTAGAATTATGTTCCAGATTTTGTGCATCAGGAAAATGCTGTTGTTCATAGAAGAAAAAAATCTTGAAAAAAGAAAAAAAATGGCATTCAATGGCAACCAAAATTCTATTGGCCCCTTTCTAAAAAAGTTAGTTCCAAACCCTGAGAGTGATGTGAAAGCTTGTGTGGAGGCTGTGGTTCCAGATTGTGTACATCAGGAAAATGCTGTTGTTCGCAGAAGAAAAAAATCTTGAAAAAAAAAACGGCATCCAAAAATTACAATATGGCAACCAAAATTCTGTTGGCTCCTTTCTGAAATACTTAATTCTGAACCCTGAGAGTAATGTGGAAGCTTGTGTAGAGGCTTTGAAAGGATTGTGTTTGTAAATAATAGTTAGGTATTGACTCTACTTTTGTTTCTTTAGACATGCTTTGATTGGTTTTACAAAGGACAGTGTGACCTAGAGGCAGACACCCAATCTCAAATGTTCACTGGGAAAGTTCTTAAGTTGGATCCCAGTAGGCTGACTATGAGAGGTATGAAGAATGGAGGATAGTACAGTGTATGTATAATTTGTAGATGTAGCCGAGCCTAAAAGCGGAGCTCTTGATTGCAATTACTGATCATAAAGGAAAAGCAAATTAATTTTTTCTTGGACCAGAAACTCAGAAACTCCAGTTTAAGTTTAACAAAATATATCCAATCAGCATAACCAAGATTGCAGAAACCCAATATATAAGGGATCCATTTTCCAAGAGACGATTGTGCAAGGAATATGTCAGAAAAGTCAACAACACCCCAGGGTTTAATTTGTGCCAAAATGTTGCCTTTGCTCTCACTCCCTCCCTCTCCCCCAAAGAAATAACCTGACTTGAGCCCACAATGCAATGAGAAAACCAGTAATTGGTCAGCAGTCAACTAAAAAAACCTCGATGAGCTCTAAGCTTGAGCCTATAATATGATCATGTGATACTAGTCAGCAGATAGCTTGGTTTAACAGCTGTCAAATAATCATAACAAGGATGCCTCAAATCAAAGGTGTAGCAATGGTAATGGTGCTACTCCCTTTGGTAAGTTTTTATGGTATAGCCATACAGACGTACATATGTACAGATGGATGTACACACAGACAGTCAAGTGACAACCAACATTTTTCAGATTGATGGTTTACTAAATTTTCTAAGGTATGGGGCTCCACTTGTGGGCCTTCAGCTGCTAAAATAATAGAACTTAAAAGAGGAGATTAAATTATTTGGACACTTAAAAGATCGTAGAATTTTCTGTAGCATTCTACAGCCCTACAGTGTACACTTCATATTTATTACTTATTTTTATATTGGCCTGATTTGAAAGACTAACAGTCTCATGTAATGCTGTAGAGCAGTAGATTTGTATAGCTATGTAATCATTGTTATGTGGATATAGGGGTAAAAGTGTATATTAAAACTTTCAATTCAGTATCTTTTCAATAACTCGTAGGGTTCTTAACTTGTTACTCTAAGTTCAGGGGCAGCATTTATGTTTCATTGTAGCTCTATGGCCCTACCGCTCTGGTATTGGACTGTGAATTATATATACTTGTACTGTTTTATGCTAGTCCTTCTCTACGCCTGTATACCTCTACACCTCTATGCCTCTACACCACTACACTTCTATGCCTCTACACCTGTACACCTGTACACCTCTATACCTCTACACTGCTACACTTCCACAGCTCTACACCTGTACATGTCTACACGTCTACACATCCACGCCTCTACACTTCTACACCCCTACGCCTCTACGCCTAGAAGCATAAAAAACAAGCAACAGAAAAAGCCTCTACGTCTCTACACCTCTACGCCTAGAAATATGCAACAGAAAAAGTGTACAGAAAAATGTGCTGTGAAAGAGTGGCATACAGGAGTAGAGGAGTAGAGGTGTTCAGGTGTAGAGGTTTAGTAGAGGTGTAGAGACGTAGAGAAGGAGTAGCCTAAAACAGTACGGGCACAAAGTTCATAGTACAATACCAGAATCGTAGAGGCGTAGAGGTGTATATACATATAGTAAAGGAGAAGCAAAAAATGTTAATATAATCCAGGATATGTTTTGATGTTGAATTTTCGATAATATGGAGTACTTGAGAAGACAAAAAAGGTAACCATGGCAACATACATCCATATAAGGGGATATAAAACAAGGCAGAATTACAAAAAGGCCATAACATGCACTCAAAGGCTAGGCTAAAAAAAA
>CM042757.1:15746322-15769036 GCA_022496165.2 Catalaphyllia jardinei | reverse complement strand
GAGGGCTGGCCAGATGGCTCATTAATGCTAGACAGATGGCTCATTAGGACTGGCGAGATGACTTTCAACATGTATCAGTGCTGACCCAAAAATGAATAGTTCATCATGTTAGTGCTAGGTAGCGAGACAGCTTATACTTGCTGGACAGAGATGCACTTAGAGATGATTATGGGCTTGTCATTTGACTCATCATTGCCAGACAGGTGGCATATCAGTGCTGGCAAAATGGTTTGTCAGTAGTGGCCAGAACTGGTCAGTTTTGTGTACTTACCATGGTTGTTTAAACAATGCTTTTATAATTATCAACTCTTATTCAGGGCAAATTACATGCAAAGTATTGAAAGGCTACTGGTGCTAGTGGAACAATACATCACAACTGTTGAGGTGAATTTATTACTGAAGGAAAAGGTCACTCACTCCAAAAAGCTTACCTTTTTCATCTTCATCCATAGCAAGTTAATATTCAGCTTTTCCACAGACTGAAGTTTCAGCCTCTGAAGTACAGTGCTCCTTATCCAGAAGAAATTTGTCTCAGAAGCAGCGACTTTGGAGGCCACAATTTTGAACTCTTCTTTGAAGCCAGGCGTTGTTTATGTGACGTCATTCCATTGACTGGAAATTGTTGGGAAGGAGAAAAACCTGCAACTGCCTTTGCATCCTCGCAAAGTCAGCAAAATCCTTTTTTTCCCAAACAATTATCAACTTCACGATCTTCAATGCTATGAATTCGGAGTTCAGGGTACTGTATGTTTGGTGCAAAGTAATTATGACTCAAGAGCAACCTTACCCAAAGCGGTAGTTAAAAGGCTTGTAGGAAGCCGTTTGGACAAAATCCCTTGGACAGAGTGACGTCACAAAAATGCGACCTGGCTGCTGGGTACTGTTTAAATTGGTGGCAGTGAAGTTGAATTTTGGGCTTCTTTGGAGATGAATTTCACGAAGAAAGCCTGCACCTCAGAAGCTTAAACTTCCGTGTGTGGCTAAGTTTAGTGCAAAGTTTTCATTAGCAAATAGCGAAAAATTGTCTATTTTTTGGAGTGACCTTCTCCTTTATAGACATTTACTGTAAATCGTTATGTTCATTTCCGCATATGGATCAGATCATCGTTTTGAAAGTGTTACAGTATGTACAGTATGATCTAAGGACGTGTGGCTTTCTTCTTAACCTTAATGACAAGACACACTGTAAGGTATGGATGCATTGCATCAATTTGTAGACGTCATGATTGCACTTTTTGAACTTAAATAATTATTTTGATATTTTTTTTTTCACAGGATCTTCATGCTGGTCCTCGCACCCTTTTACCACATGGAGCATCATTTCATGGATACCCAATCACCATCAATGTGTCTTGTGATTTACCCAAACAAGAGATCATTCTTCAGGTATATAGACTATTTTTGTATTTACAAGATTTCTTGTTACTATATCAGCGCTCCAAGCTGCAATTATTTTGGTTGCCATGGTAAGTAGAAAAAGTACTTGGTGACTAAAATTCTGGCGAAAGTCACCAATTGGCAACCAACAAATAAAGGAGAAACTTACTTGAAGGGGTTTTGTGCACCATAGGCAATGTTACCCGGTCTCAGCAGAGCTCTTTGTAATGTTGCAATAAATTGTTTTTGATACAAGACATCGGTCTCTTCCTTCTCTTTCTCTTTATACTGTAGCAAAGTGAAGTGTTGAAAACGAGCTGTTCGGCGCATTAGCCCCTCGTGTAATATGTCATGAAGTGTCCTCCACTTTAGGTTTTTTTTTTTTACGACTGAATTTTTTTTATGACAACCATTTTATAATTGAAGGAGGCAACTTTTAGAAAAAGTGAGCTTGGAGCACTGTATATTAATAGTAAATATCTAGGCAACTTAAATAGTTCAAATCTAGATATTGCACTGGTTTACAGAAAGATAAGTTGTTTGTGGACCATAGACTTTATACAATTTTCTGCAGAATTATGGTGAGATGATTCATCGTATGTTGAGTCTGTGCAACTTTGGTTGGGACAAATGAAACCTTGCCTACATACAGTATGTAGCATGTAAATTATAACACACAAACCCTTGCCAACCATAACAATACTGTTACAGTGTTTTTTACTAGTTATGCAGTGAGCTGGCAGAATTGATCTTTTTGATCGACATTATTGATGGAAAGCACTTGAGAGAGGAACAATACCTTTATACTAACAGTCAACTGTATAACAAACTTAGCAGACTTGTTCTTGTGCTTCAGTGTCATTCCAACGAAAGTCTGAAGTCTCTTCGTCATAGGATAGCAAACCGGCTGAACACCAATCCTGAACAGATCCAGTTATCAACTAGTGAAAAGCTGGTGGGTATTTTACCGGTCAGACTTTCAGTGAAACAATGATAAGTAACTTTAATAGATTTTCCTATAGTAGAATCATAATTTCTCAACCTCCCGCCAAGAGCAACAGAAATCTTTTGGAGAAATCAGGAGTTTAAGATATCTTACATGTACTTCAAATCTCTTATCAGTTTCTTTCTGCTTCTGTGAACCAACTGTATGCTTATGGTGGTGTGTTGTTGATTCGTATATAAACATTTTGTTGTTGACACAATCGCATACCTGCCAACCCCCAGAGTACAAAAATCTGGAGACGTCTAGAAATCTTTGCATTGTGAGAATGTCATTAAAGACAACGTCCAGGAATAACCTCCGAAAATCACCCAAAAGGCATTTCGAGAGACCGGGAGATTTCATGAAAAACTTGGAGACTCCCAGGAAAACCGGGAGAGTTGGCAGGTATGCAATCGTGTAGATTTATCTCAGGTTTAGTGATATCATTAATACAATACTAGTAAGTACATGTAGTTACTTTAAGTTATAAATTTCCACTCCTTCCCACTTTTGACTGTACTTTAACTTTTAGGTTAATGTCTGGTTGGAAGTCTGGTAACACAAGCAATTTTTTTTAAAGTCCCCCGTATGCCATGTACTTAAAAAACTTTTCTAAATTAAGTAATCCTAGCTGTATGAACTGTATTCGAATTGCAGCTTTTGCCATCCAAGGATCAGAAGCTTCTTTACCAGTTAGACTTTGAAGATGAACAATTGCTATTTGCTAAAGTGTCTGTCTCTGGGGTCACCACTGTGCCTACTAAGGAAGAGGCAGAGGTACATGGATTGTAATTGGCTGGCTGCCTTAAGGTTGTGGTTGTTAGAATACAAAATGTAGTAAAACTTGTTACACCACAAATGCGAAAATTGATGTGAAAATTCATACAGTCAGTTAGTTTTGCTTAGTCACAGCGGCATTCAAAGAAAAAAAATCACTGTTTCAGTTTCTTTCTGCATTCATAAGCAGTATTATACAGTGCATCAATCACATTGGATGAAACAATGTGCAACGAAAGTCGTGTCGGAATCCAGTTAGTCAATTTTGCAGTCAGGCTAGAGTATTTTGTGTTTCACGGGCGTGATGTCTACGTGTGAAGTTTCTTGGGAGATTTCTGAGGAAATAAAACTTACAGAGTGAATTACTGCAAGAGATGAAATTTTGGAGGGCTTAAATTGTTAACAATATTCTGGCTAAAAATTTATAGGCTGGTTTTCTTTGCATCCAAGTAATGTAAAAATACAAATTACACAAAAGTGCCTGACATCCAGGGGAATGTAACAGTTGTCATTCAAATGAGAAAACGTAATCATGAAAGGGTAATTGCTACCCTGTGATCTTCGTCAGAATTTGTGTGAATGTCTACTCCAGATTATCCAGACTACTTTTGATGTATATATCCATGTTGTGAACTGTTTTTCCTGTTTTACAGATTCAAGAGTCCATGAGAATTGATGAGGTACAGTACATGTATGGTACAATTTGGATAATAATTATTATTTTAAACTCACGTACTCTAGCAAACACATGCCAAACAAATTTTCATGATAGAACAATGAGAGCTGACTTACCATCCAGATGATTTCTCTTAACAATGTTAAAACGTGGTAAATTTGGTATATACTGAATAATTTATATTTATATTGATGTACCAAAAATATTACTTTATGTAGGGCTTTATTTTTGTCTTCTAAACCTTGACACCCTATTGAAATTACTGTGATTCGCATGATCAGCTCAGTTTCTTCATTTGTTGCATTGTAGTCCAGTGCAAGTGGATCAAATCGTCAGACCTATGCCCTGGAACAGGTGAGACAGTATGTGTGTTTATTTTTGTTTTATTTTCATTCCAGAGTCACTTCCCCATTGAGTTCTTTCCTCAATTCAACCCTTTAAACCTCATACTACATAATCACATCACATTATTTTTCTTCAAAATGTCACGTCATGGTCATGAATCCAGGCCAAGATGTTTTGTTCTCACAGTCTGCATACCTCATCCTTGTGTATGATTGCCTCCAATGAGCTTCAAAAATAAATCCTGCAGAGAATGTACTAGTTAACTTGGTGTTAAAAAGAGTCTAAAGGGTAGCAGATCCGTAAGCAGTACTCTTTGATTCATCATGTGATATGTATTGGACTTTATTACATGGCTAGCTCTCCGAGTGGGCAAGATGACCCAAATCGCGCACTGTGATTGGCTACCTGAGCGGGCAAGATGGAGCCACCTTGTCCGTTCGGGACTACCTGCTGTATCCCGCAAGAAAAATTTCCCTGAAAGCCATATAATAAATCCTTTATTGACCAAGTTTGTTCGGTCAAGATGGCTGGATATTGGCCTCGTTCCTTTTTTGCGAGTTTATGAAACTTGACTTCGCCTCAGCCCATAAACACGCAAAAAATGAACTTGGCCAATATCCAGCCATTTTGACCTCACACTTGGTCAATAACCCATATTTAGTGGCAGCAGAGCCCATCTGGATGATGGTACGTGTACGTCAATTAAGCAGGCCCATAGTGGTGCAGTTTGAATATGTAGCTTTTTCATAGGAACGGATGATGCCTGGTGTTATCATGGCCACTGAGTGTAAAGCGTTTGACAAGTTGTATCAGCTAACAGAACTTGAAGAACCAAGGTTGGTGGAATGATGGCGTTTGGTACTTAGACTTCATTTACTGCAGGTGCAATTTGCAGTCCTCCGGCTAACAGAGGAGGAAAGACCAGAAAAACAAATGAGCAAGAACAAACAAACTGAACTCTCAAAGTTAACTTGCAACTTAAAAATTCGAGGCAATCTTTCTCAATCAACATATATCAGTACATGATTATGTATTAAATCAAATGCACACTGATTGGTTGTAGACTTTCATTTTGGTAGTTTTTTTCCTTATAATATCACACATGAAAAAAATCACTCAATTCTGATTGGCTGAGAGCAGTGCAGTTCAAGTGTAACACCAGTACAGAAAGTGTAAAACCAATGCAAATTACACCTCGTAATTCTGGATTATGATTGGCAGCAAGACAATGGGGAATTTTGTAAGCCAATTATATCATGGAAAAGCAATGACAAAAGTTTTTTTTTAAATGCGAAAAAAAAAATGGCTTCAGGAAACATCTTCTGGCACTTTTTCTGCGGAAATTTTTTCATTTTTGTATTATTAATAGGTAATCATAAGGTTTTTCTCATTCAGTTGGAAATTAATTTGCACTTGAGATTTTTTCAAAAAGCTGAAATTGCACTCGCCGAAGCAGCTCGTGCAATTTCAGCTTTTTGGAAAAATTACTTGTTAACAATTGGTTCATGCTTTAGTGTGCACTATCGAGTTATGGAGCATGCGGGAAGTTTGGAGAGTACGAAAGAAGCATAAGAGTTCCCTAAGGCGATAGCCAATTGCAACTCTAGCTTCTTGAGTGCTCTCCAAACTTCCAAAGTGTGGAGAGCACGAAAGAAGCGTAAGAGTTGCCCGAGGCGATAGCCGAGGGAAACTCTGGCTTCTTGACTGCTATGTTATAATGCAAATTAATTTCAAATTGAACTCGAAACCGTATGATTACCTATACTAATGCTGCTGTCAGTAATAGAAGGTACTGCCCTTGGGTTCAATTCAGTTCCACGCAATACTACATTACAGTAATACCCGCAGATTGTTGTCTTTGAATGTCCTGGAAATGTAGCTCTAGGAAGAATAGTCTATTTCCGAGTTGCCTTTTGCCTTTGTGTCAAACAGTGTGCTCCTGCTTCAAAGTGAGTCTTCTTGGGAAACCACTCATATGGAAATGAGTTCTTCTGCTCATTTTTTTCATTTTCATGTAAATCAAGGTGGTTTTCGTATGACAAGTTTTGCACAAAGATTAGTTTTGAAACAGAGGCACAAAGTAACATGAAAATGGCCCATTCAATTCATTGTCATCCTTCCTGTTTGCAGCATAACTGTACGCGTGCAGAGATTGCTTATGTTGCTACCAACTGATCCAGATGTGCAAGAGGCTCTTGACTCCATAGGGCAACAAGTAAGGCAGAACTTAGCTTGCTATGCACAATCTCAGGGGAGGAAAGGGGAGGTATACCTGGAAAACCCACTCATGTGAAAAATAATAAAATGTACACTGAAAAATTTTGAGAATGTTCCATGTGAGAGAATGGCCTGTCAAATCGTGTTGTCATCTTTTCTAGATCTCTTTTACTGCCATTTTCCCACCCTTTGCTCCTCAGAGATGGTGACCTTGCAGGGTGTAACATTTTGTTTTAAAATCTCGATTGATTACATTTGCATTGTACTCGGGGTGGAAGAAAATTTTCTTTAGTTTAATGACTCATCATGGGGTAAACAAAATTGCAACAGACTGGTAGAAGTGGTCAATGTTATATACTTACAGTCATTTTGGGGATGGCATTTGTTACAAGAATTAGAAATAATTTAACTTTTTGTGACCTTATATAATCTTTTTAGAGGTTTCCATTCGTTTCTCGTGATACTAGTGTCAATAAATTTGATGAAATTCTAAACTTTTATCAACTTTTGTCAACTTAGATATATGTTGGTAGAGCATCGCACCGGTATCGCGGAGGTCATGGGTTCGAATCCCGTTGAAGCCCTGATTTTTTTCAGGCTTCTTCTTTCCAATTGCGTAAATTGGAAAATTTACTGCGAGGATCATACTTCACTTAGATTTATAATAGTAGATGGGAGAATTTAATAGAAAGCCGGAACACTTCCTCTCCTAATCATTTTCTAAATTCTCACGATATAACGTGATCAATTTGTATTAATACACTGTGAAAAACTTAAGAATTGATCACTATCTAATTAACAGTACACTATCAGCTGTTCTCCTGGTGGTACTGATGACAGAATGCAGTCAGCAGCGAATCTACAGAACATGTTCAAGTGTATTACACCGGGCATGTCACCATTCAGAATACTCTACAACCTTGAGGTAATGTTTTTGGCCATATTAACAAGGTGGTCGTACTAACTGGCTGGGTTAAATATTCACGTCTGGTCTAATTTGTTTCAAACGGGAAAAATCTCTTCAAGGAGAAAGATATTATTTTTCTTACCTTGCTCAGTAATATGAAGAAAAAGTTCCTAAGATTAAGAGAGACTTCTGTTCAGAAATAGTTAATAGGGAAATGTTTGATAGGGGTTTGTTAAGAGATAATAAATAAAGTGTTTTGACACTTTTTTTTTAGGGCGGCAGGTTAATCAAGGGTGGCACTTATTCAATTAAATTACTTGGCTTCAAAGAAAGCTGCTCTTTAACCTTTCTGATTATAGTGGTCATGATTTAATGTGTTTCAGGTTCTGAGTAGTAAGTTAATGCCAACTCATCACAGAGATGGAGGGGCCAATGCTAGAATGTTTAAGGAGAACTTTTTAGCAAGTGGAGGGCTAAGGTATTCATTCTTCTGTGTACTACTTAGGGGGTGACAAATGGTGGCTGTATAAGTGTGGAGGCGACATTGCCGAGTGGTTTGGGTGCAAGATTTGAAATCTGGGGGTTCCTGGTTAAGTCTTCAATTCTAGTGCTATCTGGATTTGTTCTCTGTAGTCCCGAGCTCAACTCCTCGACTGCATTGTGTAAATAGCTAACTTGTCAACCTTCCGCTATTTGGGATTCCTAAATGTTTATTTTTTTTTATTTGAAATATTCGTTTATTTGTTCACCTGATGATAACTTACATTCCTCTGGTTCAGCCATATAAAACAGTGAAGCTTCTTTTTCTTTTCAACAGTGTTGTGGTAAATATCCTTCAAAAAGACATGTTTCCTCAGGATGTAGATACAGAGATTCGCAGAGGTTGCTATGCTATTTGCCTACAACTAGCAAGGTGTGTATAATGGAGACTTGAACTCACTCTGTCATACATTTTGTGGTGTAATTTTTTTTTAAATTTTCAAACCAGTTTCAACGACAATTCTTGGCATGGATGTCCAATAGCTGATATTTACGTTGTAAACCATAGCTGCATGTCTCGGTCAACCTATTAGCTGGAGAAGGACCGCCATGTTGCGCAACGTTGTTGCAATCTTTCGTCATCGCAGAGCACACACGACCTCGACCATGCCTTGGCCATATTGACCGTGAAAATGATTTTCTATTTCTGTACAGGCATGTGTTTCTTTTCCTATAGTTATGAAGGCCTTGTGGGCTGCCAGAGCTCTGCTATAAATCTTGGGAGATGAATAATGCTAGTGATATTTGTATAGTTGTAAAGAATCATTATTGATATTGCAGTGCTTTTCTGTTTTCACGTAATCTATATTTTCTTCATTCTTCACTTCCACATACAGTGAACTCTCACCTTGCAAACACCCTGCTATTTCGGAAGCTCGCTATAACCCGCAAAATCCGGTTCCCTGACGAAATAACAGAGGTTTGGCTTCAAGTGATTTCCGCTTTTAGGGACTATCGCTATTACGGAATTACGGACAGTTTTTGGTACCAAAATGGCAATTTAATTGTTTTGACTCTTGGTATAAAAGCGGACACTACGCTGTGCAGTGGAATTATAGGAATGTCACGTGACAGAGGAGGACACAAGAGCGAGCGAACCGAATGAGCACTTTTGTAATCACTGTTGTTTTCCCGCTTTTACGTATAAAGATCTGTTTGCGTTTGAACATCCTTGACTCGTAATTGTTGATCAGTCCCCTGCGATACGACTACAACTGTACGCGCGGGGGGGTGGGGGTGGGGGCGGATCTCATAATTATCACATAATTATGTAAAATTACAGTATGCTGTGCATCAATTTTGTCAAAGTACACTTAAAACTACTTCTGTGTGATTTATGAAATGTTACTCATTAGAAAGAAGAGGCCGTGCTTAAACACGCAATTAGACTCCGTACGCGCAAAACTATTTATTTCAATTTGTCACCATTTACATGTGAACTTTTACACATTTACGTTTTATCACCTCGCATAGTACTGTATATATTAAGGTATCAATTTTATTCTCTCTTCACTTGAAATTGATGACATGCAGTCATCGAAACGTTAAATGTTATACTTTTTTTGCTTATGTTAATTCATAAGAGATTTCTCAGTTCATTAGATCTAAGAAGTGTTCTGTTCTCCTTTGGTTTCAAGGTTCTTGTTGTGTGGGCAATCCTCAGAAAATTCCTTTACAGTCCCGCCTTCTCCATCGCACAGAGAACATGCTACTATTGCAGCATCACCGGTTGCCATGGCAACAGGTACCATGGAAACAGACTTAAACGACTCCCTTAACAACTCGGCAATTGAGGCGAAAAGAGCTCGCTCTAGCAGTATGATTGATGATGTGCACCCTTCTGTAAGGGTTGCTATCGAGGTAAATGATTTAGCTACATGTAGGAAGTGTGGTTTTCCGCCGGCTAAGGGACAAAAGAAGTGGAAAACGTTTTTCTCACACACGGCTGGGAGTCTGAGTACAAGGTCACATGGCTTGTTTGAGGTTCGGTTTTTGTTTTGTCATGGCGTGACGTGCCCCACCTGCCCACCCGTGAAGTATTAAGTTGTAGTGAAACCATTTTCTAGCCACTTTTTTTGTGTCATTGTTAGACAGCTTTGTTCTTATGTTAATAAAGGTTAGGCTGCATGATTCGGCTTGGCATGGCTCCAAGCGGCGTGTGACAAGGTTTAATGTACAAGCTTAACAACATCAACAACAACAACAACAATATTTATTAACTCACACTTAAGACAAGTTACAGAGGATCGTCATATACATCACAGGTTACATAAAGAGAATAATTAGGAAGTTTATTTAATTGATTGGAGCCTAGAGGTCAAAGGAACCGTAAGGTTTTCGAGTTGACCTCTAGTAACTATTTACAGTTAATTTCAATCCTCATTTTGGACTTTTCATTTTTCTAGCCTGGTTGGTCGAAGGCTGGATAACGTCATATCTACTAAATAAATCACTCTCTAGTGGATAGCATAGGTTGTTTTTTTACACTTATTTCCTGGAAAGCGATTTAAAAGACTTCAGACTAATAGATTAGACTAATAGACTAATTAACAATTGGTTTATGCTTTATCGTGCACTATCGAGTTATGGAGCACGCGGGAAGTTTGGAGAGTACGAAAGAAGCATAAGAGTTCCCCAAGGCGATAGCCAATTGCAACTCTAGCTTCTTGAGTGCTCTCCAAACTTCCAAAGTGCTCCCTAACTCGATAGTGCACAGCTAAAAGCATGAACCAATTGTTTTATAACATAGCCGGTGGAATTGTGCATCAAATCCGACGCGGAAAGCGGACAACAATATCAGAAGTGATTGTTCGCGGTAAACGAAATATTAAGCCAAATAGGAATTAGCTTTATTTCGATTTTTCTGTTGAAAGCTCGAGTTTTATATGAACAATTTTAAAACGGAAAAAGTGTAGTCTTATCTTCAAAGGTTGAAACAGACCAGTTTGTTATTTGTTTGGTTTTACCAGAGTGTCTTTCTCTCAAAATTTGTTGCATTTCACCCTCGGACAGTGAAGCGAATCGTTACGGCGCTGATGTCGTCTCCTTTTCCGTTGTTTTTCTCTTTTCTGCCTCATTTAAGAACTCTAGCCCAAGAGAAAAGGTCGGAAATTTGTCTTCGTTTTGAGATTAGTGAGCCGAGTCTCTGTTTGTATCTATTATTGTCGCGAAATATAATATTTTTCCCCGCGCTAACAATGGCTGCTCGTGCGAAAAAAATTTCTGGCGAAGCGATTTGCTCACGCCTTCAGTGAGTACTATCGGGATTTTGAGCACGCTTATGTATATTTAATTTGATTGCATGGCTCTGCTAGCTATGTTATAATAGATTTCTGTAGACTTCTCACACGCTTTGATTCATGGTTGGATGGGCTGTGCAGAAGCTATGAGAATGAAATTACACCCGCTTTCAGTGTTACGTGCATAGGCGACATTTTCGTTCATCTTTCGACATGCTATTTAAACAGCTGTTTAACTGCGAAACAGGCAATTTTTCATGTTTTTAGCGGAATAAATGACAAATAAATGATAATTACTGACCTGACATGGCTGAAGAAGTTTGTAAACGCTGCATGTTTCCAGATTTACAAGATAATTAAACGATTTGCGTGAAGTCGATCAGCTCTCAATGGTGACTTCCGGTAGAATTAGGCCGCTAACGCGTTAGTATTCGAAAGATGTAAACATTCAAAATAGTCGATTTATCTTTCACAGAATGACTTCTTGATACTCCCAACCTTAGTTTGATGTCAAATAAATCAATCTTTTATGACTAAGAGTCGAGTTCGACTGTGAAAGAGTCCGTTGATTTAACATTTTGATGTGGGCCAGGTTACATAGCATGTCGAAAGATGGCATGTCAAAAGAAGACACGACCCCACAGGCAAGCCTTTACGTTTACCCACATCATGTAAATGAAGGATGTTGCTGTTGTTGTTTCAATTGGTTTGTTCCATTGGAACCTTTAAGGTGTGTCCGGTAGAATGTCCAAAGGGTGTGTCAGTGAGGATAAGGGTACGTCTGTCTCGTAGAGTAGCAGAATTGTAACTCACGTTCTTTCCATCTTCAGACAATGGGCCGAGATGACTTTGCAGAGACTATTGCTTGTTTTATGCGAGTAGCCTGGGCGGCAGCAGCTGGAAGAATCAACCTGGCTGGAGGCAGACAGAGATTGTCTAGTCAAAGCTCCGATGATGAAGGAAGCACTCATGGAGGAGCGGGTAGTGACACCGAGTCTGTCAAGTCCTTTAGATCGAGTGTCTCCAGTGGCAACCTCTCTGAAGTTACTAACAAGGTATGGAAACACATTTTTTGCAAGTAGTTAGAGTGAACTCTAGTTACGTAGTTCTAAACACAGTGTTTTCCTCACCAGCAATACTCTGGTGTTCTCAGTAGTTTTAAGTGCAAGGCCTCGGTTGGTTTTGTAAAATAACTAACTCGTTTGTCACATGCCTATTGTGAGTCAGATCCAGGTTCTGTTCGCTTGCAATATTTGTTTGTTAATGTTGGAAGTAAAATGCACCATTGGACGGTTTTCTATTAAACTCAGAGCTGTCAACAGGAGCTGTTACCTGTAGCACCTGTTACAGCTGAGTACGCTTGATGGGCCCATAGTGTTACGGGTGAACTTGCCTGTAGTTGATACAATTCACCCAGAAAGTAACAAGTTTGTTACGTGTGTATTAAGGCTGCTGGTGAACGTTTTGCAGCTGTACATTCTAGCTGGTTTGCACGTTTTGTACTGCAGTGCAGTGTTTTGTACTGACCTAACGGATGTGTGTTTTGTTGCCAAAAGTGTCTGTTTGAGTGGGGCATGATAGTTGTAAATGTGTTGTACTTTTATACATTCAGTGAGCCTGAAAAAGTCAAATATGTTCATGAAAGAAACTTTTAGCATCCTGAGTAGTTTCTCAATCTTTGTCAGTTTAAATATCAATGATTCAATTTCTCTGCTGATGTGTTTTACTTTTGCTTTTGTCTGCAGGATGTTGTAATAGTTGGCGAGGCCCTTCAGCTCCTTGTTCTTTGTTTGCAACTCAGAACCCAACTTATGGGTGAGACAACCTTCTGTGCAATAAATGACACATACTTGTGAACAAAATGGCTGACACTTTTAAGCACAAGGGGAAAAAACATAAAATTAATAATGTACTGTAATTTAACTGATAATCAGTGTTTTTCTGGCCTTATCTCCCACCTAAGGGGAAGAATGTAATCAAAGCTTAAAACAAACATGCAGTTTTTAAACATGTTACCTACTTCTAGAAATTATTAATTATTATACTTTTGAGTATCTCAATTGTAAAACTGTCTGACGTAATTTGTATACTTGGCTTTGTAGGAGTATTTTACTACCTGCCAAACGTAAATGACTTTATTGTGGAAATTCTTATAGGATCTGTCAATTCTCAGGTAATGCATGTTTTTTTTTATTCAATCGGATATGTTACAAAATATTACACACCTGTATTCCCGCCTGCGTTTGCCTAAACATAACATTTGATGTAGTGTAAACTGGGTAACATATACCTTTTAATTCCAGTGTTCAGTTTCCTTCAAAGTTATTGTGACTTAAACAACTTGGCAGAGAGAAAGATCTCTTTTGGTTCAAATATTCAAAGGAAAACTAATTCAATTGCCTCTGTTTGGCGTCAATATAATCTCTTTTTCAAGACGCACTGTTTCTTCAACCTTTGCGCTTGGGAAACTGTCTCCTTCCAAGAACAGACAAGACCCTTTGAAAATAATATTTGTGTATATTTTGCACAGATTTGGGATTTGGGGTGGGGGGGGGGGGGGGCACTTCAAAGAAACAGAGTGAAGTCTTGATGTTCAGTGAGCAGACTTGGCCTGGTAAACCTTATTAACTAACGGTTGTTTTCTCTTTAAAGGTGCGATCTACAGCACTAGAGCAACTTTTGATTTTAAGTCAGACTCCTGTAGGAGGTATGTATGGTGTGTTGTGTTATGTATCTGAAAAAAATAAGCGTGGTCTCTCTTTCCTTGCTGATATTACATGCGGTAAACTGATTTTGTCTTTTCACGAAAACTTATGAAGGATGAGCACTATTGTTCCTGTGTTTTTTCTTGTTGTTGTTGTTGTTGTTTGTGATGCCGGCTAATGTAGGTCACTGCTCAAAAGTTAATTTCTTGCCATGTCTTTTTAGCTGCGTAATATTGCAAATTTGTAGTCGCTATTGTGTTCTCTGTTGTGTGTAGAGTTGTTCATATTGGTTTGTTTTTTTTCCAGAACCCAAACTTCAGACACCCAATCACTTCCTTTTAAGTGTCATGCTCAATGCACCACTGCCTTTGTGGACTCCTACAGTCCATGTGAGAGGAAAAAACTACAGGTACAGAATGCCATTGGTAAAGAATTCCATTGTTTGGGAAGCAAGATGTTCACAGATCAGACTCTGGTTTGCACAGTACAGCCTGGTGCCCTGGGAGGACTTTCTGTGTTGTGTTCTTGGGCAAGACACTTGACTCTCACAGTGCTTTTCGTCACCCAGGTGTATGAATGGGTACCGGCGAATTGTTTAGGCAACCTGACAGAGTACTGGGTGTCAACTTACTTGCATCCAGAGGGAATAACAATACTCCAAGTTGCTTCACTCTTACAGCAACCAGTGCAAGGGTTTTACTAGTGCATTCCTTGATTACTTAACCAGCTAAATCGGCATGTTCTAAAATGTGAACGAAATTGCTACACATACTTTTAGTATTAACTTCCTGTTATTCTTTGACGTTTAGATTGCAGCGTCACTGTAGCCAGTTCTTTGATCTCCTCTGTCGACTGCTGGACTACTTGACAGGTAATCGCCCGATAAATACATTGATTTTATCGTTTTATGGATTGAGAAATTTACTCTAGGGAATGAATGACAGGATGATCAGTCTAACATTATTCTAGATCGAAGTGTAAATGCAAGTGCTAATTTAACAACCCATGAGTAACCCACTGGGCGGGTTTAGACCAGCCCTAATATCTTTGGCCGAGGATGCGAGAGCAAGGTCCTTCCCTGAATGAGATATGTTGAAGTCAGGTAGTTTGGCAAGCAATTGTCGGCTTTCAAAAACTCAGTTTTGGTTTGTCCGGATTTGGAAGTAGAAGAGTTTTGAAACACCAGTTGTGTATTAAAAGAAGGTCGCTATTTAGAGCATTCACAGCAGACACACAATCACACATCTTAAAAGATATCTGAAGTATCGTCAACGTAAATCGCAATTTAGCTGTACATCAGCATTTAACGAAACTTTTGTTGAAGCAATTGTCCCATATATGAGTTTGCATTCTCAACTAGACATTACATTGTAACATAGACTGGTAAAAAAAAAAACAAAAAAAACGTAGACTTGTCTAAAGTGCCAGTTGTTTGTCACTAACGTTAATCAAGCTCTTTTATTATTTGGTAGTTTTGACATGATCTGATTTACTTACAAAGTCATGTTGTAGTCCATATACATATAACATGTTGGACATTTAGCAGTTACATGAACTTTATCACAAACTAGAAATTTTTTGGTAATCTGTCTGATTGGTAAACAGTATCTTGTTTACATTATTACATGTAAGTACAACACTTCAAGAGTTTTGCTCTGGTCATTGAAGGACTTAAAATTCCATACAATTGAATCGCTCTTCAGCTTAAATCTGATTCTGTTCAATAAATCTCTTGTTTCAGTGACAGAGCAAAGACAGATGAAGATTGATCCCACCAAGATGATCGATAATGAAATAAAATGGCTTTTGAACTTTGAATTTGGAACTAATTTAGGTAAGGTGCTGGAAAAAGCACACGCTCGAACAGTGCGCCAAGGCAAACAAGTTACTGGGGTTCATATGTAGATGTGCGATGGACGTTCAAAGCTCAAGCACCCGCAGAACTCTCTACTTAGCCATCATACGTCCTGCTCTTGGCTACGCCACTCAAGTGTGGTCTCCGCAAACAATTATTTTACATGGGCGTAGCCAGGATTTTTCAAAGGGGGTCACACTGAGTCATTCAGAGGGTACTCACCAGATTGTCACCTAAATATTGTAGGTTGTTTGCTTACAAAAAGGCTTACAAAGGGGGGGGGGTTAAGGGGAACCCCAGGACCCCCCTGGCTACGCCCTTGCAATAGACCTCATAAGACGCATCGAACGCGTCCAGCGACGCGCCTCAAAGTTTATTTTAGATCTACCCTTCGTATGTGAGGAAAGCTATAGAGACAGGCTCTTGTCAATTGATATTCTTCCTATCTGTTATTGGCTTGAGTGTTTGGACTTGGTCTTTGTCTTTAAGGCCACCAATGGTATTGTTTGTGTATCGCATAACGTGCTCCCTGAACGTATTGTTCCCACAAGGGTCACTAGAGCAAGCGCTAACAATGCAAAATCTTTCAGATCAAAAATATGCCGCACTTCTACTTATCAGCACTCTTTTTTTGTAAGAACCTCTAGAATCTGGAACGCTCTCCCCCCTGCAGTTAAGATATGAACATGTAACTGTAAACCAATTTAAATCTCTGCTCTCCTCATACTACAAAGATGCACTTACCTCGCGCTTTGACATTGAGGACCCTAGAACCTGGAAATCTGTCTGCTTAAAATGTAATACGCCACGCACCCTTTCAGAGCCTATTTCGTGTTGTTATTAGTTCACTATAATTTACTATTTTATTCGAGTGTTTAGAACTTTGTTAATCTTGGGCCCACGGTAATTGGAGTCAGCTGTTGTGGTCACCCTGCCTTAACTCAGTAGTTGTTTATTTTTTTGATTTAAGTCGTCATGCTTTTGTAATAGTTTTCTCTGAAGACGAAGTTTAAATAAATAAATAAATAAATACATTTAGAAATATTTTCTTTGTCAGTTTGGAGCTGTATTCATCAGGGTTCAATCTGCACTGTCTGGTGTACTCGGAAGTGCACGTTTTAGTTTTGGACCCTAGGTTGCCTCTGTCATTTTATAAACGCATTTGATGCATTATCTCAAACATGAAAGATCAAGGACATCAAGAAGAATGTTTAAAATACCACGCGCAGTAGAGTTTATTTAACGGTCTTTGAGGTGTTTGGAATTGGTGAAACACTGTCTCAAGAAGACCAAGAGATATAATCATAAAATTTATCAAGGTCGTGATTTCCGTTGTTTCTTGATTAATTGTCAATTCGCTCCGACGAAGGGCTAGCGCTCGAAACGTCAGCTACCGAAACTCTTTACGGTGGCCAATTCACATTATCAACTCAGTTGATAAAACCAAATTATAATTGTCAATCAGTTTGAAAAGAAAGTATCTGGCATTCTCTATTTTTTTTTTCACTTCACAAGACAAACGTTTACTTAGGTGTAGTTTACACTTCCGAAATAGCGACTCAAGAAGGACCTTACCAGATTTTATTTTAATCTAACAGAAAACGAATTTCCCCTGCTGGCTGGTCATTTGAGATTAATCAAAACTCTCTTTACCTGTGAAGGAGTTGACAAGAAAGGCTTAGGTAAGTGAAATTGGAGTGAACTGTTGCATTGCTATGTAAGTGAAGCTGCATCATGACCTATTGTATTCCTATGTAACCATGTTAACTGAATGCCTGCTGTTTCTACTTGCAGGAGAAAAGCTAATAAGAGACTTGTTACATGATTTTCTCTTCCCTGCTTCAAAGCTCATCTCTATTAACGGGAATACTCCATCTGATGAAACTGTTATCGATGTACACCCAAAGTAAGTTGAAAGTGATATTTTGACCAAGTCATGAGCAGTGTTCCGCCTCGAAAAATTCTTCTATCCTTCATCAAGCGTCACTGCCAGCGCGCGTTCACAATTTACCGCGAATTTCAGATGGCAATTCATTCCGCCCGTTTTTTTAAAGCTAGAACTTTAATACCACGTAGGGAAATACTTGGAAATCGTCGTTTAAACGAAGTTTCAGGTAGAAATCTACTAAAACAACTAGGTTATTCGCTGTCGATGTTTTTACGTGGTGATAGGTGACTCGGCTTTCGGCCTCATCAACTACCGTCTCATCGAAAAACTCGAAGCTCAATTGAATTGTTAAAATAAAATGCGATAGTGCGAATTGCCTTTGAATGACAAGATTTTTTGATGTGTGGCTTAAAATTCTTGAAGTTGTGCGGTTCAAGTTGTTACCGTTTCTTCTACCTTGCGATTTTCAGAGAGAACTTAGGTCACTTTCTTGGTTTGTTTGTATTTATTGTTGTAAATCAAAGCTCACCTGATGCACAGCGTATCGTGTATTTCAGGTGTGTAGGTAGAGAGTGTCAAGTGGCTGCTTATGATCTCCTGGTAGAACTGGGTGATGGCTGTCCTGAAAACCTTTTTAGCATTGTGGCACAGTTGATTTGTATGCACCATGTGGAAGATCCTGGTACACTCAAAGAATGGGAGGTACATTACCGCACTTATTGTTGTCGTAAAATTCTAATTCTATCCTGGTCGAATGAGAATTTGGAGAATTACAAATTTAGATATGTTGATCTTTGTGGAGGGAGGAATACCGGGAACCCAGAGAAAAACCCAGGCGAGACGAGAACCAACAACAAATGCAACCCACATATGGCACCGGGTCGGAATCAAACCCAGGCTACTTTGGTGGGAGGTCAGCATTCTCACCACTGCACCACCCTCTTCTCTTTGGGGGGGCTGGGAGAATTCACGAAAGTTATGCAAACCCTCGACAACGTCTCGAGATTGCATAACTGTCTTGAATTCTCCAAACCCACCTCCTGGTGAGAAAGAAACACGAAAAAAGTGCTCTATTGCCACTTCTAACCTCACTTTCTTTTATGTTTTTTACAATGTCAAATTACACCCACGCTAATTGGGCAAATTTTGGCTCCCTTGGCAAAAAGGTTGGGAGCAATTACCCTCAATTTTTCGAATCTCATAATTTTCAGACCAGTTTTACTTCCTCTAGTTGGTTTGAACAATCGGGATTGCACTATTGCTCTGTGGTACTAGGCAGAAATATTGATATAAGTGCTGGAAGGTTGAATTTTTACATACCTTCTAACTTGTACCAACTGAAATGTGTTGGATTTTTTTTTTCTTTTAGTTTCAGCCACCAGTAGCTCCACGGGCACAATGTGGATTTGTGGGTCTGAAAAATGCTGGAGCAACTTGCTACATGAATTCTGTTCTCCAGCAATTGTACATGCAACCAGGACTTAGAGAGGTGACTGGAAATCAAATTGATCTTTCTGTTTATAACACTAACATAGCCATTCCTCTATCCAGCAGTAAAATATTACTGTGAAATTTAAAAGCCAATAAAATGTTGTCAATAATGTTCATGAGATAATTTAAGATAGGTGGTGTCTTTGAGAACCCCACTACACTTTAGGTGGATCCCAAATTGACAACAATCATTAAAAGAGCTAATGAAACTAAGTAATTGGTGACATTTGTGGCTCTTTAGGTGGAATATTCGTATAGGTAATCATACGGTTTAGAGTTAAATTTGAAATTAATTTGCATGAGTGAGTTTTTCAAAAAGCTGAAATTGCACGAGCCGCTTCGGCGAATGCAATTCGCTTTTTGAAAAACTCACAAGTGCAAATTAATTCCAAATTGAACAGTAAAAACCGTATGATTACTTATTAATAATATAAACGTGAAAATTTTGCGTGAAGGATGTTTTGAACTTTACGGACTCTGAACTCTCTTCTCAGTTTTGTGCGCGCGCTTAACCTCAGGTGATTTAATTATCACGCAACCAGGAAACAATTGCGCCATGATTGCGCCATCCAGGGCGCGCGCTTAATTTGAAAAGAAAAGATTTGATTGGCTATCTGTGAACTTCTTTGTTCATTGACCAATCAGAATGCTTGCTTTATTACCTTTTTTTGCATTTAATTACCTCTTTTCTGCACTGTGTTAAGGAAAAACTGCACTGTTCTCAGCCAATCAGAGTCGAGTAATTTTTTCATGTATATTATTAAAGGAGAAATTGACTTTAAAAAACTGCAAAATATCTGGGTGGAAAAAAAAGCGCTAATGAGCTCCTTCATTCTTTGTAAAATTTTAAGTTTTTATACCTGCGTCGCACAAAAGGTATTCAATACATCAGGCTCAAGTTTCTTGGCACATGTGGTGTTCTTTCAATATTCAGAACAAACCGTTTTTTGTAGCGCCATCATTAACTTTATTGCTTACCCCTTTAACTTCAAGCATGCCTTAGATCTGACTTTTTCCTTTCCTTTGGTAGGCAATTCTATCATTTGATGGTTCTCAAGAGAAAGAAAGGTACCATTTTGTTATAACCACAATGTTCTAAGTAAGAATAGCCTCCCCATTTTTGCTGTCGCAGCGAGTGAGCCTGAAGCGAACGAGCGAGACAGCTCTCTAATCAGCAGAAGATTACATTATAGGGGCTTGCAATCACTTTTTCTTACCAAACGCAAGGAATTGTGGTTATGCGCGAACGGAAATATTTTAGGATGCGCAGTGATATGGCTCAAGGAATTGTGGTTATGCGCCAATGGATGATTTAGGATGCGCAGTGTCAAATTGTGGTGTGGAAATTGTTTGACAAATCGATGGCGAGGTGTGACAACAGTTACCGGTCCAAAGATTACCGATTACCAATAATCTAATAACATTGAACCACGAGCCGAAGAGACTGAAATTCGTTCTACCTTGTTTAGTTGTGTAAAACACTCACACAGTTCGTATTACGTTGAACGATGTGCTGCACCGGCGGTAGCCCAGTTGTGTCCAAAATAAATAAATAAATAAATAATCAGCTACGAAGGCAATGCAAAGACTACTGCACAATCACAAGGAAGTAAAATAAACAAGAGCGCGACCTGTGTTGTTTTGAAAACCATGCTACAAAAAAACAACATACGCACTTTGAATGTCGCTTGCCCAAGACAACAGAACATTTATGAAATCACGTCACCTACAACATGTAATTTGCATACAGACAGGCAACCGAACTTAGTCTGAACAGCTTTTCCATCTCGACTACTGTACTCTCGTTCGAACAGCTTATTCACCTCGACTAATTTACTTGGCGGCGAGTTAATTAGTTGGTGGCGAGATGGTTTCTTGGTGGTGTGTTGGTTGGTGGCGAGATGGTTTCTTGGTGGCGAAACTCCCTGGTGGCGAGATGACCGGATACCGTGACAAGGGATCGAGAAAATAAAGCACATACACATACGATTCACATCTAGCTCCCCTTTGCCAGAAAATCAAAAGGATGGAAATCGAAAGATGTAGAAATTGAAAGATGTGAAAATTGTAGCCGCAGAAATCTCACTTAAAAATTCTGCACCGGTACGCATTAAATGTCTCAGGAGTGTTGACATTGTCGAAGACGCGTCCGGCATCGCCGGATATGTGAAAATGCTAAAACTTAAGTTTAAATTCATGTTCGGGCATTCTCGTAACCAGAGGCTGCGCTCCTTCTGGTCAGCACCAAGAATTGCGACCTCTGCCCAAGTCCAACACCGGAAGTCCGCGAATCACGGACTTCCCGTCACTCTGCGCATGCTCAGAGTCAAGTCTGACAAATCTGATTGGTTCTGGTCTCAATCTATTGTGTTTACAAAGCCATTCAAAACCGGAATGTCATTGGACGGGGCCAGAGGTCACGATTCTTGGTGCTGACCAAAAGGAGCACGGCCTCTGGGGACGAGAATGATGTTCGGATGAAAAGGAGTAGATCCTAGCATATATGAAATAAGTGTGTTCTACACTTTCCGTTTGTTTTAATTTTTCTACAAGTTTTAGTAACGATGATTTCTCTTCATCTGATTGTTAAATGCAATGCCTTCTGGTAAAAAGTCATGAATTCGAGAATTCGTACTCCTTTTACATAGTCTTAATTTTAAATCCTGATTATGCTGCTGCTCGCTCGTTACGCTCACTCCTCAACAATTAACTTGACTTATGTAAAAATTTTCCTTTCCTTTATTTCAGGGTCAATTTCTGCTTGCAAAACGTGTATTAAGTTCAAATTCTTGTAAAGAAAAGGGCACTTGCACGCAATATCTATTCACTCCCACAAAGCACCCAACCCAATAACAATTTCAATTGATTTCCCTAGCATAACGATTCAAATATGTTGTGCAAATGAATTCTTCACAGTTCAGGTTATAGGGTAACTGTTAGCATACTAAAAGTTGTTCTCCCCTTCGGCAGCATTATTACCATTTAGGTATACTAGTATCATACCATAAACAAGGTCATAGATTGTTCCTGAGCATTGTCACATCTGACCCTGAGCTTGTACTTCCATTGTTGTGTTTAAACTCATCACACTTATCATGGAGTGATTCTCCGGAATTGCAGTCATTTTACTCAACATTTCAGTCCAGAACGTCATTAGTCAAACTAAAGTATCTTTGAAGTTTTCTTTTATATTCAGTCATTATTTTATCTATAAGTTAGTACGCGCGCTGTGATTGGTCAATTTAGCGGGCCGTACTCTCCCGCACGGCCCACTAAAATTTAAAGTGGTTTGTGATGCCAAACTGTTGCGTGATTTATCGCCAAGATTTCTTAACTTATTTAGTAAGTAAAGGTTTAAAACTTTCTTTTACTCTAAATTGTCTGCTAAGGCGTAGTAACGACTTAAATGACTCGTTTTGCTTTCTACCTGCTTCAGAAATTTGAAGCCGTTCCTCGTGGATAAAAATTGCTCCCGAACTCGTCAGACACACAGTAGAGATATAATAAATATCTTTTTTTTTTTCCAATGCTACAAACGTTACTTACAATGCAAGTCTCATTATGCTATTCTATACTTACGTTACTTACAATACGGGCTACTTATGCTGGTAATATAATATTGAATACAGTTACAGAAAAATACAGTTACAAGCAATACGGGCTACTTACACCACTAACAATATAATACTCTACTTACATTACTTTTTTTTTT
>CM042757.1:15713976-15721476 GCA_022496165.2 Catalaphyllia jardinei | reverse complement strand
TTTCTGCAAATGACATGAAAAATCTGTTTTGTGCTCTTCTCGATTTACTGGTAAAATGACTCTTTTGTCATTAAGTCTCAAATCTTAAAGTAGCTACCTCACGCTTAAATTTTTCATGTTTGCCGTTTGTAATTCGTGTTAATCTTCTCCATCCTTACCCATCCGTGCTTCTTTATGGTTTATTATTATGCTTTATTATTGTTATTATATCTTTGGTTTTTCTGTTTTGAAAATCGCCTTCCATTTCCTTAATGAACCACTGTTAAGACTGCTAAGTATGTTGCCAAAATGTAGAGCAAAATCATTTGGAACTCTGGAGCCTGGCTGAGGTAAAGCGATTTTGAAAAACTTCCATGATGAAAACCAATCGAGCAATTAAAAGCAGGCATGCTTCACAAGATAACGATTGGTTCTCGAACTTTGCTTGTTATTTTTCTAACAGATGGTAGAAGATCCCTTGCAGTTGTTGCGTATAAAATGTGTGGCGGACGAACAGGGTGATGGAGTGTTGGGTAAGTTGTTATTCTCTCATCTGATGACCTCGTTAACGACAAGAATTTATTTAAACCAGTACATATATCGACTTGGGCCTGGAACTTTCAAGACCCATTAAGGTACGGTAATACGGGCAACATTTTTGGCTACTTGTCTCGCAGCATTGTTGCATAGCAAGTTGAAACCCTCTGTTGCGCGTATTACCACGTTTGTGACCAACTTATCTCGCAACAAAATACAGTCTGCAGAATTTTCCACGTATAATTGGTCAATACTGTAATTGAAGATGGCTCCTTTCATATAATTTAGTGTTTAGACGAACTTTCACTTTGACTTCTGGCAGTCATGTTCTTAATTTTCCGGGCCAGCGAAGTTCTTTCAGTATGAAGCTCGGTTTCGTTTCAGATAGTTGAAAAGTTGTACTTTTGTAACATTTCTTCTAACCCTTTTGACTGTTTGCTACGGCTTGTTTTGAAGGGACAAACGAGGTGTTCCAAAGACTATATATGATAGCCCTCGAGGTCTTAATACAGGGCAAATTTATTATTTTAATTTCTGAGAGTTTAATACTGGCCTACTTCGAATTCAGGCTGTCTTCACGATCCGCCATGTTTTTTTTTTAATTTGGCGTGTTGCTGGGCTTTGCGAAAGCCAATCACAAGCGTTGAATTCAAATTTGTTGCGAGACAAGTTTAAGCTTCAGTGGTAATACGAGCAGCAAAATTAATATTTGTTGCAGAAAGTAGAACTCGAGTCTACTTTGTGCAACATGGTGCCTCAACTTGCAACACTGTGTTTTGTTGCGAGACAAGTTGGTTGCAAACCTAGTAATACGCGCAACAGAGGGTTTCAACTTGCAATGCAACAATGTTGCGAGATAAGTTGGCGAAAAATGTTACCCGTATTACCGTACCTTTAGAGATCGATATTCTCCCTCGATGGGGAGAAGCCGAGAACAACAGCTATGAGGTAAGTTTGTCTTAATTGAGTGTTTGCAAGTCTACTCAGTAACCAACATGTGCCTAAAGATCGCAGAAGTCGCTTGATTTTGGTTTGTTTTGTTGTTGTTGTTGTTGTTGTTGTTTTTCAACTTATCATGGGCAGGCCAAATCTATCCAAAGTTAATTGCCATTGTTTTGAAAGGAAATGAAGTAAATATTTATAACCCAAAAGGATTTGTGGCTGCGAAGCACAGTCAGCACTTCAAAAATGCTAAATAGTCATAATTTAGTGCCAAAATATAATCAAGTATATAGCAGACTTTCCAAGCGTATCCCCTCCTCGGTGACATGATTTAAATAAAATATTCTATTGAACACCAGGCGTTGAATAATGTTATAAATGCGGCTTTGATTTTCGCTCGAGCCAGACGTGGAATTAAAAAGGCGTCTTGCAATTTTATTTCTCTGCTCAAACTCTGGATGAGAGAGATGTAAATTGAGTTTTGGTACACATTTATTAAAACTGCGCGTGTGATTGGCTGATGACGTTTCAGACGACTAACTTTCCTTCGGTTTTTGGGACCCAGGTTCCCATATTTGTGTGTTGTTAAAAGTCGTGTCTCAGTACGCTTCGCGTTCACTCACGTTTAAAGGATCTGAGGTTTAATTTTTATCCTGTCAGATTTTTTATGTTGTTTTTTTTATAGCTGTAATCAAGACAAGTAACACGGCTGACAGTCGCCGTGCGTACCAGTGTATTAAATTCTTGGTTCAACTTGCAAACAAGTGTCCACAAGCGAAAGATTACTTACTGCAGAACTCATCTCGTTGGCAATGGGCTGTTCAGTGGCTTAAGAGAAAAATGAACGAGCATTACTGGGCACCACACACGTCATCCTCCAATGAATACTCCTCGAGTCGAACATTTCAACGAACCTCCAGCGCTGCCGACACTCTCGCTGAAGCTACGGCGTTGCTTACCGAGCTCGAGGCGAAGGATGGCGAAGCTAGCACGACTGATGACGTAGACGACTCGACAAGCAAGTTTGAGGTCGGTGGGCAGGAGGACTGGGAAAAGGAAATGACCAATTAAGTAGCGGTGAGAAACATCAAGTGACAGACACAGCTTCTTGCGCAATCTCTTAATGTGTCCAGTACACGGAAAACAGAAGTGCTTACGACAAAATGACAACAAAGAGAAGCCCGCATAAATCGAGGTCAATGGACCGATGAGTTATTCAGTTGAACTTAACTGAAACAGCGTTTTTGTCATCAACATATGGACACGGGAATCAATACCAAAAATTGCATTTCTATCTTGGCAAGTGCAAAACATGTGCAGTAAAAAAAAAGATTGGATTTCGTGCGATGCGATTAGCCGAAAACTTTTCATTTCCCATCTTATATGCCTTCATTGACTAAAATCTAATTTCTCATAAAATCATAGCATGACAAGAAAAAGTGTCAGGTTTTTGTCTTGAATAACCACTTAGTTTTCATAACTATTATTACAAGTCGTACCACAATCAGTATGGTGAATGCTTAGTTTAAATCTTGTAACGGTAGAATTTCGTCCGAGAGCATTGAATATGCCCGCGCACACTGCTCTCAGCGACGTTGCTTAGCAACTTAGTGTAAGGTTCTGACGTAATGCAGAGTCGCGCCAGTCCACGCCGGCGCTACTTTTCTGATCGGAATTCTGTAATGTTCGATTTATCAGTTTTCTAACATGGCTCCGAGGCTTTCAGGACAAACTTAAAAACTGATCGAGTTTGGTCTCTATTTCCAAACAAGGCTTGGATAAAAAGAAAACACCACCAAATATAGGGCGCGTTCCATTCGATGAAAACTCCGGTTTGTATTCCTGGAAATTTTCATTGACTAATGGTATACCATCTTACGGAATTTCCGAGAAAAGAACAAACTTGCGAGGTATACCAAAATTTTCAGCAATATTTTACTGGGAGTTCGCGTTCGATTTCACTTTCTCTCGGAATTTTCGGTTGAAGGGTTCGATTTGCGGAAATTCAACAACTTCCGTATTTCAGAAACTTTCAGAAATTTTCGGAATTTTTCGTTGGATGAAAAGCATCCATACGAGTTTGTCCTGAAAATTCCGGAGCCATGTTATAATATTGATATTTCAAACGTTATCTATTGTTTCCCCTGGAATAACCAATCCGTGTTTTTTATACACATGAGTGTTTACAGCATTTTGTAACATCAAAGTTCAGAGGTGGATTATGCAGTTTTCATAGAAATACTTAGTAAAGAGGGCAGTTATGCTTTCGTCTCGTACTAACGTCGGTAAAAAATTCAAGAACCGCTAAACTTTTTACCAAGTGAATCTCCCGGATCGTTTTATTCAAAAATAATCTGTGTTGTAAAAGTGCAGCTTGGGAAGAAAAGCGCTCTGAACATAAAATATGAATCTGAATAAATCTTTATTACGACTTTCTGAATGTGAAGTTCATTTTTAACTCGTGTATTGCGTAAACAAGGTAGGGGTTGTATTGATAGATCAGATTATGTAAAACAGGAGATTGAACTTCCCATCGTAGTTACGCTGTTTCTCGGTCTCATATATTGTTTGAGATCTCTAGGACAACGTATTAAGTAACTGTTGCGCTAAAACTGGAAGTGCTTGTTCAAATAACTCAAATGAAATGGTTGTTAAAACTTCCGGTGAAATTGTTGATTGGGGAAAGTGTTAATGGCAACTTGTAACTGTTAGTGTAAACATCTGGAACTTACTGTGGTTATCTAAGCCACTGATTATATGAACTGATCAAGCAAATATAGAAGTGAGAATTTTTCCTAATACTTTATCTTCTAAAAAGGCTCAAAATCCCGAGATAAGTATACATTTTTCGACAAACACGTACATAGCGGAGCTCCATAATTATAGAAAAAAAAACACATGTACGCATAGAAAAAGGAACCTATGAACTCTTCTTATGGTCAAACAGGCCAGCGACATGGATCAGAGGCGCGTGTACCCAACGACGACGACGAACAACGACGTCGCACAACATGGCGGCCATCCAGCTAATACCAAGTCATGGAGTCTAGGATTACAGCATATGTTTATATTAGACATGCATATTATGTTCAATTGACAGCGCTCATATCAAGAGATCTGCTGACTAGTATCACCTAGCCATATCGCGGGCTCAGGTTTAAAGCTCATCAAGGTAAAAGTTGACCGCTGACCAAGTGCTGGTACTCGTTAAGATCGCGGGCTCATGTCAGGTTAACTTGTTAAAAACAAAGCAGGATTGTTGGAAAGCCAGTTAACGCCAACCCAGGTTTAAAAGTTAACCAAATTATAACCTTTTCTGCCATACTTATGTTTTTTTGCTGCTTTGTTTTGTGTATATGCTGATCATTAAAACTCAAAAACAGGCCAAACAATGCACAGAAAACCTCACCACAAAGATTCAAAACTCAAATCAAAATTCTTTCTTTTCCTGGGTTAGCTTAATCATGCTCTGATCAACCTGGCTCAGGAGCTATGCTTTTAGGCTGGCCTAAATCTATATATTAGCTTTGTCACGCACCGCCATAGCTCTGAAATTTAGAATGTGCCTGTTTCTCTGTTTCGAGACGAAGCAAGATAGTAAGCTGAAAAGATGTTCACAGATATAAATTTAGCCCCTCTCATGCCTGATGAAGATAATTATTTTGGTGGATATTTAGAAAACGATGACGTCACGTGGAACCCAAGAATTGTTGCCTGTGAATGCAATAGCATCAAAGCCTTTGTTGAAAATCAGCTCTTGGTTGACATTTAATCACTCTCCTACTGGAACATGGCGCAGTTAAGTGTATTCTTTTCCCTTGCGCTGGCTTTCGTTTGGTTTTCAGTATTAGTTTTGTAGTGTAGGAGATTATGACAAAGGACAGAATACGGAAAATAACAAAAACACGAGTATAAATAGCAGACGTAGACGGTAAGGCAAGAGGCCAATCAGAGTGCAGTATTTGTAAATTGACCAATCAGAAAGCCGGATATCACAAGACCATAGTGGTCATTTTGGACACACCCCCATCCAGATACGACCAGATGACGTCTTCAAAAACACCTTACGTAACAATTGAGGACCGGGAAAGGGTCTTTCAGGCCAATCTTAGGGTAAGTGAAATAAGGGACCGGGAAGCATATTTGACTAAACTTAATATAATTCTATGACACTAAAAACCTACAAAGAGGACGTCTTACTCCCTGATGGAGGACTCCGCGAAAACGTTTTAAGATACAATCAAAATTAATATATAGATTTAGGCCAGCCTAAAAGCGTAGCTTCTTGGCCAGCTTGTTAAGAGCCCGATTAAGCTAACCCAGAAAAAGGTACAATTTTTCTTTGAGTTAAGTAACTTTGCGGTGAGGTCTTCTGTTTTGAGTTTAATCGCATCTATAACAAAATTCTCGATCGTGATTGGTTCTACGCGCGCTTATTTGTCACGGAATCTGCACGCAGTCACTTGGGTGTCCGATTTAAACTTTTTGTAATCGGACACCTGTAATTGGATATCACATGGTTTTCACGTCAGTTACGCGAGCTATACTGCTGCCCATGATAACCATAAGAAAATCAATACATTGGTTTCTTTTTCCTATATGGTTATGGCGCTCTGCTTGGCGGCCCTAAGGGCCGCCGGTGCTCCGCTATAAATATTTTTGTTCCCTCACTGACCCTGTCCCACCCAAAAGTGAAAGTGATCCGTCTGACAACACGTTGGCCAGCCGGGGAAAACTACGTACATATTTACAAATTTCAAAGTTGTAAATGATTTTCCCCTCCTGGCCGACATTGTGCATGTTCACATCATCCAGATTGAGTTTAGTGTACCCTTTCTGGATATGAGTGAAAAACTCCGCTGGTCAATATCATTGAGTAAAGAGAACAAAATTTGAACAGCAACCTCAGCTCTGGTTCACAGGAGCTAATCATAGCCCTTGTAGCGTTGGGTTTTCTAAAGCCTGTTATAGAAAGCCAAAATTAATAGCCGGTTCAGTCGGTGGTCCTTGGACTCCTAGGTCCTCGGAATAATTGCCAGAAATGGAGCGGTGAAAGAAAAGAGATCTGTACAGGCCAGCAAATGATCGACTACTGGAAATAACTGAATGCACTTTGCTTCATGAGACATTGAAATGAAATCTCCTAACTAAAGACCGGTACATTGTTAAATCAAGACAATGTATCCAGCAATTTTCCGCATTTATTAATCCATTCTCTAAGACCGAGATCATCAAACTCTTCCATCTGAATAGATTTTCAGTGTTCTTCGGATTGACGAGTTTCTTTTTCTCATCACTTGTTTGCTGAATGATTCAATTTAACATTTCTATGAAGTTATAGTCTTGTCTGTTAAAGTCTTGTCCATTAAAGTCTTGTCCGTCTCTGAAGGGGAACGGGAGACATCCTTTTCATCCTTATTGACTGCTGTGCCGGAAACACACGGAGCACAGTTAGAAGCGCAAGCACAGAGAGTCTTACTAGAACTCTCAGAGGAACTCTCACAGGCAGGAGAGGACTTCAATTGCTTCTTCATTTTTGCCTCACACCTGCAAAGATAGATCACGACTTTTTAGTCAATTTAAATTGATTGTTGGTTCTGATCTTAGAGCATTGTGACTGGACCAACAACGTAAATGTTTTTAATCCTTTTATGCGACAGAATTGCCTAAAAAAGTCTAATGCTGATGTTAAAGGGGTTGTTATGAACAAAACCTATACAATGTTGATGGATACCTAATTATAACAGTCTACTTGTGTTAAATGGAAAATAAGTATTGAAACTATAAAAGATGCACTAGGTGATATGAAATTGAAAACGCAATATTCTGTCAGGCTCATAACCCATCTTTGATTAGCAAGTTTTCCTTATTCTCAAACAAAACGAGACAAAACCATCAACAGGAAGGGAGTTCTCCTGGAACAAAGATGTAGCAATTGTCTACAAAGTCCCCATTCAAATGACACTTTCTCCAAGTGTTACAGCTCAGAATCATATCTGCACATAGCAAATTTTACTATATGTTTTGTAAGTTCGTTTAGTT
>CM042757.1:15704097-15713876 GCA_022496165.2 Catalaphyllia jardinei | reverse complement strand
ATATAGTAAAGCATCACTCCAAGCGACCACCAGTCACAACAGGAATCATATGGCTGGTGTTCAATTACCTGAAAAAAAGTCATAATAACAATCAAGATGTCGTCAGGGTTGTGTCATTAGGGATTTAACGCATATACGACGGCAAGGACAACGTCTAGTAAATAATCATCAGATCCATTCAGTGTGTTTGTCGGTATTTTAAAACTTGCTACGAATGCGTTCATTTTCAAATTGAAATACGAAAATTTACCTGTTGTGGCTCGCGTTCTCTAGAAACGCAGAATTTAGTCATTTCACGTTACTATTTTGCAGAGGACGGCAAAGAAATGTACAAGGAATTATAACGTGCACGGCCATATTTTTTCTTATCAAACCTTTTGTTTGGTGATAGAGGACAGGAAGATTTAGACGAAAAGCGAAGACTAAGATAAAGCTGTTTGTTCATCCCCTCCCCTCTCCCCTTCCAATTGGACTAAAACGAGTCTCATTTTTTCTTAGGCCCCGTCCACACTTTGAAAAGTTTTAACTATTTGAATTCTGCCGAGTAGTGTGAGACCTTGCTACCTCCACATATTAAGAGTTTTTTTTTTCATGGACTTGAGAATAGAATTTGAATTCATTCTCGTTGTCTTGTGATAATCAAAATAAGTTCGTAATATGTTAATCGATGTGCACGTTTTGTGATAAAATTCTTCTTGTACCAAATTTTGCGTACCAATCGCAAATAGTTCAGTTTTGTCATCATTTACGCGTAGACCGAAAACCTTGAAAAGAATTAAAGAGTTACAAATAGGTGTAAATATGAAAGCCTATCTCTTAAAAAACATGTTACATCATCAGCAAAAAGGGTTAATTTTGTTTCCTCATTATTGATTACTAAGCCGTGGATATTGCGATCTTGTCTAATGAAACATGCAATTATTTCCAAGGATAAAATGAAGAGCAGAGGAGAAAGCGGGTCACCATGTCTGACTCCACGGTTGACACGGAAAAAATTGGTCGCGAAACCATTGCTTAAAACGCAACTTGATAGATTTGTATAAATGTCCGGATGCATTGGAAAAAATTAAACTTTAACTTGCAAAACTTTGACCACGAAAGTTTGGTTGAGGGAGTCAAAAGCCTTCTCAAAATCAATTGCTACCAGAATTCCGGGTCTGTTATTTCTCTTTGCATATTCTAAAATATCACCAATTGTTCTCATTGCGTCAAAAATTGATCTTCCTTTAATAAACGCATTTTAACTGTGATGACCAAGAAAGGGTAAAATTCCAACCTCATAGCCATTGCTTTAGATGCAATTTTTTGACATCCATGTTTATTAGCGAGATAGGACGCCAGTTTTTTTAGAAGTCTTTTGTTTTTATCTTTCTTTTCAATAGGTGTAATTATTGCTTGTTTTTAGGAGGTGGACAATTTACCACGGCGATACGCGAAATTTAGGCATTCAACGAGAAACATTCACTCATACTGAGTTCAGTTTGTCTATTAGTCTCGTTGTTCATCTGTTAATTTTCTGTTATTCACTGTACCGAGAAAAGGTTCAATGAAATTCTTGTCTCGACCTTCTTATCATACAAGTTTGCATAGAATAATTGAATGCCGTATAGAAACTCTTTAGGATTTGTCGTACTTTTGTCATTTTCTGTGTTTAGTTTTCTTATGCAGCTTTTCTTTTTTCAAGAGTTCTCCAAATTCAAGAAATATTTATTACTTTTTTCACCGTATTCATACCACCTGAGGCGCCACGCACCTCTCGTAAGGTCTAACAGGATTGGCCGAGAAAACAATAGAATAAACAACAGAAACAATGGCCCTAGTCCTGAAAACAATAGAGGTGGATGATTCCGGGAGCAAATAAAATTAGAGGTTCCGAAGAGGTGCATGACTACTGTACCACCTCGCCCTTGATCTGACAATTGCTCCTTGTGCAATAAATTCGTACATACGGCAAGAGAAAGTGATGGGACAGAGAGGGACGCTCCCAGTCCTGGCCTTGGGATATGTCAATTCCACTAAAGTTATTTTAGGATTGCCGGAAACAGCGGGATTGCACTTCCTTTCACGTCCGCATGATACCATTCTTTTGGTGATCATGCAATTTAGAAACGGCGGTCCACGGGGAAATACGTCGATAGATGTGCTTTTGAGGGAGATGGTATTTTTGAATGGATAAATCTATGTCACAACTTGTTGGGAATAAAATGGCTTATGCAGACGGGCGGAAATGCAGTTCTGGGTGGTCAACAAAAACAACAAAACATTCCGGCTGGGCATGTTATAAAGGTCGTGGCGGCTATGATGCACTGTGACTTTTATAAATCGGGAGTTTAGTCGAGCCCATGGACTTAGACATTGATATTGGCATCGACAATGAGATTTTCTCCTCACATTGAAGATTGAAAGCTTACACTAGTGAAAATTAACGAAAGGTGAAAGCATGAACGTGATCAGTGGAAGATGACACCTCCGTCTTTGTCGGTTTCCTTTGTTAGAAAAGCAGTCAGAAGAACTGTGTACTTTGGTTCCTGATTTAAAATCATTTTTTTTTTTGCCGCTTACATGGGAGTAATTTTGTCGTTAAATTGAAAATTATGTTACTTCAACGTTGTTCTGTTTCTCTGTGAATTTAAAATTATTTCTGCTCGGGTTTCTGTCGCTGATCACTTCGCTCCAAGCTACAGGAGTTTTTTGTCGCCGTAACAGTATTCACAACTAGGTCAGTTCTTACATTCCCAAGATCGCCATGCTTTTACTTGTTCAGTCCCTATGCCTGCATTCAAAATTATATAACATCATTTTTCTCGGGTGTATGTAAAACGTGGAACCCACCCGGAACCAGCCGGAACCACCCGGAACCTAAGCGGAACCACCCGGAACCTAGCCGGAACTACCCGGAACCCCACGGAACCTACCCGGAAGCCCCCCGGAACTTTGACAGAATACCAAAATAATAAAAACGAAATAAAAATAGAAATTATTAATATTATTATTACTATTATTATTATTATTATTATTGTTGTTGTTATTATTGATGATAGAGATGATAATAATAATTATAATAATAATAATAATAATAATAATAATAATAAGCAGTTTCAAAAAGAACAGCACGGCACGAGACTAACGGAGTGTTTGCCATTCCAAAGGTCAAAGTACAAAGTAGTTTGACTCAAAACCACGCACGTTGAGTTTAAATTAAGCAAGAGAGATGGCACATTCATGGGTGTATGTAAAGTGAGTAGCCCACCCGGAACCTAGAGGAACCTGCCGGAACCACCCGGAACCGCCCGGAACCTACCCGGAACACCCTGGAACCTTGACAGAAAACCAAAATAATAAAAAAAAAATCAAATAAAAGAGATAAAGAAACAAAATAAAAATTAATAAAAAGCAAAGAAATAAAATAATAAAAATAATAAAAGAACAGGACGGCACGTGACTAACGGAGTGTTTGCCATATCGAAGGTCAAAGTACAAAGTAGTTATGACCATGAGTGAGGCGATAGAGACTGTACTATCATCATAGAAGATGAACCTGAAGATGACGATACTGAAGAACTATATCAGTCAGCTTTCATCAAAACCGAGGAAACGTGTCCTATTCCCAGGTAGCAACATTTCCTTCTACAAACAGAAATTTGACTGTTTCCTGAGTTCCGTAAGATTGATCGTTTTCCTAAAAATCTGCTCACAAATTTACGCGGTTTTATTTAATTTCAACAGTGCTGTAAAGACTGAACGGAACGATTATGACAAGCTAATCGAAATCCTTTCCTTGGCGTAGCGAAACAACTAGAACTAAATCAAGTCACTCAGGAACTTTTTTTTCCAAGGTAGTTCGTTTTCCTCAAATAATGGTACATATGAGACGAGGCCTGTTGAACTGGGTCATGGTATGTATGTGCATATTATAAATTAATATGATGTATGGAAGATTGGACGTAAACGTAAAAGTTGGGTGAAGGTGGATTTCCACTGTCGCGTAATTTTTACGTGCGTACAGACGTAAACTTTGACTGGCTTTACGTGCGTAAATAAAATAGAGACGATGTGTGAAAAGCCGCGCGTAAACGTAAAAGTTGAACCTCGCTCAACTTTTACGTTTACGTCCGACCTTCCATACATCGTCTCTATTTTATTTACGCACGTAAAGCCAGTTAAAGTTTACGTCCGTACACACGTAAAAATTACGCGACAGTGGAAATCCACCTTGAGGTTCAACTTTTACGTTTATTACGCGCGGCTTTTCACACATCGTCTCTGTTTTATTTACGCACGTAAAGCCAGTTAAAGTTAACGTCCGTACGCACCTAAAATTACGCGACAGTGGAAATAAATCGTCTCTATTTTAGGGCCTGTTTACATGGAGGGCGGAAAGGGGTGCCTCAGCTAAAGGGGCTACCCGGCTAACCGAGCTACCCTGGGAGGGCTAACTTCTCACACATTTCTTTAGAAAACGCATTGAAGCGTTTACATGCTAGACAGGGTAGCCCGCCTACCCGGGGCACCCTGTCTACTTGCCCGAGGGACCCGGCTACACGGGATAGCTTTTTACCATATGAACATGGGCTATCCCGGCTAACCGAGGTGAAATAAACCACGAAAATATGGTGGCACGAGGTGAATTTTTTTTCTAGTCACCATTTGCCAGTGTTATCTGTCGAACAGAGTGGCAGTCAATCTGAAGAGATTAATGTAATGGGTGAGTCTCAGACAGAGAACAGGCCCGTGCCTATGTAAGAAGCTGAAATAAGATATAAAAAAGTTTCTTTGGTCGGCCATTTTGTTTGTTGTGCTTAGCGGCCGCTCAAAAGATAACTCACGCAGCCCACTAACTGTCTCTGTTAGGTGAGTTGCATGTAAAGGCGGGCTATGTGCTATCCCTTCTAGTCGGGTAGCTCGGTTAGCCAGGGCACTCTCCCTCCATGTAAACAGGCCCTTATTTAGGCACGTAAAGCCAGTTAAAGTTTACGTCCGTACGCACGTAAAAATTACGCGACAGTGGAAATCCTCCTTAGAAGTTGAGCGAGGTTCAACTTTTACGTTTAAGCGCGGCTTTTCACACATCGTCTCTTTTTGATTTACGCACGTAAAGCCAGTTAAAGTTTACGTTCGTACACAAGTAAAAATTACGAGACAGTGGAAATCCACTTAAAGCCTATTGCGCGTTCAGTATTCCTGTAAAGCTCTTCGCTAGTTGTAAGAATTTAAAACTAAATCAACAACAATATTGTATTCATTGTCCTTTAGTTTTAAAAAATAATTGTTAAGTAGCGATACAAAACTAATTGCGATTCTCGATTCGCGACTCCGCCCACTACAGAATAAGCTTTTAGTTTTTCCCCACAAATCGTCGATCAATATAATGCGGAATCGTTAGTTTATAATATGCATATACACACCATGACCCAGTTCAACAGGCCTCGTCTCATATGTCTCATTATTTGAGGAAAACGAACTACCTTGGAAAAAAAAAAAAAATTCTGAGTGACTTGGTTTAGTTCTAGTTGTTTCGCTAAGCCAAAATGAAAGCTAATGAACCTGCCGGCACCCTTACCTCTTCTTTTCTGGACTTGTTTCCGGCGAGGAAAGGATTTCGATTAGCTCGTCATAAGCGTTTCGTTCAGTCTTTACAGCACTGTTGAAATTAAATGAAACCGCGTAAATTTGTGAGCAGATTTTTAGGAAAGCGATCAATCTTACGGAACTCAGGAAACAGTCAAATTTCTGTTTGTAGAAGGAAATGTTGCTACCTGGGAATAGGACACGTTTCCTCGGTTTTGATGAAATCTGACTGATATAATTCTTCAGTATCGTCATCTTCAGGTTCATCTTCTATGATGATAGTACAGTCTCTTTCGCCTCACTCATGGTCAAAAATACTTTGTACTTTGACCTTCGATATGGCAAACACTCCGTTAGTCACGTGCCGGCCTGTTCTTTTATTATTTTCATTATTTTATTTATTTGCTTTTTATTATTTTTATTTTGTTTCTTTATTACTTTTATTTAATTTTTTTTTGTTATTTTGGTTTTCTGTCAAGGTTCCAGGGTGTTCCGGGTAGGTTCCATGGGGTTCCGGGTGGTTCCGGCAGGTTCCTCTAGGTTCCGGTTAGGTTCCGGGCGGTTCCGTGTGGTTCCGGCAGGTTCCGCTAGGAACCGGGTGGGTTCCGTGTTTTACATACACCCCACATTTATCTACGATCATGAATGAGTCGACTATCGTCATGGAATCTGATGACGATGCTGAAGAAGAACCATATAAGTCAGTTTTTACCAAAGCCGAAACCGAAACCAAAACCGAGGAAACTTGTCCTATTGCCAGTAAAAGCATTTTCTTCTACAAACAGAAGTTTGACTGTTTCCTGAGTTCCGTAAGATTAAAAGCTGATCGCTTTCCCAAAAATCTGCTCACAAATTTAATTTCATTTCAACAGTGCTGTAAAGACTGAAGGAAATGATCATGAGCTTATCGAAATCCTTCCCTCTCCGGAGGCAAGTCCTGAAAAGAAGAGGTTAGCGCAGGTTCATTAACTCTCGTTTAGGCCGTGCGAAACAACTAGAACTAAACCAAATCATTCAGGAACGTTTCCTCTAAAATAGTTCGTTTTCATCAAACAATGGTAAAAGTCTTTAATGTTCACTTATGAAACGAGGCTGGTTGAACTGGTGTGAGGGTTTATATGTGCATATTATAAACTAACGATTCCGCATGATATTGATCGACGGCTTGAGAAAAAATATAAGCTTATTCTGTAGCGGGCGGAGTCGCGAAGCCGTCTCAAAATCGCAGTTAGTCTTGAATCGTGCTTAAATATTCTCTTTTAAAACTAAGGAACAATGAATACAATATTGTTCAGTGTTAAGTTAGTTTTTAATTCTTACTACTGGCGAAGAGCTTTACAGGAATACTGTGAACGTGGCGCAATAGGTTTTATCACGGTTCCCGAGCCACCTTGACGGGTCAGAAATTACAGTGTTTGTATGGAAACCAGATGACAAGTAACTTTTTCAAAAACTAAATTCTGCATAATTTGTGAATGGCAATGTTAGAATACTTGGTAGAATATGTATTCACCATGTTTGCAGGATGTAGCGTGACTGGAAGATGCTAAGTGATTTTTCTACTGATTTTCCATACATTTTTTGTAAATTTGGCCGGGTGTTTAATAGGGAAAAATGTGGACAAATCTATGGGAATTAAAAATTGACCATAGCGTCGTCTAGCCCAGCTATGCCCTTAACACCTGGCGAATACAGTCCGCTACCTAGTAAGACAAATTTGCAATTCATAGGTTGTGCAAAATCAATATTTAAAAAAAAAGGTTTAAGCTTATTTGTCACCGGATTCGTTCGCAAGCACAGTAATTTCCGACCGCCAAGAGAGCGTCGAAAACGGTGATAACATGTGCGATAAGCCCACAGAAAACTGTCTCTCTGTCTGTCTTTCTTTCTTTCCTTCTTTCATTCTTTCATTCTTTCTTTCTTTTTTTCTTTCTTTTTTCTTTCTCTCCTTCTTTCTTTCTTTCTTTCTTTCTTTCTTCGCCGAATACAGATGTTTGTTGCTTAGAATGGAATACATTCAAGAAGCATATTTCTTTTATACTCTTGTTGTTTCATTTAAGGTGGCCGAACACAGTTTTCGCGCGTGCACAAGGATTTCAAAACAGCAAACATGAAGTCAATAGTGATCATTTTGTTTACTCAACACCCGCACTATCTGTGTTATTTTTCTGTCTATAATTGAACGCAGTGTATTGATGGCTTAAGTCTTTTATTACAAAGATATTGTTGGAAAAAGTAACGATGCAAAGCACCCAGCAATTTAGCTTTTGTTTGTTACCGAAAGAACCCAGTTAAATGCAACGCATGCGCAGTTGCTTGAAGAATTGGGACCGATTGCTTTAGCAGAAACATGCCGATTTCTAACGATCCAGTCGTAAGAATTTCAAGACATTTGGCAGAGAAATAGATCAGAGACCATGTGAATGATCTATCAAAAAAAAATCTGAATTTTGACATAGGGGATTTTTAATAATACAGAAAACAATTCACGGCGAATTATGAAGATCGCCTATGTCAAAATTAGTTTTGATTGTTTTTAAATGAATTTTGCTATTTTGAGCTTGGGTCTTTATCGCATACCATTTGCAAATCTTTTATCTACCTTTCCAAACTCTTTAATGTTGCTCTTCTTTCTCTAGCCTTGAATTTACGATAGACAATCGTTTCTTGTCGAATTTTATATTTAATATAGTCCCACAAAACACGAGGATCATTAATTTCTTTACCTTTCTCAATCCACGTGCAACATTTAACCCTGATGAGTGACACATACGTTTCATCATCAATTAAGCTTGCATTGAACTTCCAAAAGGAGGGCCTAAGACGTTCGTCTTCAATTCCGTTAATAAACAATGTGATTGCTGAGTGATGCGATTTAATCGCAGGTATAATGTCTACACTTTCTATATCTTCTTGCAAACTGCTTGAAGTTAGCCAGTAATCTAGACGTCGTTGAATCACTGGATTTTGTTGTCGCCACAAAAAACGACTCTCATCTGGATGAATCCTAATTCTCCAGATATCTATTAAGTCAAATTAGAGATGGATTTGTTTTATTATTTTGACGGATTCTTTTAATTTAGGTTTTACTCCTAAGCCATCAAACTCAGGATCTAAGATTACGTTGAAATCTCCCCCTATGATTATATCACAATCAGCTTCTATATTTTGAGTATTAAGCTAGGTTTGAATCTCCTCGAAAACGGTACACTACTGGCTGGTTTTATTTGGAGCATAAATATTGACAAATAACAAACGGCTGCTCTGCACATTGCCCCTTAAAATGATTTAGAAAACAGCCCTAAGAAAGCACACGCGCTGATTGGTTAAAAGTCGTGTTTGCGTAACTCGATGGAGACACAGAACTAGCGTGCGCTGTTGATGTAGTGAGTGGCGCAAGCAAAGAGAATTTACATTTTGATACTCATAGTTAACAAGTTGTTTTCCTTTTTCTTGTCGCGGTGTTTCCTAAAAGAAATAGAAACATGTACCGTGTTTCTATCGAGTTATAGAAACACTCGTGAAAGTTTGGGAGAACTCGAAAAAGCTGTGGAAAATTGAAAACATGTACTGTGTTTCTATCGCACAGTACATGTTTTCAATTACTGAAAAGATCTGGGCGCGCAAAATTCCCGACAGATAAGCTAACATAACGTTAAGAGGCTGAGCCTAAGTAACGTTATAGCTTTGAACTAATAATGTATCAAATTTCACTCCAAAGTGGTCCCAAAATATCGCTCGCTGTTTTGTCACATCTCCCTCAAGTTTCTGGAACAACTGTAGCATCTGCTTTGTGGGCCGATAAAGATGACTGACTGATTGATCGATTGATTGACTGACTGATTGATTGATTGGTACGCTTGTTTTTCTCATCTTTTGCCACTGTGAAGCTTATTCGTTTGCTTGTCCCCTACAAAATGTCGATCTGCATAAAGATATTTAACCGCGCCGTTCAGAATCGATCCTGCCATCATTTTCAGTGAAATGAGACCCAGGTCTCGACCGTCACATTTGTGTACGGTTACAAAGCTCAGCCGGAAAATTTTCTGCTCGCGCAGGCGCGACCCTGTTGTTTTCACAGTCGCCACGGACGGGGTTAACCGATACGACAAAGCGATAAAACGCGTTTTCTTTCTGCTCAAAATGGCTAATATCATTATATTTTGCAAACAGCGTTTGAAAATATGCTTAAAACTTCAGAGTTGATGTTA
>CM042757.1:15684097-15689097 GCA_022496165.2 Catalaphyllia jardinei | reverse complement strand
AATTTCGCCCATTTCGCTGGTCTACGTTGGGTAAATGTGACAGCCTGGGTTCATTCTCGGGTAATGGGTAATTCTCGGGTAAAGTAATGTCATTGCAGAAGCTACCCGATATGAAACTCTTCCATGACTGAAGTCAGCATTGATTGAAAATCGTGGCCCGATAATGTAATTTGTGTGTCAAATAAAAAGTGAGCGATTTTATGGAAACCTACGCGACCACATATCCAACCAGTCAAGTGATCAAGGATGCAGTTTTGAAAAGGTACGTAAATTTTGTTTGAATGAAAACTGAAACACATAATTGGAAAAGGAAATCACGCATGTGAAGAAAACAAACATTGTAATTTACATCAAAGCGCAGCCATTCACTCACTCACTCACTCACTTGCTAATTTGGCAGCTCTACTATTATTGTTGCATGTAAACGCAATAGCATAAAGGCCTTAGCTTCAAACCAGCCCTTGGTTAACATTCAATCTCTCTTCTACTGGAACATGGCGCGGTTGAGTCTCTTCTTTTCCCTTGCGCTGGCTTTCGCTTGGTTTCTAGTGTAAATTTTGTGGTGTAGGAGATAATGTCAAAGAACAGATTACGGAATATAAAAAAGAACACGGGTATAGATAGCAGACGTGGACGGTATAGCGAGTAGCCAATCAGAGCGCAGTACTTTTTTAAATTGACCATTCAGAAAGCCGGATATCACTCACAGGGATGATATCCGGGGTAAGTGGAAAAAAGAGACCGGGAAGCATATTTCAATAGATAAACTTAATTTAATTTTATGATACTAAAAAGTTATAAAGAGGACATGTGTTACTCTCCGATGGAGCGCAGCGAAAACGTTTTAAGATACAAACACTGAAATGATAAATATTTTTGTTCTCCTACTGACCCTGTCCCGCCCAAAAGTGATCCGTCGGAAGACGCGCCGGCCAGCAGGGTCAATATCTTCGAGAAAAGAGAAGAAATATTGAAAAGCAGCCTCAGCTCTGGTTCACCGGAGCTAATCATAGTGCTTGTAGCTTTGGGTTTTCTCAGGCCTGTTATAGAAAACCAAAATAGCCGGTTCAGGCGGCGATCCTTGGACTCCAGAGTTCTCGAAATAATTGCCGCAAATGGAGCGGTGAAAGAAAAGAGATCTGTACAGGCCAGCAAATTATCTACTAATGAAAATAATTGAATGCACTATGCTTCATGAGGCATTGAACTTAATCGCAGATGCAATCTCCTAACTAAAGAACGGTACATTCGTAAATCAAGACAATGTGTATCCAGCAGTTTACAACTCTCTGCATTTACTAATCCATTCTCTAAAACCGAGATCATCAAACCCTTCCATCTGAATAGATTTTCAGTGTTCTTCAGATTGACGAGGTTCTTTTTCTCATCACGTGTTTGCTGAATGATTCAACTTTTCTATGGAGTTAAAGTCTTGTCCATTAAAGTCCTGTCAATTAATGTCTTGTCCGTCTCTGAAGGGGAACGAGAGACATCCTTTACATCCTTATTGACTGCTGTGCCGGAAACACACGGAGCACAGTTAGAAGCGCAAGCACAGAGAGTCTTACTGGAACTCTCAGAGGAACTCTCACAGGCAGGAGAGGACTTCAATTGCTTCTGCATTTTTGCCTCACACCTGCAAATATAGATCACGACTTTTTAGTCAATTAAAATTGATTGTTGGTTCTGATCTTAGAGCGTCGAGACTGGACCAACATGTTAAATGTTTTTAGTTATTTTTTGCAACAGAACTGTCTAAAAAAAGTCTAAAATAGCGTCTACTATAGCTTGTAATATGTGAGACAGAATCGGTTCAAAATTAGCGTTAGCGAATGCTGATGTTAAAGGCGTTGTTACGAACATGTCAAAACCTATACAATGTTGATGGAACCTAATTGTGACAGTCTACTTGTGTTAAATGGAAAAGAAGTGTATTGAAACTATAAAAGATGCACTAGGTTGTGATATCAAATTGAAAACGCAATATTCTTTCAGGCTCATAACCCATCTTTCCTTATTCTAAAACAAAACGAGACAAAACCATCTACAGGAAGGGAGTTCTCCTTTCGCAAACTTGGAATAAAGATGTAGCAATTGTCTACAAAATCCCCGCTCAAATGACACTTTCTTCACGTGTGACAGCTCGGAATCATATCTGCACAGAGGAAATTTTACAGTATGTTTGTAAGTTTGTTTGGTTTAAAAAAATGCTTACTCGAGCAAAATTCTTTTTCTTGGATTCCAGGGCGGCTTTAAGTTTCTTTGTTCAAGCTGGTCCCAGTTTAAGTGTTCAAAGAACATATTTGTTCTAATCCAGGGGTTGTATCCACCCTTGTAGCCAATCCTTCTTAAGGGGTTCTTTTCCAAGAGCTATGGAAAGCAAACCATGGTTAAGATACTGTAATTCTAAGTGACATACGGACATACAGGACAACGAGGTTGATATGATAACTGCGCAGGACTAAAATATCTAGCAATGTGTTAGCTGAATTAGCTCTCGTTGAATATATATAATCGCTAGTTTTGGAATAGAAAAGGAATTTTACTCTGCACTATGTCTACCTACCTGTGTTATTAAATTCCAAGTACTCTCGGAAAATGTAGGCCTATATTCCACCTCGTCCGTAACTATTGCGTTATAGAGGTCTGCCATCACGTTTTTGTGAAACGGCATCTGTTGATTGAAAAATAAGACTTTTACCAAGCCAAGCATGGAATTAAAGGCCTTGATTTATGGTTGCGGACGAAACATAGTGACCTATCCCCAGTCCTCCACGTTCAAAATGGTGGCGTTGATTACTCCAAAGAATATCGGGGGCTGACACTTATATGGCTTTGCTTGTTTAGTAAAAAGAAGAAAAGCAAAAAAAGCAAGGAAAAACAGAATCTAATTTTTTTCCCCGATTTTGCATCTAAACAATTTAGTGGTGTACGCAATGGTTTTCTTATCAACGGCCGCACCAATGTGCCCAGGCCTCCTCCTGTTCTCTTCTGAAGGTATCGGAATTTATCAATTATCCAAAGAGCATCGCAGTTTTTCCATTGAGTTTCTGTTAACTATTACAAGTGTATCGACAGCTGAAACTAAAATCACATTAAACTTGGATTATCACAACTTCTGTCACAAACCAGGGAAGTGAGCATATAGTAAAGCATCACTCCAAGCGACCACCAGTCACAACAGGAATCATATGGCTGGTGTTCAATTACCTGAAAAAAAGTCATCATGACAATCAAGATGTCGTCACGGTTGTATCATTAGGGATTTAACGCATATACGACGGCAAGGACAACGCCTAGTAAATAATCTGTTTCCATTTTACTTTCGGTTTTCTCATTTATTTAGACCCATTCAGTGTGTTTGTCAGTATTTTAAAACTTCCTACGAATACGTTTATTTTCAAATCGAAATACGAGTCTCTCATTTGTCTTAGGGAACAAGCACATAAACTCACGTGAGAGGCGTCTCCTCGTGCAATCATGTTTTTCGAGCGTGTGCACGTATTCTTGAGCTCGTTTGTACGTGTTATGGTTCATGTGCTCGTGCGTTCGTGTGCTGGCGTACTAGCTTAGGGTCTCACTGTTCACATGGAGGGAGGGTGCCCCGGCTAATCGGGCTACCCGGCTAGAAGGGTTGACACATAGCCCGCCTTTACATGCAACTCACCTAACCGGGCAGTGGGTGGGCTCCGTAAGTTTTCTTTTGAGCGGCCGTTAAGCACAACAAACAAAATGGCCGACCAAAGAAACTTTTTTTCGTGTCATTTAAGCTTGCTGCACAGGCACGAGCCTGTTTTCTGCCCGAGACTTATCTATTACATTGATCTCTTCACATGGACTGTCATTCTGTTCGGTAGATAACACTGGCTAACGGTAACTACGAAAAAATTCACTTCGCGCAGCCATGTTTTTGCGGCTGATCTCACCTCGGTTAGAATGGATAACCCGGCACGAAACGTTTAGAAAGCTATCTCGCCTAGCCTGGTGTCCCGGGCAAGCATACAGGGTGCCCCAGGTTGGCGGGGTACCCTGTCTAGCATGTAAACGCTTCAATGAGTTTTCTAAAAAAATTTGTGAGAAGTTAGTCCTCCCAGAGTAGCTCGGTTAGCCAGGTAGCCCGGTTAGCCGGGGCACCCTCCCTCCATGGAAAACAGGTCCTTACTCGACTAACACTGAAAAGAATGCGAGGCAATTCATAGTTTACCTGTTATCATCCGATAGCTTAGATCAGACGCTATAATTTCTAATAATTTGATATTTCTGAGGCTTGACATTAGACTTACCTCAGGCGCCATAAATGAAGGTGTTCCGGTTACCCTGTCTTCTTGGATTTTGTCTCCCAGCGACATATTTTGCACCGAAACACCATAGTCCGTGATTTTGAGGTGCCCCTCCTCATCCATAAGGACGTTCTGAAGCTTTAAGTCTCTGTCGTAAACAAACCAGTTACAAAACATAAGGTATCCCTTTAAAGTGACTTCCAAGTTCCAGTTCCCCAATCATGATTGGTGCATACTCTGCGCACGAGAGCACTTAGTGCAAGTCATTTAAAGCCTAGTTTTTACAAGCGACGATGGCAGAATAATTCTTATTTCACCATGCGCTGCAAAATGTGAAGACAAAATACCATTCAGGCATAACACAAGCAAACAAGGATATTTACGTAACGTGGTTACGTTTGGCCAGTGAAAACACTGGACCCAGATTACCTCGCGCCTAAACAGTTTTCCAAAAGGCTCGGATGATTTTGCTTGTGCTAGAAATTGCGTTGAATGTCGTCTTCACTTGGGTCATCCCTATTCCTTGCGCCTGTGATTGCGCTTGCAGCTTGGGTTGCTAGTGAAAACCAGGCCATTGTTTCTGTTGTATTATCTATTGTTTCGTTCTCCAATCACAGACCGCGTCTGGAAAGCTACTGGCTTGCTCGCGCTTGCAGCTTGCAGCTTGGGTTGCTAGTCAAAACCAGGCCATCGAGAAGCGTAGTAAATGCAAAGGTAATT
>CM042757.1:15654566-15664621 GCA_022496165.2 Catalaphyllia jardinei | reverse complement strand
GGCTGACGTTAGCCTGTTTCCGAACAATCCTGTACTGTTGTCATAAAGTTAACCTGACATGAGCCCGCGATCCAATCAAAAACTAGCATTTAGTCAGCGGTTAACTTCAAAAAACACGTGACCTCGATGAGTTGTAGACTTGAGCCCGGGATATGGTCACGTAATACTGGTCAGCAGGTAACTTGTTTTGACAGGTGTCAATTGCTCATAACATGAATGTCCAATATCAAAGAAGTACACGGTAAACCAAGGCTGGATGTCTCTATCAATCTATTATCTGGAGTATGGCCGCCATGTTGCGCGACTCCACCGTTGTCGTCGTCGCCGTCGTGCGTACGCGCCCACGAGCAATACCGCTGCCAATGATAACCATGAGAAAATCAATACATGGGTTTCTTTTTCCTATATGGTAATGGGGCTCCGCTTGGCGGCTCTTCGGGCCGCCGGAGCTCCGCTAATAAGCTGATAGAGACATGCAGCCTACCTTATTATAGGAAATTAACAATGCATGCAATTAACGCGAATTTCAAAAATTCGCGTTAATTTTATGTACCTTAATTTACCTCATTGTTAATTAAAATGACGTTAATTGAAAGCATCGTTATTTAGAGACACCTTTGTTATAAGCAAAGATACAATCCACCGAGAAAAAAGATGGCGGCTGTACATTTTACCACAATACCTTGCGAGCCAAACTAAGCCTACTGGGCATATAGAAAGACATGGTTAAACGGCAGTCGTTACTATACTAACAGCATTGCTCTTGTCGAGTTTGAATGACTTACAATTTTTTTGTGTGTTTTTATACGCTCTTTTAGAGTTTTCGTGAGTAAAGCATTATAGGTTAATGTACCAGTCGCCATCTTTTTCCTTACGGTGGATTCCTCTACGTCTCCGTCAGAGTCGGTTGACGCATCATCATTTAATGTTAAGTTCAAAATGTCCTTAGATTCCTCAGTGTAGCGATCGTCTTCTCCGAGGGGATAACTCACTTCTTCAACTTTCTTGAATGGATGGAAAACTGCAGGAATAACGGAGGCAGTAGAAAACGACAGGAAGGGGCGCATTCCAAGCCTGGATCCTTTCATGCCTTAGTATCTTATGTTTTTTGCCGGAAATAAAGAGTAAATTTTGTTGTTGGAAGTTGTTGTTTTCTAACGAAATGAGTGCGAAAAATATTAAATATTAAATTCACGTCTTAATTAAGTAATATACCGCACGGAAATTCGCGTTAATTAAATGTATGTAAACATAACTTTTGGAAAATTCGCGTTAATTTTATGACGCGTAAATTTTGTTCGCGTTATTAACATGCTTCGTTATATTCCTATAATAAGGTAATTTACCGTGTACTTCTTTGATATTGGACATCCATGTTATGAGCAATTGACACCTTTCAAAACAAGGTCTCTGCTGACCAGTATCACGTGACCATACCGCGGGCTCAACTCTACAACTCATCGAGGTCACGTGTTTTTTTAATGCTGGTTTTCGATTGGATCGCGGGCTCATGTCAGGTTAACTTGTTGAAAACAGTTCAGGGTTGTTCGGAAGGCGGCTAACGTCAGCCTAGGATTACAATTTATCCGAATTATAACGTTTTCTTCTATACAAATGTTTTTTCCTGCTTTGTTTTGTGTTTATAAAACTCAAAACAGAAAACCTCACCGCAAAGTTACAGAACTCAAATCAAAATTGTACCTTTTCCTGGGTTTGCTTAATCGGGTTCTCATCAACCTGGCCAAGGAGCTACGCTTTAAGGCTGACCTAAATCTATACATTATCTAATGTTAATACTTACTGCAAGAGCCTGAAGCGTGGCTAGATACAGAACTGCCAGGCCATCAAGATCAACTGTGAGCGTTAATCCACAAATCTGTAAGGATGTAGGAGCGACTTGGTTAGACTAGCTGTAGGTGGATAAAAGTCTGTCTGTGCAACGAACAGTTCTGGCATTTTTGCAAAAATTGTTTAAACAGGAAAAAAGGCTTTAGTTTCTTATGTAATAAGTCAAATTACATGAAAAATGATTGATTGATCGATTAACTGATTGACCGATTGATTGATTGATTGATTGATTGACTGATTGACTGATTGATTGACTGATTGACTAATTGATTGATTGATTGTTTGATTGTTTGATTGATTGATTGACTGATTGATTGATTGATTGATTGATTGATTGATTGATTGATTGATTGATCGATCGTTTAAGAGACAATGACGAGACAGAGAGGGAGAGGCTTGGGGTGTTGGCCGGAATATGTCATGTCCACAATAGTTATTTTTAACCCAGCGGAAGTCTCGTTTTTCTGGCGGAAGTCTGTTTTCCGAGACGTCTCCATGCAGTCTTGCCTCGCTCTCAGGTTCTTAGTGACACTTCATCCGCCATTACATGAAATCTTTGCTTTTCTTTTAAACATCAGACCGAGGTTGGCATGCACGCGGACGTCTCGAAAGACAGACTTCCGCTAGAACAAAGACTTCCGATCGTCTAAAAATAACTTTCGTGGACATGACATATCCCAGGGGCTGTACCGGGAGCCTCCCTCTCGGTCCCCTCATTTTCTCTTGATTCATTCATTCATTGATTGATTCATTCATTTGTTCATTCACTGACTGATGAATAAGTGATTAACAGTTGATGTACTGACTTGCTGATTGATTGATGAATTAATTGATTAACATGACAATGAAAATAGAATAATATTTAGACTTCTCTTAGCCTTACCATGCCTGTCATATTTGGGTCAGCCACCGGTGACCTGTTGCCATGGAAATCTGGAAGCACGTGAAAGTCTCGTGAAAGCAATGCTAGGTTACCAAGCTCTAGTTTCTTAGCCAGGGTAGTCAGATGTTGGTTGAGTTCCTCATAAACAGAACAGCCACTGAAAGATTTCAAAGTAAACACGCGAAATACTTGGCCATGTCGACATTTCCGACCAGGAGAAAGGAAAATTATGTTCGTTCTAACGGGAATTCACCCAAAAGAACTTGGCCAGCAAAGGGAGCAGACGAACGCGAACAATTTTAGGCGAGCAATTTCCTCTCCAGACCGTTCTTGTCTAGTTCCGCTCACCTCTGCTTTTTCAGCCTGTAATCCAGTATGGAGCCCGTTCACAGGCAACTGGGGAATCATAGAAATGAACTCTTAAAAAGAACGTACAAGAATTTTGCCAGGTTGAAGAATACCGTTCGATATGTCAGGGACTTTCTTAATTAAATTGTGTTCTAGTTTTGAGTTGTTATCTGACTTCATCTTCATAAGCATTCTTTCGTTTAAAACTCGATAATTTGGTTTTGGGAGCCCTCCTACGTTATATCTCAGCATTATCCTGTGTACAAAGACCGTTTGGTCAACCATTTTCAATTGTTTGTTCAGTCGGCAAGCGCTGAAAATCACTTCAGTTTGCCTGCTTTACATTCTTGTTTTATGAAAACTTCATATTTGAACTGCAATTTTCAATTGCTTAAATTGGAAAATTTACTGCGAGGATCATACTTCACTTGCATCTATAACCACAGTTCAAATTTGAATTATTTCATATACACTTTACATCATTTCACTCCTTACGGGAGATATGAACTCATTAAATTGACCTTGCTCCCAATGTGTGGCTTCATAGCTCAGTTGGTAGAGCATCGCACCGGTATAGCGGAGGTCATGGGTTCCAATCCCGTTGAAGCCCTGATTTTTTTTTCAGGCTTCTTCTTTCCAATTGCTTAAATTGGAAAATTTACTGCGAGGATCTTACTTCACTTGCAAATACAGTATGGTAACAAATCCGCTTCCGACAGGTGACTAATAGTAATGCAGGTTCTAGGTCTCTACAGCGTATTAACCTGCGGCTGGAAATGTCACATACAACCACAAAAAATGACAACAGTAACAAAACACAAACCTCCTTTCAGCTTTTTCTTTTACTTCCTTATACGCCACGTGAGTCTCTATGACGTGATCTATCTAAGACAAAAATGTGCTCTATTAGTTCGAGGAATAACTTTGAAATTCGTATTCTAGAGGGAAGCCAATCTGAATTGAAACTCAATAACGTGCACTTGAACTTGGATGCGTTTACCGCTAAGCCCAACCCCCAAAAATATCTCGCCCATCACAAATGATACAGACAGTTCAGTGAACTAATGGCAACTCGAAACTGATACATGAAGGCAGCAGGAAGCGACGTGAAAATATGAACGAGCTTTTGCTCGTCCCATGATGGTTTTAGTCTATTGCCCTCAACGCTAGAAAGCGGCCATCTAAAATCTAATAGTTATAAAACGTAGATTGGCTTTGTTTTAGAAAAAAATATGCCAGAGTCTGAAACAGAAAGTGATAAATACATTCAAACAGACGTTATCGCAATTCTCTTCACATGATTCCATGGTCAGTTGTCTTATGGCATATTTGTGTTTTAATGAACTGACGTTGCTACTAAGCTTCGTACTAATTCCTGACAAAGCCCTAACAAGCGACTACCTCTAATTTCCCCAAGGGCGGCCGCTTAAGGCTGGTTTTCACTAGCGATGGAGTCGGAGTCGGAGTCGTATTCGGAGTCGTGATAGACCTTATGCCGAAGTGAAAATTGAAAATCGGAGGCGTAAGCGGAGTCATCAGCTCGACGGAGTCGGAGTCAGAAGAATCAGAACGTTTCCATTTCTTCTGATTCCGTTTATATGAAAACTAGATTGTCGGAGTCGGAAGCAGAAGCGAAAGAACCAACCAATCGCAAGGCCCGGAGTCGTACATTGTCATTGGTTTATTCTTCGCTTCTGCTTGCGACTCCGACAACGCAATTTTTACTTGATCGTAAGCGACGAAGTCATAAGCAGAATCAATGTTCTGCTTCCGACTCCGTCGGTTTGATTTTCACTAGATCGTATCGCTCTACGCTTCTGATTACGACTCCGACTACGATTCCGTCGCTTGTGAAAATGAGCCTTTAAGATTTGACTGAAGTTGCGAACTGGAAAAATTGAGAAATATTATTAAGCTCTCACCAATTTTCCAGTGACGCTTTGGCCTCCCTCATTCAACCAAAAGCCTGGAACCATAGCAGAGAAGTATGGACCCCAGACGCCGGGAACAAATACCGCATTTTCATCTATCTAAAGCCAAGAAGAGTACAATAAACCATTAAACCAACGTAAGGTAACAGCCATTGTGGCCTGCAGGTTGTCACATTCACTGAACTTGCCTGGGGCAATATGTTATGTTCCTTCCTGAGCTAATTTACTCTTCCACCAAGGTCTGTAAATGGTTACTTATACAGGAGAATCTTTGCTGGCTTTCCTCATTAACATAAACCTTTATGCAGACAGGCATCACGCTAGACACAAATTGACTATAAACATTAAAATAGCTTATGAAACTTAGTTATTGGTGAAATGTTTAGCTCTTTACGTGTAATATTCGAGGAATAAAAAACTGCCAAATTTCTGGGTGGCAAAACTCATACGTTCTTGGTACAATTTTGAGTTTTTAAACGCGCATCGTACAAAACATATTCAATACATCAGGCTAAAATTTCTTAGGACAGTTAATCGCGAAGTTCAATATTCAGAACTAATGTTTTAATTTGTAGCTCCATCACCAACTGTATCACTTATACTAATGAGGTAAATGTATACTGTGAACAAAGATTACCCTATATTATTATGAAAATGTGAGGAAACGTGAATCTTAGTGTATAGTGTTTCCCTCATTAGCATATTAAGTAACTCAGTTGCTACTTCTATCGAAATAGCAGTTCTCAAATTATACTGAAAACAAATTTTAGCTTAAATTATCTCGGGAATTATTAATGTAAAATATACTTTTTGTGGCACGCAGGTCTAAAAACTCACACTTAAGCAAAGGATGCATGGGCTTGTTAGCAGCTTTTGCCATCCAGAAATTTTGCCATTTTTGAAAACCATTAACTCCTTTAAAATTACATCGGAAGAGCTAAAAAATTTTCTATGTACTAAGTCCCACAGGCTCTTTAACTGTCTGGAGTCAATTCATATCTAATGCTTTCTTTATACTAGTCGTATGTAAAAGATGCGAAACAATGATGTCAGCAAATATCACCCTATTGGTGGAAGCTTATGAAAGCCAGGAGGGAGTGGTGAAGCATTTGTCGTGCTACCCAAAATCAGGGCAAGCACAAACAAAATTTTTTGTTTAAAAACTACTGTTAATAAATTTTTCATTCCGGGATATTAAAATGTTACTCGATCTTAAGAATGTTGGGAGGATTTAGGATGGATTTACAAAGAGAAGCCAAAAACATGTACTAGCTGTATTGAAACATGCTGAGAAATGGAAAAAAGTGAACTCTATCTCTAGAATTTAATATATACTGTGGACAGATTCATGTTTGGGAATCACATCAGGGAGTGTCAAAGTTGCTCATTTTCTTGCTGCTCTAGCTCCCCATCAGCTAATGTGCTGTTGCTGACTTGTTCACTTGTGTGTGACTCAAGATGTGAGACTGCTCACAGGCTGCAACAACAAAACTTACAGCCATATGGCACGATGATGTTCCACAAATGACAGCTAAGCGTGAAGTTAAAGGTTTGTTTTCATCGAGAACCATACTCAGATCTGCTCCAATTACACCTGTGTGATGACAATAACACAGAAAACTGTTAACAACACTCCTTATTAGTATGGGTTTTAGGAGGGTAGCAGGTCTTAGCTCAGTCTCCAGTGATGGTAGAAGAATTAAGAAGATCAATTGAATAATACACTTCTCAAAAAGTTCTTTTTTCCATGATGGGTCACTAACAACCACCTTTGTACAATGGCAACCTATGTGTATGTATGTATATATACTACTTATTTTTTTACGTAATTGGCCACTCCCCATCGGGGCTTTTCAGGACCAATGTAAACAAATAATGATAAATAAATATTCAAATAAACATAACTACGTTAAGAATCCCAACTGGTGGGAGGCAGACCAGTTGGCTATTTACAAGCGTAGCCGAGAAGTTGAACTTGGGGCTACCGAGAACAACATCAGCTAGCAGTCAGAGCAGGATTTGAATCCACGACCTATGGATTTCAAATCTGATGCTCTAACCACTTGGCCACAGCTGCCTCTCCACAATCGCCATTTTGTTTTGGTCCCAATGGAATGTCCATACATTCATTCTTATTTTAACCTCTCCACAATGACCACCTCTCCACAATGGCAACAACTACTAAAACTAACTCCAATGGCAAAAAAAACTCTCAACAACACCCAACTAAACAGCGACTGATGAACAGTGAATACAAAATCACAATTTTTTTAATTTAAGGTCATCAAACTTGATCAGTGCTGTGGGTCACATTGGTCTCTGTTTCAGTTTCTGTTAACATGTTTCTGTTTAATTGATATAGTTTGACTGTGTCATGTGTCTGTATGCTAAAATAAGCTTTTTTTGAAAAAAAAATAAAAAGTTGCACTCCTGAAAAAACAACAGGTATCGTATTACACCCCTACCTTCCTATAAAGGCCATCTCTCTACAATAGCACTTTCCTCTATCTCCAGTGTGGCTATTGTAGAGAGGTTAGACTGTAAAACCTCTATTCCTATGGAATAATTTAGGTCTTGTTTAACTAAGGCATTAGCCTCTTCCAGGTGTTCAGTTAGTTGGGTCGCAGCACAAAAAAAGTCTTGCAAAATAATAAAAAAGCCCAGCGATAGGAAGTGAAAGAACACCTGTGGGCAAACTTAACAATCAGTCCTTCAACACACTTATAGACTGACTACAGGGACCAATAACATGACCACCGGCTTGTGGTTTTCAGTATATATCAGTATATATCAAACACTCCAGACAGTGTTTCATCGGCTATACAAACACCACGAATTTCATCAAAAATACTCCGCTGCACATCATATTTTCAACTCTCTTCTTGGTGTTTGAATATCCTGATGAAACACTGTCTCTTGTCTTTGATACATTACATCTTCCGCTTCTTCTTACTGTCCTTTTTATATTTTTTTGCCACATTTTTCACACTGCACACCCACTAACTGAATACCTGAAAGACACTACAAAGATTGTATGCAGCCACAATGCAGCAGTCTTAAAACCCTACCATCCAATGACATTAACTTCAGCTGTCAATGAATACTTATACTGTCAATGATATGCACTCTTACCCAGTCCCCCAGCATGTGCATCAATAAGTGCAGTACCAACTGGCATCCCTTTCCACAATCCCAAGTCAGCAGCAGCTGTTTTGGTCAATCCTTTGCCAATAGACTCTCCAGGACTGGTAACTATTGAGTTTGTACCTGACAAAGCATGGAAACAATAAATGAATTCCACCATGAACATTCTTTAATACATGTATGTTCCAAGCTCACAACATGCCTAATGTACATAAATTAAAACAATCCAGCCTTACCCATCTTGGAATAGTTGGTATTTACAAGATCGTCAAGGCCAACAGCTTCTAAGAAAGAGTCCACCCAACCATTCCTTGAGCCTGATGAGCATATATGTACAGAATATAATTTATTTTCAATTGAGTGACTTAAAACAAAAACCAGTGTAATTACTCTGGCCTTTGGAATCAGAAACGACACAGACAATCCAGTGAACCAATCAAAACTCAAAGTGATTGTATGTAGCTGATGCAACATGCAGGAAAACAAGTGCAGATGAGATGAGTGCTTTGGTTTACTTCTCATTGGATGAAAATTAAAGTGGCATGTATTATTTAAGCCAATCATATAGCATACTTGATGTGAAATCAGTGACTTTGCTGCAATGAAATGAAAACAGCTCTATCAGGAGAAATTCACCACATTGATAGAGATGACAACTAAGTTGGCTTACCTGCTGGAATTTGAGACTCGTGACCCATATAATTGAATTTGCAAACAAGAGAGCACATGGACCTGAGAAAAATAAAACAAGGTACTCATAGTCACAGAGGGCCTTTCTCCAACCAGCAAGATTGTTTATTAAAAAATAAGCAAAAAATTTCAATGCATGCCAAATTGGACTCCGCCTATGGCTTCCAGAAATTTTTCAGCCAATTATCTCCAAATTGGAAGCATGTGTTGTCCTATTTATATGACTAATACCAAATATAACAGCCTACTGGTCTCTGCCATTCGAATTGTGTGTAATAAAGGAATCCACTGCCACATGTTGATTAATACCATTGATCAGCACCCTCAAACAACCCTTGATCAATCACAGCTGTGCTTTAAGAAAAATTCTAGCTTGTAAGAAAAAGTCAAGCTTGGTAGCCCAACAAAAAAAACATAAGCAAAAATTAATTGATTAATTAATTTTCTCTAATATCAATTCATATAAGATAACTGATTGACTCTTATAAAAAAATGTCTTGCAAATGTTTCAAGGGCATTTATTGAAACTCAATCAACACCTGAACAACATCTCAGTTGACAGTAGACACACACACCATCGAGTGTTGATCGATACATATGGGTCAGTCGATGCTTGGTAGACTACTGACCAACTGTCAATCGAGTGTTGATCAAGGTGTTAATCTAGTCTCCAGTGAGTATCGATCAAGATGTCCATTGAGTGTTCATTGAAGTGCCGGTCGAGTCTTAACTGAGGGTCAATGGAGGGTAACCTTGAGCACACATGAACCTGCCATTCTTTTAAACTTGTGTTCCTCCTGCTCTCACCTTGTTTGGTCACCTGTTGCTTTATAAGTAAGAAACTCGGGCAACTCCAAAAAAAGAGCACATTTTTTCCAGCAGTCACCAGGCAACTTCTCCTTTAACCAAAGTATCTTTGGAATCTCCATTTCTGGTGATACCCCTCCACCAACATAAGACAACACCTTATGCTTTGTGTTATTAATTCTTTGGGCCTGGTCCAAAGCACGATGGTCCAGCCACATGATAATGTTTCTATGAGCTTCTCTGGAGGGACTAACAGTCACAGCATGTCCTGTAGAGTCTAAAGCTACCAGGGAACAGGTCGCATCAAAACCAATCCCCCTTATCTTCTTCTTGGAGTCCTTGTCAGCGAGAACTTCAGAAACATCCTGGAAATTTGTTGATGAGTAAGCTCGTAAATAAAGTTA
>CM042757.1:15642066-15652066 GCA_022496165.2 Catalaphyllia jardinei | reverse complement strand
GTGAATTTCAAAGTTAATAAACAGTTCCATACGTAACATCAAACCGTCAACAGTTTGTAAAGTGGACCGCTTGTAATTAATAAGACGGGATGCTTATTTGGGACTGAGAACAGTGATCACTGCATTTTTACCTAGCTCACTGTAACCTCAAAACTTAAACGTAATAAAACCTAAACTGTTCTTTCAGAGTATTGTAAGCTACATGCGAGCCGTCAGGAAGTACGGGGAGAATTTTCAGTGAACTCTCGGTATTTTGAACAAAACATATAAACGCCACTTTCTCTTTGTCTAGCCGTCGGTCAAGTCTCTATTCAGTTCGAGCCAAGGTGCCTATCAGACTGGAGGTTATCACGGTTTATGTAGCACGAAGCGAATGGAAATCAAAGTCGAAGAATTTTTAGCCAACCAAGTGTTTCCTGTACCATCTTTTCCTTGTACCAAGGCCCCGCCGGCTACGAATACTTAACCTGCGTAACAGGTGTTAGCAGGAGGCCTGCAACGCATCTGAAATACATCTGCAACGAAGCTGTTCAAAGCAATCAAATCCTGAGAGACGTACCCTATTTTTAAACTAGGCTGCCAATGTCGATACCATAGCACCATCCTTCTAGATACGAAACAGCATCATCACCTAAATTAATCATTCCGAGTTTTAAACTACCATTAATTAATTAATTAATTAATTAATAAGTATTGTTGTACGGTTTCTGACGTAACTCCTCTTTTTATAATTTAATATTGAGTAAGGACATCGCAACTGCTAACAAAAATATACTATATTAACATTACATATAGGCCTTGACGCAGAGAAGTGTGTGATGATATGAGCTCAATTTAAAACTGAAATATGAATGTGGTTCGACCCTGCGCGGTCTCACTCTTTCATAACCTCGGCAATAGAGTGAAGTAAAACTACTCTCATTGTCTTGATATTTCTTCTGTAGTGACAACAGAGAATGATATAGCTCGTCCTTTCTCGGTATGCCGGTAATCATGGGCTGAGACTTTCATCAGTGTCACATCCAAGTTATTCTTGTACGTGTTAACAGCTTGTTCATGCCACAGACTCCTTTTATTGGCTTAATAACGTGATCTGCCTGTCTTTTTCTTAAGTACAAAGTGTTCATCAGGAATTCATTCTCTCTTTTTTTAATGCTTTCTTCCTTGCATGAGGTGGCTGAGCCCGCAGTACGTGCGGCAGTCAAAACTTAGGTGTCCTACCGAAACGACGCGAAAATAGCCTTTTTCTTCGCCGCTAGCTAAAATGAAGACAATGCTAAAGTTGCTTCGGCCTCTTTTAATAATTAACTAGAGAATTCGGGGTTTAATTTGACGACGAACAGCACAATTTGTTCAAAATAAGATCACTATTATCCTATATGGCGACGCTCGAGGAACTACTATTTTTGGTGCCAAATTAGAAGCTTGGGGACAAAAGATGTTTCATATATTTTTTAGTTTTTGCAATGTGATATGGTTTTGGGAATTGTAAATCCCCTTTAGTGAATATTTAATACAATCTCCAATGAGAAAGGGTGCTTGATTTCAATCCTTTTCCTGTCAACTTACAATAACGTGAGGACACTAAAATTTTTCCCACCTGCTGAATACTGATTGGTCAATTCAAATTTCCCGCGCGCCAGCCGTATGCAAGGTTATTCTAAGCTTTTTCTTATTCTGCTGACTGCAATGGGAAAGAAAGTACGACAGGGAAAATGGGGGGTCCTCATACCTTAATTTACTCCGCCCTGGCCCAGATAGAAAAAGAAGAGTTACTCGTGATCTAAGGGACTCTCAACCGAATGAGCTCGGAGGAATTCTGTTGTCTGTCATATGGGAAATTTTAGCCCTCTTGAGCGGGATGAAATTTCAGAAACAAATTTAGGCTTACATATGGTGCCGGCACACAAAGTTGCATCGTTCGCGACTCTTAACACAGCCTGCAGCAGGGCTGAATCACATGCATGGTTATTCTGACGTTATCGTTTTCCGTTCACACGAAAACGCAAAGCTGGCGTTTTCAAATTCCTCAGGTGTGAAGAGGGTTTTCGAAAAGCTCGTTTTCGTTACGGATTAGTGTGGACGGTAGGCGTAACCGTAGAAATAGAACTGCGTGCGTGTTTTCAAATTTCTCCGTCGTCTAGTATGGACGCTTCCTCTGAGACTCAAACATTTTAACCATTGTTACTTAAAAATTAACGACTGTAGAGCGTAATTTATGTTTCATCTCACGAATTATGTTGGGGGTATTCTTTGACAAACTTGGAATGGTTTAGATGCAGAATCCCCTCGATTCTACTCAACATTAAGCGGGCGGATGCGAAATTCATTCGACCAGTTATTTTAATAGCTCTCTTCCAAGATGACCACTCTTCCGATATACACCCACTCTAAAGACTCAAACGAATATCAAGGCCAGAAGTATATTTAATGTTTCCTGAAGATATTCGTCAAGAAGTTTATTCCGAAACAGTGTAATATTGCATGTTATTTATTCTAGCAGACAGTGCTAAAGCAATTAAAAATCCGCAAATTAACGATTTTGGCTTTTGCTATGGCTAGCTCGGCGAGTGGCGAAGATAAACGAAACGGAACGAAACCTTGTTCGTACATCGAGTACCGTGAACAGGTTTACCCGCTCAGGTTTACTCGCTGTTTCCCGCGAGAAAGTGATGCTTTTCTATCTGTTCATTGACATGCCTTTGTTCGGTCAAAGATTGGTTTAAGGTAATTCCCTTGAAATTGTTCTACTATCAAACTTTTTGGAAACTTGGCGTAATGAACATTCATGATATAAACATCACAAAAAATGCAATAAAAGAATGGGGTCACCGTGCTTGTTTACGCGTCAGCAGGCTCTTAAAATGGGGTATTTTTACTGGTTGCGCGTTAAAAGTTCGAATCACCTTCATACAGAATTAAATCTTCGGTTAGTTGAAAGTAACAAAGTTTTGTCTTGAAAGTAAAGCTTCATTTATTGACATAAGCACTATTGCTTCATTTAAGCCGTTTTTGATTGCTTGGTTGCGGGAATATGGCACTTTTTTGGGCAGTTCCGTGGTTAACTTGAGGTCCTCGCCTTGGCCAAAATACACCCAGTTGGGAACTATTTTCCCCAAAAAAATCATGTTCTACTATCAAACTTTTTTCCTCTTCAAATATGTTCTTCATTAGACTGTTCTTACCAAGTACCTGAAAAAAAATTCGGAGCTCACCATGCTCGCTTAATTAAGGGAAAACGAAAATTTATTCCGTAATCGAGCTTAGTTTGAGGGAAATCTCTTACGTTTCGCACATGCACGTGTACGCGCTCATGTGCGCGCGCTGATGACGCGAAAATCGTACGCAGTAGGGATGCGCAATGCAATACTAAGGAATCCATCGTAAGGAAAAAGATGGCGGCTGTACATTTTACCACAATACCTTGCGAACTAAACTAAGTCCACCAGGCATAAAGAAAGATATGGTTTAATGGCAGTCATTCCTACACCAAAAGCATTGCTCTTGTCGAGTTTGAATGACTTACAATTTTTCTTTGTGTGTTTATACGCTCTTTTAGAGTTTTCGTGCGCAAAGCATTATAGGTAAATGTACTAGTCGCTATCTTTTTCCTTACGGTGGATTACCTTAAGGATCTCAAATACGCCTCGGTCCATAAAAGACCATAAAAGAACTTGGCAAATATCCACAGACCTCAATCGTGAAAACACACTGATCATGACCTCGCGTCGGCGGCCGTGAGAACAAGGAGGGACCATGTTTACTTATAAAGGAACGAATCACAATATCTCGATTCATATTTTAAATTATTTGTAAACGTATAAAGAAATGAATCACAATATCTCGATTCATATTTTAATTTACGCGAGTGATGGAATTAATAAACCTCAAAAATAGCAGGGCGAAAGTCGGACGATGTTAAAAGGCCTGGGTACGGGCTAGACTTGCGGAGATTGGCACGAATAGCCCTATAGGAGATTCAGAATGTTGGCAAATTAACAAAACATAAATTGATTACTCGGTTTCACGTGGTGCAGGAAGAAAAATGAATTTAAGTGGGAAGTTGAGAACTGGGAACCCCCCGTTATAACCACTTAGCTAAAACCAAATATGAATTAAACATAAATTGGTGTTATAGTTTATTTTTCACTGTTGATCCCGATCTAAGCCAAGATCCGGCTTCACTCGGCTGCTGTTTGTACAAGTAGTCCTTGCATTTCAGTTTACCCTGTTATTTTTATACCTGGCAACTTGAAACCGTCGGTTCATGTCGACCCAGTGGAACGGTTTCAAATACTGTATTTGTAATTTTTGCGATAGCCTTGTGATTTTGTCAGTTGTTACAAACAGCTGAGAGATATGTAGCTAAAAAAATTATTTTGCATATTTTAAATTTTCATTTACATAACAATAATATGAGATATTAAAGAGTTAGGAAGTATGCGGTTGCCGACAACAATAAAAAATGATTTCTTTATTGCTCCCTTTTTGGCCGTAATATTGGCGTGTCAAATTTTAATATAGTATCGATTTGAAAGGATTTGTCTTCGCCTAAGGCACTTATCCATGTTCTTTTTTTCAGTCCAAAATCTTGACTAACTGTTGATTTTGAGCCAGTCGTTCGTTTACAAATTACACAACTAGTCGCTGTACAAGGAAGAACATATGACAGAAGAGCCGGTCTATTTTTGGCATCTCGTAAATATCTTAACCGCAAATTGGTAACAGTGAGCAGTGGAGAAAAATAGCTAGTGGAGGTAACTTTGATATATATATTGGAAAAAATTGCTATTATTTTGAAAGAAGCCAGCATCAGCATTGCTGAAAAGTCTGTATGTGGGATCTTCCCCCACCCCTCTCCCCCGCACTGTTACTCAAGCGGAAAAACGATTCGCGCCAGTAACTTGATCGTGAATCAATGTAGTCATAAATGATAAAGCGTTGTGTAACCGGAAATTTGCCAGAACTGGCAGAATATTTGGGCACGTTTCAATCTACTCGTTCGTTTCTCTGAGGAAAGGCTGACCTAAACACGAGGTATGTTTCCATATTACTGTAGCACTACCTTCTTTTGCATTCTAAAGAATATGGAAGCTTGCAAATAACTCCGAAGGTTGGGTATCAATCTTTTCTCTGCGTACCGTTTCTCTTTGTTTTGAGTCGGATCTAGGTCGATTTTTTTGCCCTGTAGCTAAGGAACGACTTGTAAATTTTCAGCGAGTGTTTTTAATGTCCTATAATAGCCTAGAAGGAAGGATTCGCTCAAATGCGTCGAGCGTGAATAATGGGGGAGAACTGTTGTCATTTCGCCCGAAGTCCATTATAATCGCCCGCACCAGTGACTATGCACTAGCTTCGTGGTTAAATGCTTACACAACGAGAATTTAAAATGTTTTGTGGGATTTCGTTGCACTGTACCCACGATGTTGTCTTTTCTAAAAAAAGAAGATATGCTAGCACATCTTTCTGTAAACTTTTAGTCCGGGTGAGCGGACTTTTACTGCGGGCGAACTGACACACCATGGGACGCGTCTAGTTTACCACGGCACGTTCCCAGCACGCAGACCTGACTGCATATTTAATACTTACACGAGTTTCTTCCATTCAGGATTTCCACCGTTGTACGGAAATCGTTTTTTTTAAAATAGCTTTCAAACCCAGGAAATGAAAGAGGACTTCAGGAAACAAAACCCAAATCTTACATTTCCTCACACTGCCCTCCTATGGAAGCCAATGCGCTAATGGACGCTTAAATGTGTCAGCAGCTAGTTTCAGAAATTGGCCCCCTGTGTGGAAAACAAAACAAAACAAAACTTGTGGAAAAACAATGTAAAATTTGTCTTCTGTTTATGGACCTGAACGGAATTCTTCAGGGATCTTAGTGAAAATTAAGAAAACATTTAGGATTTGCTCCAGGTTAATTAAGTGTCATTCAGGAAGTCTTCGGGGGAATGAGGAAGCGAATCCAAGAAGTTCTTAGAGGAAGGGAGGGGATCACTGAGAACATTGATGCTCCTCAACAGAGGGTGGGATGGGGTTTTGGGTTGTTTATATACCATAAACTGCCTTGTAAGATCTTTTATGTGGGCATAAAAACAGAGCCTGGGTTTAAATCTGAGGAGGCTTACATCTGGAATAAAAGAAACCATTTCAAAATCAAAGCTAAACTGATCAAAAACCTTTTCTCATTTACTGGCAATTAATAAAATAAATTCAAAACAAGGAAAGCTCGAGAGGGACTTATAGTATATCTGGGGAAGGTTATTTCTGGATCTATTTTTTTGCTTTCAATAAGGTGGGCCTATAACCAGTGGCAGTTTACAGTATTGAATTAAAGAACAAAATCTAAGATCGTGGAAACACTTAAACACACACTGTCAAATTATTTTAAAGTTAATTAACATAAAAAATTAAAAATGGGATAGATGCATTATCTGTCATAAATAAATGCACTGTTCCATTCAATTTCAGATCTCATGGCAGTGCAGTATTCTCGCAGTCTGTCTGCGGATTCAGACTTTGCAAACAACATGCACCCAGAAATTGATGATGCAGGGACCACTTTAGATGATCCACGCATTAGATGGCAGAAGAAAGTCATGAGAGCGAGAGTAATGGTGGGAGTGTTAACAGCAATCTGCTGCATACTACTCGTGATTTTGATCATTACTTATGAAAGCACTCGTGAACATGACAAATCTTGTGTTCCGACCCTTGGATCAACATCTAACAGTGATACTATTATGAAGTTTATCCATCTTGCGGATATTCACTATGATCCATTTTACAACAAGACTATCTCAAGAAGCAACTTTTGCAGATCTCAGGGAGCAAGCAATCATACTGCAAAGTATATTGCAGAGTATGGAAGAATTGGCTGTGATTCACCAAAGTCTCTTTTTGAGAATACCTTAGATGCCATGAGAAATGTTAGTGTTGAACAGAATGTTAGCTTTATATTGCTGACCGGTAAGTGAAAAGAAGGTAAAGTGAGTACTCAAAGAAACTAAAGGAATAACGAAGGTGTGAATGAAGTCATGAATTAATATTACTACCTACAAATGTAGCTGCAATAGAAAATTATCATTTCATTTTTGTGGCTTTGTGACTATTATTATTTATATATAGTGAATGTCATATCTATTGATCTCAGTTGTCCACTGAAAATAATTATATATATCTTATTAGCCAAGCACGAGGGCTGTACTGGGTGAATATCGGCCCAAGGTCTTGACAGTACAGACCGAGTGCAGCGAGGTCCGTACAAATAGACCAAGGGCCGATATTCTCCCAGTACGGTCCAGAGCAAGCTTGGTTAATAAGAGATTTATTATACAACTGAAATTGTTTAGAAGAAAAGCCTAAATGATAGACTGCAAAGACATCATAAACTTCAAGCGCGTAATTTTTATGTAGAGCAAACTGAACATTTACTCATGTCTGATGTTTTCAAAAAGAAGTTGGAAGAAAACAAAAATATCATTTTATGTGGAGTTAATACTTTTAGAAAAAGAAAAGAAGCAAAACTACAGGAAAATCTTTGTTCGGGATCATTCGGGACAGTGCCCGGTCCAATACTTACAGAATATCGGACCGGCTGATTTTAGTTATCGGCCCTCTGAACTAACTTAGTCGTGTAATAATTAACAATTATTCCATGAGCGCGCGTTGGATATGAGATGGTAAATAGCCAACGAGGCCCGTAGGGCCGAGTTGGCTATAACCATCTCATATCCAACAAACGCGAATGGAATAATTGTTTTATTAAATTCGGTGCGGTTGTATGCTTGGGAATTAGAGCTAAATTTTACTAGTTTTTAATTTTACAAAATGACCGGAAGTTGATGTGGCAACAACAACAGCAAGTGGGAAGTCACATGGCATGTGCGCCGTTTGTAAACTTTCGTTGAATGCAAATTTGAAAATGAAGCCGGTGGGTCTACTGAATGAAAATTACCATCATCTATAATTTAAGGAACGTCTGGCAAACGAAGGATATTCAACCTTGATCAGGAAGTTTGAAAAGCGTTTAAGTTTGAGTCATCGAGAAGAGTTTTAATTGTGCACTTGTACATAACAGTTGTAAAAGTACTGCGGAAAACTTTTGATTGCTATGTGACAGATGCTGTGTCAAAATTATTCTCGACAAGAACTCTATCAGCGTCCCTTACTTTGGCTGCCCTTGCATCAGTTCGAGCTGTATATGTGGAGATCGTTGCTGGCCAGTTTTAGAGTCAGGGTCAGAAACTATTTTAGCATCGGATTCATCTTCAAAATCTCTGAGACCCTGATGGTTTTTTGTGGGTGGTAAAGATTCGAGCCGACGCTTCGGTTCAGCTCATCAAAATACTCAACTCCTTGATGGATTTTTCGCAAGCACAGAATTGTTGGCGTTAGTTGGCATTGAATCTCTTGTCGTGGTCAGGCAAATAGGAGACGGAGGCAAAACTAGGTCGCCCTCTGTAGTTTTGCGGCATTTTTGCTCTCTGCCCGTCCAAGCTCACGGTTGTCGAACAGTTACTTCATCTGTTCATTGGAAATTAGTTTTTGACTGTTTCTTATGGGCTCTATTAGGCCGGCAATGTTGCCTGTTTTTCTGAGGTCATTTGCAAATGCGCTAATGCTTTGTTTGCCTCAGTAAAAGCGGGGTCAGAGATAGTGGAAAACGGTTTGATGACCGGGTGCCAGCGAAGGAAACGATCAATGGCGGCTCTCAGATGGATTTCATGGATGAACTTTTGTAAACTGACATTCTGCCATCTTTATTCCTCACAGACGTGCAAAAACTTTTCCGAAAAACATCCAGTTCCTCGTTTGACATTTCTTCTATTGGTTTCGAAAATTTGGTGCCACCAGGACTAGCAAGCCATTCAGTAACATTAAGGTAAAAATTGTTGTTGTTGTTGTTACATAATCTTCATGAATGCGTAAAATCTCGATTTTCGTGTTTGAAATTTTACAGCTTTTATGGGAAACTTAACGAGTACGTACAATTAAATATTCTCATTCCTAACTTTATGGCTTTTTTGTTGTTACTTGGATGGGATTGTCCTTTAATTTCTTGTATTTCTTCTGTAGACAGCTCAGCGGATTTTTTGTTTTATTTCATCCAATTTTTTGCTGACGGAACTTGGCTTCCCACATAAAATTTTATGCCAAGCCACATTTGCCGCATTAATTTCCATATAAGGTCAAACGTAGGTATAATCGCTGGTAACCGAGATACAGTGAACCAATCAGAAAGCTAGAATTGCATTATCCGAGGTTCAGAATTTAATAATAAATAATATTCATGGCTTCATTCTAAAATTTCCCACACACTGTACAGTATGAATTTGCATTACACCACTAATCATGTTATTATACTATTTTTGTTGCTTATTGGCATGCAGGGCAGAGTTTGCCTTCACAAGACAATTTTTTTTCTGGGAATAGTCTTGACCTGAACACGAACAATATTTTAATGAGAGAGTGTTAAGAGTGTTATTGAAACCAGAGTTGAAGTTACCATAATTATGAAGTGAGCTGAATGTTAACCCTTCTTGATGAACCTCTGAAATGGATATCAAATAGCCGTGAACTTAAATCTATAAAACTATCACTTAGTTATATATCAACTCCATTCCCAGAGTCACCACACCACCACTACCTAATTTATTTCTCTGATTTTCAGCTCGTCTGTCATTTAGTACATTATTTTGTAATTCTTCCCCCAACATTGCATAGCAATAATTTATATTTACCATAAAGACTTGTGTCTAAGCCACACTCATGTATAAGCCGCACCCCAAACTTTGAAGCCTGATTTTGGAAAAAAAAATAAGAACTCCAAAAAGCACTCGACTTGTAAAAAAAGTTGGTCGTTTATTTGCAGATGTTAAAAATAAACTTGACAAAAGCTGTGTATTTCCAGCGAAATTAGTAAGTTAATCAACTTTTAAAATACCTTTCAAAAGCTTCTCTTTAATCAATTTTCCCATTCCCTGTAACTGACAACAGT
>CM042757.1:15634566-15639566 GCA_022496165.2 Catalaphyllia jardinei | reverse complement strand
GGCCACTTCTGTTGCCTTCTTCAGCAAAGATAAAAATGCAAAATTTTCTAACGGCGTCCTGCTTGGAACATATAAGTATACGATGTTTGGTAAATAATTTACACCTCAACGGAATTTCATTTACCACGCATTGTATACTTAAATATTCCAAGCAAGACGCCGTTAGAAAATTTTGCATTTTTATCTTTGCTGAAGAAGTCAACAGTAGTGGCCAAAACGTCCAATAAATTAGATATAATTTTTTAGCCAGTGTCAACCTTTTTTAAATTCCTTTTTTACCAAATTTTAACATGTCTGGCTACAAACCGAACATTTTTATGTTAATAGATTTGTACATGACATAATCAATGTGTCACAACCTTGTTTTAACAGGGGACTTGTCAGGTCACAGAATGTGGACACAGTATGCTGGACCGCAGAGAGTTTTGGAAAACATTGCTGAAGTCAGTAACCAAATTCATTTAAGATTTCCAGATATTCCTGTGTTTCCCTTGATTGGAAATAATGACCTGCCCGGACACTATGTCTTGCCAAACTCAACCAGTGACTGGTACAAGAACCTTTTGTCATTCTGGGAACCTCTGATTCTGTGCTCTGGGTGTCCTAGCAGTGTTGAGCAACCAACAACTCAGTCAGTGTTGCAGGAAAGCTTTTTACAGGGTGGATATTATAAAATCAGCATTGCAGGTAATTACATGATGAGGCAACAGACTTCTCTCTTCCCTTCAGGTGGCTGAGTGTGTTAACTACTTCAAAAATAGCTGATTTGCTTGTCTCACCACAGGCATCCCAAGGTGTCCCCTCACATGTGCCCCAGGGTCACTTTTGCTAATAGCAATTTATGTGCAACATTCAATTTAGTAAAATGAATTATGGGAAATTCATGATTAGAATAAAATACGGTCATGGCAATTGACTTTAATAGGAATTATTTTAATGTCCTCTTATGTCCATTTGTACTGCTGCTACAGTGTAGTGTTGTGGTGGTGACGTTTATGTCATGTGACCTTTGCACCATGTGCTTTGTAGAGTCCGCCATCTTGCAATAGAATTGTTATGTTCCTGGAGTCTCATGTGTTTTTTTCTCTTGCGAAGCTGCTACATACAGTAGTTCTAAAATAAGACCAATTTGAAGTGATTTTAGAAATTGTTTGTTCTTATTTGGAAACAATGTTGCATCACTAAAATCTGGTAACTCACACCTGCATAAAAATTGCTTTAATCAGCTTTATAAGTTCAGGAACAATGGCAATTTCAGGGAAAGACAAGTAGCTTGTTTTTCCTCCTGTTAAAGCTTTCTTTTTTTTTTTTTTAAAGGCATTTCATAAATATCACCCTTCCTGTACAAGATGATGTTGGGAACCTGTGAAAAGGTTTTTCTTATGGGTTCTGTTGGACTTGATCAATGAAACTAAGTCCAAGAAGTGCTGGCAGTGTTGACGCAGCATTGTGTGTCAGTGAGGAAAATCAAAGCCAGAAGAAAATCTATGTAGTTAAAATGGCAGCACAACAACGTTTTTATAAGTGTTGTGTATGTAGATAATGTCTGTCCTGAACAGTGGACTAACTTTGATTTTTCTCTATTTTTTTTAAGGTGGGAAAATGGTTCTGTTAGTGTTAAACAGCTTATATTGGTCTCCATATGTTGGCAGTAGCTTGGAGATTGTTGCTAAGGCAACAACACAATTAGAGTGGCTAGGGAATCAATTAGAACTTGCTAAAAGCCAAGGACAAAAGGTGATATTGGCTGGCCACATTCCTGCAGGGTATGTTCATAAATATCAGTACTGTATGTTCATCGTATTCTTACAGTGCCACATTTTTTTTAGAGAGGAAGGCATAATTCAGCCTTTAAAGCTGGCTCATGAAGGTTCCCTAGCTAGGTTACATGGGATTTTTTTCAATAATTTTAAATTACAAAAACTGACAATGCAGGTCTCTTACACCACTGGCCAGAGATCGATGTTGTGACTGCTGAGTTCGCCAATGCCACCAAATTGTTTACACTGATGACCAACTTTCCTTACTTTTCACTGATTGAAGTACTTTTGCTGACTTTTAAATCCAATTTGGTTTTGAGTGCCTTGCTGACATTACTAGCACTAGACTCCACTCACAGAATAATGCTTCCATTACAAAAAATAAGTTGATTGGAAATGTTGGTATTGTCATGAAAGATAAAAGCCAGAGTATCTAGGAAAAAAAATCTAGGCTGGCAAGAACTCACATAATATGTGGCATCTGGCCAGAATCAAACCAAGGCCACACTGATGGGAGCAAAGTGCCCTGAACAGTACACCACTCCTGCTCTCCTGACATTTTATAAAACATCCATAAGGGGCTTTGAATATGCTTCTTAGGGACATACCATTATACTTTTGAGAGGGGGGGGGTGGTGGGGTGGGGTTGTGCAATTTCTAAAAATAAATTTCTGAAAAGAAATTCCTGCACAACAAAAACTGCTGAGAAAGAATGGTGCAATGGGAGTCATGGTGGAAAAAGAGAGTTAGCGGTTTCTACTATCTAGGTCTAATGATGTTAATAAAATTCTTAGACAAGTTAAGTGCCTATCAAAAAAAAAATAAATCATCCGTGACCTGAAGGGGAGAAAACAATTTCATGTCAAGGAAAAATTGCCCCCTCCCCCCTAAAAAATAAAGAAAGGTCCATCTCTTACTAAAAGAGCCTATAAGTGTATGCAGGGCACACGCAGGTGAACAGGAAGGGCATAGGAGTAGTACGTTTGAAAATGAGCTGATAGCAAACTACTTGGAGGAGCGTTTAACATGGGGGGTGGGGGGGAGGGGCTACCAGATGGAAAAGGGGGGGGGGACTAATAGCCATAATATACATCAATAATTATGTTTATCGCCAGAGTACTTTTTATGGCTTTCTTTTAATGCAGAAATTTTCGAGAACGTTGTCCCAAAGATATCAAAAAGTTGTCCAAATTTAGTCAGAAACCGGCAATGAAACGGCAACTGTCACTCTTACTCATATTAATCATGACTTGTTGCCTTTTTTTGTTTTGTTTGTTTGTTAGTATTGATGCTTATTCTAACAACCCCTATTGGTTCAGTAACTACACAAGTTCCTTTGTGAGTCTTGTGGCAAAGAAGTATGGTGACATAGTGGTTGGTAAGTTGGTTTATATTTATTTGAAATTCTTCTCCTAATGACATTTGTACTTTAAATGTTTAGTGCTGTGTAAAAACAACGCCCGGGAGAAAAAAAAAACACTAGCCAATTTTAATAGTTGGATTTCTTTCTTGTACTTTCCTATTTTCTATTTTTGCTACCACACCGAACATGTACGAGTATTCTCTTAGAATTCTCAACGAGTTGACAGTAGTTTGTGATTAAGTATTCTCTAAGAATTCCCAATTGAATAGCAGTAGTTATGAGGCTGACTGATAATCGACAAATAAAATTCTGCTGCTCTCCAAAATTTCCCACTTATGTCCAGGATTGAACACAAGTATTATTTATTAGTACTTCATATTTGGCAGGGTTATTTGACATTTTTATATTGCTTCATATTTGACAGAATTCTGTGTGTTTTGGTGACTTTTTACTAATGAGGACACTTTGTGTTGCTTATCATAAGGAATTTGAATCTCATTAGCATTCAATCCTGGACATATCTCAAATTTCCTGAAGGAGACCGGTTAAGTATCATACCGTTAGGACTGGGCTCTAGGCCCATTCTCTACTTGCTTAAATCCCGGCCATGATACACTTCTTTTACCCACCATAAATTTGCATAGGCATTGTTTTAGATTTCTCTTGGGACATCTTCACGCCCCAGGAGAAATTGCAAACAATGATTATGCAAGGGTACTTCTGCCAATCAAAGATAGACATCAATTACCATTGTTGCTGGAGTTATAATCCATGAATGGTAGTCTATTAAAACCAGAAGATAATAATTTTGACAATATGTTGTTTTAAGTGTACCTTTTTCTCCCGAACTTCACACAAATCCATATTTATTTTTTCTTTAGGTCAGTTCTTTGCCCATACACACAAAGATGATTTTCGCCTCCACATTCCTGCAGCAGACACAAGTGCTCCCCAACAGGGTAGTGCCAAGTCCTTTGTGCTTCTTGCGCCTGCGATATCACCGGTTTACCAGAACAACCCGGCATTTAGGGTGATGTCACTGGACACGGACCAACTCTCTCTGTTGGACTACAGCCAGTACTTTATGGATCTTGTGATGGCTACAGGTTAGATATTAACATTACTTTATGAGTATGCATTAAAGTAAACAAACTTGACTCCCGAGGTTACAATGTTGGTAAATGAAAATGAAAAATTAAGATTACCCCTCCCCTCATTTCAGTAATGGAAAAAATAGCGCGTTTTTCGAGTTCATTAGTGTTTGGGGGCAGGGATGGTTTTCTTTCTTATGATTGTAGCTCAGTTCTTCACCCGTAAGAGAGATATGTCGGTGTTTTGACACAAAGAGTTCCATACTGGCAACTTGGCCCTTCAACTGAGATGAGTTTAATCTCTAGTTTGGTGCGTGATCAGTGGCCTAATTTACCAAGGCAGATTAACAGCTGAGTGTCTCTGATCTGATCTTATGTAAAGCCTTTCTACACGACTGGTTGTTGTATTTGTGTGTTGTACGTCTACACTGTACGTTGCAGAAAATAATATATAGATTTAGGCCAGCCTAAAAGCATAGCTCCGGGTTGTTCAGTGCCCAATAAAGCTAACCCAGGAAAATGTAGAATTTTGACTTGAGTTTTGTAGCATTACAATGAGGTCTTCTGTTTATTATTTGACTTTCTGTTTTGAGTTTTATTATTTGACTTTCTGTTTTGAGTTTCATAATCACCATAATATACACAAAATAAAGCAGCAAAAACATTTGTATAGAAGAAAAACGTTATAATTCGAATAAATGTTAATCCTGGGCTTGCAGTAACCGTCTTCCAAAAATTCCTGCCCAGTTTTCAACAAATTTACCTGACATGAGCCCGCGATCCAAT
>CM042757.1:15602530-15634556 GCA_022496165.2 Catalaphyllia jardinei | reverse complement strand
GTATTATTTGGAGTATGGCCGCCATGTTGCGCGACTCCGTCGTCGTCGTCATCGTGCGTACGCGCCGACGAGCAATGCCGCTAACCATGATCATCATGAGAAAATCAACTCATGGGTTTCCATTTCTTTCCTATGAGTATGGGGCTCCGCTTGGCGGCCCTTCGGGCTGCCGGAGCTCCGCTAAAACGCATCAAACGTCGGACGAACTTAGCCGGAGGAATTTGAAAACGCAGCAATCACTGATCATTTTGTATTTGTGCTTGAAAAAAATTCGGTCAGGGAGATCACAAAATTTTCTCTTCTCATAATTTTCAAAGTGTTTTTCGTCCACACGAAAACGAGAAGCTGGCGTTTTCAAATTTCTCCGGTTTGAAGAGCGTTTTCGAAACGCTCCGTTTTAAACGGAGTGTGGACGGTAGACCTAGGCGCAGAAATAAACGAAGCTGCGTTTTCAAGTTTTACCGACGTTATGTGGACGTTGCCTCAGCAAGCATATTACACATTTTACATCGATTGACTCAATCCTATTTTTTGGCAGAATTCTCGAACCCAGTATGGCAGTTGGATTATATTTTCAGTGAAAAGTACTCGTCGAGTAACAGATTTCTCAATGCGGACAGAATTGACGAGCTGAATCAACAGCTACTCAACCAAACAAGTCACAGATTCTGGAAGGGATACGTGTTTTCTCGAGAGACCAACTACCAACCTATGCCTTACTCCCGATTCAATCTTTACTGCGCAATGAGATTCGTCCATGCTAACGACTTTAACGAATGCATCGGGAAGTATGCTGTACCAGGTGGTTAGTTCGCCATCTTACATCATTATTAACTTTAATGATATTTCATAGTTTGTTTTATATTAGATCAGGTATTCCACTTAGAATACCAAAATCAAAGCGGTTCGATGTTAACTGCACTGTCTAGAAAGGAGGTTAATAATTTGAAATTGTAAAATATTGAAAGTAGTCAGACATCTTTGTATGCAGTTAGCCATGGTAAATGAAAGCTTTCGCGCGGATTGAATTATTGCACCAAGAGAAGATGAACGGTGCACGAACATCACTCTTAAAGGAGCTGAATCACGGTATTTTAAGTTATTTTGGCCACATATAAAATTACCTTGAGATTGAAGGAACCTGAAATTATCATTTTATTAAGATGGAAAAACACTAAAGAGATAGTAATCAACCGTAAAGAAACAAGGATGGTTAAGGATGGAGAAGATTAACACGGATTATAGACGACTAATTTGAAAAATTTAAGCTTGACATTTTAAGATGTGCAAGCCGTGACGTAGCTCAATCCTTTAAAGTTCGTAAGAGAGCTAATCCTTATTTCTAACTAAAGGTGGTATCTATCCCTTCCGGCTTCAAACATCCCAGGAGGGCCCGGAAAAAGCCAATCCTAAGATACGAATTTTCCTTACGTAGACAACCCAAGAAACTTAACTTGTATTTTGATCCTCCATGAAAACATCCAGGCAATGCGCGTGATAAAACTGGATGCAATATCTAAAAATAGCTTGGAAGGTATTTAAACGCCTATATGGGGAATTAACTCCCTTACGCTTCATCTTCTCTTACTTGCACGTTGAGTGATTAGCTCAGGTCTTTTGTAGATAGCACCTTTTAGATGAGACAAGAATTTCACGGTAGCTTCGAATGTGTCGTAACAATTTTACTCTAGATTCGCTTAAATTTTTGTGTTCAACGATTAGATGTCCTTCAACGAGCAGAGGATTCCATCTGGGCCTTTCCACAAATATCAGCAGTTTCCTAGTTCAAAAGTGTATTATGACATTTAGAAGTTTTTTTAATTTCCGGAAATATATTTAGGCGATTTTCCGTGATATTTCTGTAAAGGCCCAATTCTATCCTAAGCTTTGTTTCAGTTATTGCACGGAATCAGAATAGAACCATTCATATTGTGTATAAATTGGTACATATTGTTGTGTATTGAGTTTTAACTAGCTCTGTCATGAAAATTGATGATTTTCTGCTGAACATTTATAAAGGCGTCAAAACCGGTTTTTACTATGAAGTTTAGGAGAAATTCAAGTTTATCTTTGTAGTTATATTTAGCAGGTTAGGGACGGGGGCGGTACGTTATTTTTGGAGGGGTGGTTGGTGGGCTATTTTCGAAAAAAAAAATCTCGCTCGGTAGAAACTGCTGGACTAAAATCTTACAACGGGGAGCCATGGCGAAAAACTCAAGCAAGTGCTTTCTGCTATCATTGTTATGATTTTTGATGTCAAAAAAAAAAATTGCACAAGCTACTTCCCACTCAAAAAAGTCATGCAAAACCTAAACGTGAGAACAGAATTCATGCCCAAGGAAAATTGCTTAACACCCCTTCCCCTGAAGAAAATAATGGTCCGTACCTCAGCTATCTAAGCAGGTACGTTCTACTACAAATACACGTTACATTTTAGTTAGGATCATCCATTCATACTCTATTTTATTTCTACAGTTCATCGTCGCTTTAACGGTTTAGCGCGACTCAGGAAAGTTTGATAAAAACATCCGCCTTGAAGTGTTTGTACTTCAAGACATGCAGTTGTTTTAGTAGAATCACATTATTACTGTAAAGTACGCATCTAAAATTGAGTTTTATTGGTTCAAATTCTCTGCGAGCCCACACAAAAGAGGAGTTTTACTGAAACAAACCCCGCCCCTTTGTTTTTGAATCCTGTTTATTAGGTCTCTAATTCGGTGTTGCGCAATAAAGCTGTTTCGACGAAGGTTGTCCCACGCAGGCGTAAAAGCGAACGCGACAATGCCGATTGTTATTGTGGGTAATGATAGTTTGGTGTGACTTGATTGAGGTTAGCAGTGTTTCAGGAGGGAAAAGCATAATTACACGTGCTTGTGCTCTTCCTTTTATCATGATAAAATGCCTTAAGCTTCAATCAAGCAACCGTTGGCCAGCATTATCCAAAATACCTTTCGACTTTGTCGCGTACGCTTTTACACTTTTGTCGGACAATCTTTCCCGAAACAGCTGTATATAATTCTGTTTTTTGGACCACACCATGTTTGTTTTCGACAACCGTGGCCTGGTCACTTAGGGGTTGATAGGTCCGCAAAGCATACCTGTGGTTTTACCACTTTGTCTTTTAAGAAAAGGGATAGGTTTAAAAATAGCGCAGTATTTTTAATTGGTGTAAGTGTTAATTTAACTTTTATAGCTTGTACAGTTGTAATTTCTATTAATCTTGTATTTCGTATGCCCGGTCAGCTACTTTTATAAAGATTCAAATCAGAGGTATTTTTTAATGTTAGTGTTTAAGAGGTTTATTATTCTTTAAAAAATAAATAGGTTTACTGGTAACAATGTCATGGTCGTAATTCCAATAATTTATCATGCCCAAATTGTCTTCTATTAACTAATTTCCGGTCAGCACTAGTTTCCATACGTCAAACTGACCTTCCTCTTTCAGTTACAATTACACGAAGTGAATCTCGTTTCAGACTTAGTTTTATTATAAAAATATTCTTTTTCTTATAAATTTCGTTTTGTTTAAAGAAAAAGAACAATAATTTGAACGGACCCCGAGAGTAGAACCCGGGTCAGTGGTAGTTCATTAACCACTACACCAACCGGGTGCTGGCCGCTGGACCCCAAATTTTTTAACTATCTATATTGCAAGCATAAATATATGCAAATTATTCCGGATTGATCCCAAACGAACGCGCCCTAAGGCTTAAACGTCATTTTGACAGATGGAAAGTCAATAGAGTAACTTCCTTATGTAAGCATCACTAAAGTGTCACTCAGGCGTAAATGTCAGTTTCACAGATGGAAACTAGTGTTGACCCTAATTTCCACTTTGCGGCGTGGTTACGATTTTTTGGGTCCAGTATTATTGTCATTTTTTTTTGCACGCGCGGAGTTTCGATGTGTGAAAATTAGTACGTGCAAATTTTGTTGTCAGAAGACCTTGGGAGAGTGCAAGGGAACAACGCAGCCTCAAAATAAATTAATGGCACAGGAAATGGATAGTTCACAACGCTTCGTGGTTCAAGCGATGTTAGGGAGCTTATGGAACGACGACTTCGACGCCTTGTCAAAAGTGAGTTTATATTTTATCTGCGAAATTCGCAACTGTCTAGATCTGTTCAGTACGCCAATGGCTCTAAAAACATATTCTAGCTAGATAAGCAATGACAGCGTTCAGTTCCAAAGGGCGGCAAGAAAATTCCAGAGGCAAGCAAAACATGTACATAGAGGATATTACATGGTGGAGAGGAGATACGAATTTTGTGTTCGAGTGACAAGAACACTATCTCACGAGAACATAAAGTTCATATCTTCGAGCTAAAGTGTATGTTGTTTTTATTATATATGCATACTGATGACGTTGTTGACGATTTTACGAAGATTTGGGAAGACTTTCCAAAATTGTTCCGAAGGCCAGACGAACGTTCCCGAATATTCCAAAAATTGCCAAGACGTTCGAGGAAGACTCGAAGATGTTTCGATCATACACCAACGAATTTAAGTGCAATTTAAGAGACAAGTTTGATATCAGTGAAATCATCGATATCTCCACTTGTGATATGGAAAATACGCCACTCCATTCCCGGATGTAGTTTCGTTTGAATTTTACGAGTGGTGTATTTTCAAGTAAAACACTAGTGTCTATATAGTAAAACGTTTTACAACGCTCGTGCACAGCTATTGTTTTTCACATTAAACCGTTTGTTTGGTGACGTTCCCGTTGCCGTCGTCGTGGGAGGACGTTAATTATCTTGGGCTTGCTACTTTCGGCGGTAGAGGGGTGGGAAATACTACTTTTATTTGCGTCAAAACGTAACATATCTTCTTAAACTGAATTATAAATTTGTGGTGAGCACCATCTCATCTTGATCCTTTAGGAAGTTTTAAAAGCTGTTAGGGTCTGCACGCTTCTTTCGGGTAGAAAACCAGTGTGGAAGTAGTGAAAATTTTAGTCCCCGAATCTAGTCAGGGCCCGTACGAGGACCCCACCAACTGGGAGGGAGAGGCAGTTCTGCACTTTAGACCTTTGGGCTGGTGCTCAGATTCTCAAACTGAACCCGACCATTATTTAACGATCATCTTAACCGGTTTCTTTCGACTTTTACCTCGTTCTAATTTCTTACACAGTTGAATCTCTGTTAAATGGTCACCCTCGGAGGAATGGAAAGTCGCCGCTTGATAAGGCCATGTATATTTTCACCATCGGATTAATTTCTTGGTAAACAGAGTCACTTCAAGACCAGGGGGTACTCACTATTAATGGCCCATACGGGGAGGCTCCGCAAGAAAGGGGTACCTTTTCAGGCTTTTAATATATAAAAGGGTGGGGGTTTTCCAAATTATGGTATATAAAAGGGTAGTGAAAGCGGTCATTTAGGTATTTAAAAGGGCCTTTAATTATAAAATTTCGAATAGATACCCCTTGTGGCTGTATCGGTTTATTTATTAAGTACTACATGAAAATGAGAACAAGGCTTCCTAACGTAGGCATGTGAAAGGGTACCTTTTTCAATGAAAGATATAGAAAAGGGCATCTTTTTCTGCCAAGATGGACCTCGGGGCGGAGCCTCCCTATATTAAACTTTGTTATGTACCTCCCCCTCCCCCCCCCCCACCCCAGGCTTCAAGACAATGTATTTATCACTGGTCACCTTTTATTTCGGACTCTTATCTGCCATCGACTTTTCTTTGGGTGGCCATTTAATAGCCTACGCCTCGTGTGCCACTTTTTTGTTCTTACCACATTTTGACGTCATCTTTGATCTGTTACTGAACAGACGCACGGCAACATATAATAACGACGTCAAAATATTTCAACAAAACCCGAAAGCCGGCCTTTGCCCCGCCTTTGCCCACTTTGGGGAACACGAAAAAAGTCATTTGATCAAGTAATCTCATTGGCTGCTATGCATAGCAAAGAATTGTTGGTCCAGGAAAATCACGCCACTGTTGAACCTGACTCGAGCAACTCAAGCGTCTCTCCTCGTGCAATGAAAACTTACAGCAAAAGCAGAATTGAGCTGCGAAATCTGCAAATTTTAAAGAAATGCCGGAAAGGTCTAGTCAACTTTTGTCATCAGACCAGCCCTATGAGCCAAAAAGCTTGGACGTTGCGTTAAATATGAAAGGAATTGAGAAAATATCCTCGGAAACTTGTGGTTGCGGTAAACCTAGAGGCCAATTGATTCGAGTTTTGAATGAAAGAAGCGTTTGTGACGGCCGGAAACTTTTGTCTTCTGTGGTTGGTGATTCTTAGATTAGTCTGATATTACTGATGTCGGAGTCTCATTTTAGCTGCGATACAGTTAACTGTGAGCTGTGGTTAGCTATACTTGTTTCGCTGCTGTGCCCTAAAATAGACTGGAATACTCGCATCGCCGGGAAAACAAGGTTATGTGTTTATTTTAACCGACTTTAAAAGTGATTCGTATCGTATGATCGTCCGGGTGAGTGTAGTTTTGAAAAGAACTGTTGTTGGCGACTGACGTGTCGACAACCTGAGCGAAAGTCATCTTCAGAGTCAAGTGAATAGTGTTAGTCAGTCGATGATGTTATAAGTCTGGTCCGTTGAAAACGATTGGTCAGTGAAGCCATGATGTTATTAGCTGAAAGACTGGTCTAGTAAAGTTTGTCATCAGTCATTTGTCGGTTTCGATTCGTCTTTTGTTAGTCAAATTGGCCGGTTTGAGGTCCGTATATTGTTAGTCAAAAATAGGTCGGTCTGTTAGAGGTCCGTTTTTCGGTTTCGTTTACGTCGCGAATCAGTCGTTTGTAAGGTGCCGGTAGTTGTTGACATCTGTTAAGAGGCGTTTGCTCTAAGTTAGCGTACCAGCTTTCCAGAGTCAGGCGTTGAAAATTGTTTGTACTGTAGGTTAAGCATTGAGCAGAGTCCCAGGTTTCTGTCAGTCTTACCAACGTAGGAAGCCTGGCAGTCGGAGGATTTGATCTTGTAAACAGCTCCCTGTCTGTTGTTGGGTTCGTCTCGGTCTTTAACGTTGGCCAGTAAGTGCCGTAACGTGGTTGTAGGTTTGTGGGCTACACGGATGTTGTAGGGCTGTAAGATCCGTGAGATGGTCTCAGAAGTACCCTTAATGTAAGGTATAGTCACTGTAGTAACAGGTGTGGGGTTCTTGTTCGTTCAGCTTCAGTAGGTCGGTAAATATTTCGTCTAAAGTCAGCGTTGCAGTTGTTTTTGATAAAAACACGTTCAAGGTATTTGTTTTCGTCACGTAAGCTGTCCGGTGTATCACAAACTAGTTGCGCTCGTCTCGTCAAAGTCTTAATACTCGTGACTTTGTGTGAAGTCGGGTTGTAAGATGATTCGTCAAGTAATCTGTCGGTATGCGTCGGTTTTCTGTACACTGTCGTTCGTAGTTCGTTGTTATCGCGGCTTACCAAATAGTCTAAAAAAGGAAGTTTCCATTTTCTTCGATTTCTTTGGTAAACTGGATGTCGGCGTTCTGTTCGTTAAGGTGGTCGTGGAAAGCGTCAGTTTCGTCTTTGTGAACGGCGGTAAAGGTGTCGTCAACGCAGCGTAACCAGAGCGGTATTGTTTTTCGGCAAGTTGCAAGGGCGCGTTCCTCAACGTGTTGCATCACAATTTCTGCGACAACAACAGAAACAGGCGACCCCATGGCTGTTCCATGTAACTGTTTGTAGTGGTTACCGTTGTACTGCAAGTAAGTCGATGTAAGGCAGAGGTTCAGTAAGTCCATGATGTCTTCGGTCGGTAACGGTGGATTGTTGTATAGCTGTCTCGGTACAATGTAACGCCATATGTGAAGTATATATGAAATAATTCATATTTGTACTGCGGTTGTAGATGAATGTGAAGAGTGATCATTGCAGTAAATTTTCCAATTTAAGCAATTGGAAAGAAGAAGCCTGAAAAAAATCAGGGCTTCAACGGGATTCGAACCCATGACCTCCGCGATACCGGTGCGATGCTCTACCAACTGAGCTATGAAGCCACACATTGGGAGCGAGGTCATAGTTAGTAACTATGTTAACGCCAATTGAAGTGGAATACTGGTGAACAGTGATTTCACATCAAAAGACACAAGTTTGTAGTCGTCAGGTATCTGTACTGTCTTAATAGCGTCAATAAAGTTCTCGGTCGATTGTAGTTTTCTTCTTGATTTGTTAGGGGTTGCAGTATGTTCGTCAAGTACTTCGACAGTTGATACGCAGGGGACCCACAAAATGAGACTAAACATGACTGAACACAAACGAGCCACGAGAAATGGTGATGCGAACAATCACATTGTTGTGCATCATCAACTGACAAACCACAACATTGACTGGGACTCTGCTCAATGCTTAACCTACAGCACAAGCTATTTTCAACGCCTGACTCTGGAAAGCTGGTACGCTAACTTAGAACAAACGCCTCTTAACAGATGTCAACAACTACCGGCACCTTACAAACGACTTATTCGCGACGTAAACGAAACCGACAAACGGATCTCTAATTAATTTTGGTTGACAATATACGGACCTAAAACCGACCAATTTGACTAACAAAAGACGGATCGAAACCGACCAATGACTGATGACAAACTTTACACGAGTCTTTCAGCCAATAACATCATGGCTTAACTGACCAATCGTTTTCAACGGACCAGACTTGTAACATCATCGACTGACTAACACTATTCACTTGACTCTGAAGATGACTTCTATGGTCAGCCTCCCACCAGCTGGGATTCTTTATAGTTTATGTTCTATTTGAAATATTCAGTTACTTATTTACAGTATCCCAATTAGCACTACAGTGTTAAATACAGTGCTTAATATTGTTATTGTCATTGTTATTGTTATTATGGTGTGTCCCAAATCACAGCAATGTCATGCTGGAGGTTCTGGCGCAAGCTGCAACTAGCAGCCTCAGCAATCCAAAACTTGTCTCAGGATACGGACCAGTTGGCTATTTACACAACGCGGTCGAGGAGTTCAACTTGGGACTACCGAGAACAAAGTCCAGATAGCAGTAGGGTGGAGGATTTGAACCAGAGACCTCCAGATCTCAAATCCAGCGCCCTAAACCACTCGGCCACGCTGCCTCCCTAAATTACAATTGTTTAAAGACAAATCGTTGTTGTTCTTGTGGCAGCAACATAACCCATCAGTACAACTATAGAAACAAAATCATGATCACTCAATTGGCACATTAAAAATTTTTTATCTTATTAACCTTCACCATTATCGAAATCTCCTGACCTCTGCTTTTGAGTTGTCCCAAAGCTCTCCTGTAACTACAATTCGGAAAATCCCTCAGGATGCTTTGCAATGCATTGTCCAACTCTTCTTCGCTAAATCCGCTATAAAGATCTCTCACTGACAGGTTGAAGTCTCGCATTCTTCGCCTGACCGTTGACAAGGAAATTAACAAAATTTCAAAAATCTGTCCAACATGCCCACTGTGTTCTAATGGCAATTCATAGCAGTCGTTGCTACTCCTCCCTAGAATTCTGAGAGATCTTGCTGTCTCGCAAATGAGAGGCTCTGCTTCCCTTAAGTTTGGATTACTTGCTGTTAATCGGATATGCCCAAACAACTGATCCAGCCTGAAAGCTAAATAATCTATCATGTCTTCGCTGACATTACAACCGTTCAACTGCCTAAAAATACTTAAAACTGCGTCTCGCACCAAACGCAGCAAGACCAATTTCTCGTCCGTCATGTTTGATATTATTACCGACAACAAAGGCTCCTGGGATATGTCGTATAATCCCGGACTCATGGGTACTCATGGACAAAAGGACCTTCATAAAATGAACTTTCACCACTGTTACCATCATAAAATGGTCATAAAATGACGTTTCGTAAAATGACCGCTGACCATCAAACGATGAGACTTATGCATCAAGAAGCGAAACCAAACGGCCTTCACAAAATGACCTTTTTACCTTGATAAAATGACCTTGGACTATCAAACAATGGGACGTTATCAAAAAATGCGGCACTATTGGCAAACCATAGTACCTTCATAAAATGAATTCTCACCATCAATTCTCAACACAGAACGAAAATGCAACTGATTCAACATTAAATGCGAAAAGTAGAGCATAAAATGCAAGATCAGTACAATGAAATTCGACTTTAATTTTGACACCAATTCCGCTCCATTGACTTCCGCTCAAGTTGTCGAAACGTCAGTCACCAACAATTCTTTTCAGAACTACACTCACCCGAACGATCACACAATACGAACTACTGATACTCCTGGGTTCAAACCATTTACCATGTTTAAAAGTGATGTTTTCATGTTTCATTCCTGACATCAATCAGTGTGTCAACAGTTATTTTTAGACTGATAAAAGTTTAAATTTTTAAAATAAATTAATCTCAGAAACATTTTGTCTACAGGATTTGTTAAATTCGAGATAAAACTATGGTTCTCGGCTCACCAACACCAATTTTGTGCTTTGTTTAGTCTCGCTCGGCTGCCGACTGAGACTGCTCGAGTATTTTTTATGAATCTTTTTCTCAAAGAAACGGCTTTATCTTTCTTCTTCCCGCTTTTCGAACCTGTTTAATGCCTCGGCAAGACTTTTGTACCTTATCTTTTGCCCAGCTCCGTAAAATGTTATGTAAATTCTTAAAACTTTCCGCCATTTTAAAACAGAGGCAAAAACTCTGTAATGACGACGTCAATCGTGCGTCTGTCCGCTAATAGATCATACGCAAGAACCAATCAAAATGCGAGAATAACTTGGGTTATTATATAATCTGCAGTTATTTAAGCAATAGACCACACGTTTCTGTGGGTTATAAGCTGATAAACCACGCGGGATGTTGGTAGAACACGAGAAAAATTTGTAAACCACGAGCCGCAGGCGAGTGGTTTACGAATTCTTCGAGTGTTCTACCAACATCCCAAGTGGTTTATCAGCCTATAGCCCATAGAAAACTTGTGGTCTATTGCTTTTATATAATAATTCAGAAGACGCGCGATTTTTCCGTGGGTTTACCGGCACAATAACCCGCAGCTGATTGACCAATCAGAGCGCGCGCATTGATTTGGTTATTATATAAGACGTCATGGGCGCTGATTTCGAAAATTCACTGTACGCTTAGAGAGTTCAATGTATAATCTAATTAATGGAACCTCATTTAGAGTTGGATTTCTGGATATAAGTTTTCTCGACCTAAACCGAGTTTTAACGTTTATAGTGAAGATTCGGTTATTTCCCCGTATTGTCCAAATTCACCGATACATATGTCGAGTGCTCAGTTTCTGAAAAAAACTGTGGCGAAAAAGGAAAAGTTACAAGTACATCAACGTGGAACTCGAGTAACTGTAGTTTTTATCTTCATTTGTAATTTGCATTTCGATCTGCATGTACTTGTATCGAGCACTCCTACGATTGTGTGTAAACACTTTTATTTTTCTTTGTTCATTTTGATAAACTATAAATTCTGACAGGTAAAGGAACTGACTACTCGCCCAAGTTCACTATAAGCGAAAGTCAGTTTGTCTGCGCCTCGTTGACAATTACGCTCATAGAAAAGTCAGGTTTGTGGTCTATTTGTAAAAAAAACACAAACACATAACTGTTGAATTAAATGACAAGTGAAAACAGGCTGTGGAAGTGTTTCATTTAATCTTAGTTGCTGATAAAAAAAAAAGGCTACAAAGAGCAAAGAGGGTTAAGAAAAAAGGAAATCCCCAAGTGACGAGCGCCGAGGCTGTCGCTGTCCCCAGGAGATCAAGAGTCTGCATCTATTTTCCAAGAAAATGTTCCGTCCGGGAGCAGTTTGCCGTTTCCTCATTGGATGAAGATGGCACGCCACGTTTTAGTTTACTCGTCGTTGCCTGCGCTGGGTTTCGATCATACCTACATCTAAAAAAGTACTTGTTTCCGGACCCGCAGGATACAACATTATACCGCTAAAGAGATCGTGTTATTATCAAAAGTATTTTTGTAGTGGCTCTCCCAAAACCTGTTCAATCTCCGAAATAACGTGTTGACACTGCTCTTCGACCTCAAAGCACTCATCTGAAACGTAGAAAAAGTATCAAGTTTTAAGTCAAAGCGTACAGCCTCCTCAAGCAAAAGTCTTTGGCTAGCTTGCGTAACTCACCTTCCATTAGCTCCGCTAAGAAGGGGATCGTCTCTGGTAAAAGAACCATAAATTCCTCACCCAGTCGAGCGTGGAAACCCTGCAGTACTTTCAGCGCAGCCAGTCGAACCTGAAAGAGTAGAAGATGAACAACAAGGACAATGATTTGTAAGCGTTTTAATTCTCCACCCCTCCCCAGAGGGATTCTTTTTTTCGCTTGACGTCTTGCATATTCCACAAAGCGTTAGCATTAGAGCATTAGCTTTTATATGGAAAAGGGGGGACTTTAGGCCAGGGGAAATTGTTTCACCTCATCAAGGCTCGAAACAGCGTCCTCCTCGCCATGGCACTGTGTGGTAAATTGCTGTTTTCGATATTTGTTTCATTAACATAAGCGATACAGTTTCTGAAAGAGGTACAAAAACATTAGTTCTGGATACTGAAAGGGAATAGAGGCTTTGCACGGCAGTCATGTTGCATGGCAGGGACAATGAAAATATTTTGCACAAGAAAAGAATTTTTCCTCATAGGAAAAAGAATCTATTGTTCCTGCCATGCAACACGGCTGCCGTACAAAACCTTTATAGCATGATTAACTGTTCCAACGAATTTGAGCACGATGTATTGAACAGGTTTTGTCATGACGCGGGTTTAAAAACTCGCAATTTTACAACGGATGTATGACCTCATTAGCGCTTTTGCCACCCAGAAATTAGGCAGTTTTTGAAAGTCAATTATTTTCTCCTCAAATATTCCACCCAAAACTAAGTTTCGCAATTTTTTTGAATGTTTGTAGTCAATTTGTGTCAGCGTGATGTCGTCTCTGCGCTAAGTCGAACCTCGTTCCCAGCGGCGGGAGGAAGAGAGACCTTGGGAACGAGGTTGCGCCAAGTCGTACGTTAATGAACAAAAATGCAAACTGACATCAGCAAATATTCTCCTGTACTTAAGACTGCCTGGTCTCCATAGAAACAGGCCTGCAATAACGTGTATTCAAATACAAATCTATCTGGCCCGGGTTGTTCGAAAGATGGATAACGCTATCCACTGGATAAATCACTATCTAGCGGATAGCGTGGTTTGTTTTGTAACACTTATCCACTGGATAGCGATTTATCCGGTGGATAGCTTTATCCAGCCTTTGAACAACTGGGGCCTGCAGTACAACTTACCATTGCAGAGCTATGTCGGGTTTTCAGAAGCACCTGATAGTTCAAAGGTTTCCACTGCGCGTCACTTCCAGAAGCCACAGCAAAGCGAGCGAGGCATGGGGCCAAATGGTTAGAAAGACGCTCTTTAAATTTCTCTTCGCCTCCAAGTGAGTTTTCGATCTGATCACAGAAAATATCTTCTCAGCATAAACAAGGATAAAAGATTTCGTGGTTACACAGAGAGAACTGCACACGGACTCGCTAGAATGACACCTCAGTGTGGAATTTTTCGGGTCACTCGAGGGGGAGGGGAGGGGAGGGCAGGGAAGAATTAAGCGTGCGATGACTACAAAAATAATTCCCTTTGGTCGGGCTTACTTCACTAAAGTTTAACGCCGGCTTCTTTTAACTGTCTAGGTTTCAAAGCTTACGTTCGAGCTTTCCTTCCTCAAACCCTTACAATGGCACGGCCAACCCCACGCAGCATTTTAACGTACTACTGCTCACAACTTGCTGTACACGTTTGCTCTCCGTCTGGCATCAACCAACATCCTGCAACAGGTTGCCCTGACGTTTGCAACATGAGCGCGACAATGTTGCAATGTGTTGCTCACAACATGTTGTAAGCGTTTGGTGACCCTGTGGCACCATCCAACATCCTGCAAAGGGGTGGCCTCACACGTGCAACATGTGCGCGACAATGATGCAATTAGCCGCGTTTAAATGTCGCAAGCGTTTGGCTAACGACCCCCATGAACTTGTGACTCATCTCTGTGTTGACTCAACTCCTTTTGGACCTTCAGAAAGCTCTGTGTGCCACTAGCTTACCACGAAGTATTACTTAGAGGTTGCATTTTCGCGACAGATTCGTGACAGTGTCACGTAAAGCCGCGCGTGAACAAGCAATACCTGATCTACAAGTGGCTGCATCAAGCACTGAAAGCGATCATTATCCAGGAATCCGTCTGTGTCGTACATGAAACATTTGTGTAAACAATCTAACACATAGTCAAGCAGTGAGCACGTCTTCTGTACTCCTCTTTCTTCAGACAAGTCTGGGAAAAACGTTTCCCCTAGAGAAGCAAGAAAAATCTAAATTATTTAAAAATCTATATAATTTTCAAGCCTTTTAAAACAGCTAATTTGCCCTAATGTGTTTTCATGCATACAACAGACCAGAGACGGAGAACAGAGGTTTCCAATGTGGCCTACAGTCTCGGGCAGGATCAAATTTAATGTATAACAAGTGTGTTATTTCTAAATTTATATCATCACTTTTGGTCGAGCCACAAGAATAACGTCACAAAGTACTATGAATAAATTTATAATAATCCATAATCAACCGATTATCCAATGATAAAACAATGATAATGTCTTTTGATAAGTGATTAGTTACGATTAGAATAGAGGTAAAGAGGCACTCTATGTAACTGACGGATAAATGTCAGCATTTTACAAAATGATAGTTCCGGTTTTCCGTAATCAGTTTGACCAAGAAGCAAGAACCTTAACAGTTTTAATTGATTCAGGAAACTAGATGATTACTAGCCTCTACAGGCGTCCAGTTAGTTGGGTCACAGCACGAAAACCGGCAAGCGAAAAAATAAGGCAGAAGTGCTTCTCTCCTACATTTGCGCACCGCCATTTTTCGAGCAGCGCCCCAACTAATTGAACGCTTGAAGAAGGCAACATATTATCGTATCGATTCCTGACAGATCCAAAATCCCAAAAAAAGTGAGATAGACTGGACGTTTACCTGTCTTCGAGATGTTGGTGGCATCTAGCAGAGAAGCGCAGTTCTTCACAAGATAACCAGCAAACAGGACAAACAAACCCTTCAGCTTTACAGCCACACTGGAAGAAAACAAACGGTTCAAAACTGACCTCAGCTCAAAGGCTTTCGAGAACGTTCCAACCAAACTGAGGACGATGGTGAAAGTACATTAGATGAAGAACAGACTAGAAAGGAAAGAGCTCACAAATCTGAATGAAAGACGAAGGGGCGAGAAGATGACGGAAAGGGGTGGGCGAAATCACTGGCAAACAGCAGAAGAACGAATCCGTGGTGAGCTGGGGTAGACAATTACCTGACGTGTTAAAAAAGTCTTTGATGGACCTTACCTAAAGTGAGAAACCTCAATCCATTACCTGCTGATAGCTTTAGTAGATAAAGAATGAATGCTATACCGAGTAATTGCATTGTGACTAAACTTGATAGACAACAAATGCAAGGAAACGATGTTATGAGCTTGTTATATTTCGATATAAATCTATATCATCTACGGACTGGGCGGGATACAGGTAGCAGAGATTTAAATACTGCGAGATTGTACAACAGTATTACCACGTGAAAATGAAAAACAAAGAAACGAAACTGTCAAGAAAATGGCGGTTCTAAGCTTTCATATAGCAAGTGAAACAAGGTAAAATTAAAAGGAGTTTTCTTACCTGTCGCAGAGACGGTAGAAAACAAGAAGTCGTTCTCTACGGGAAGAAGCTCTAGTTGCCCAGTCTATAAGCTGCAGTAAATAAACGTAGAAGATTTAAATGGCATTGTAATTTCTTCTTTAGATGCACTTTTTAAATATATTTCCAACAGAGCAAAGTTAAAGACCGGATTGCCCGTATCAAATAAAAGTAAAAATACGGCATAAAAAAAAAACTTTTTTCAACTCGAAAACATTCAATCTCACCCGTAGAAACATCGGTCTAAATGAAGCTTCTGAGAGCTTGACCACAAGACACAGGAAGGATTCAATCACACTGCCTTCTGTTTGGTTTACAAGATCATCATCTTCCTGTAAAACAGACAAGAAAGAATTTATGATGAGATACTAAACAACTAACTACTTTCTTGTTTGACGTCACCGCTTGACTACTTCCAGGCTCCAATCCCCGCGAAACTGACGCAGCCGGAAGCGAAATTTCACGTTTTCAGATGGCTACAACACAGTGAAAAAAGACCGATATCATTTAACTTTCGATTTCCGTACGATGTCCATAAAGCAAATAAAAAAAGTGTATCTGTCATACACACTTAAATAGCTTTTCTTTGTCGGTGTCAACAGACTTTCTGCCTTAGACTTGATTCCCAACAATTTCACGTCAGTTTGTTCTAAAATTAACAACACTTGCTTCTTGGTCGTGATGAGCACTAAAATCCAGCGCTTCTAAGAACAAGGTAAACAGGTTTGACTGGTAAGTTTTGATATCTTCCTTCTTCATGACGTTCACACATTCTGCAAGCAGGTTCATCAGTATGGCGACACACTCCTGCAACACACAAAAAAATGAGCAATTAATTACTGACTCGAGGAAAATAGCGAGTGTTGTTTCTCCGAGACGGTCAATAGGCCATATTTGTACTCTCAGTAATGGACTGGCACTAGCTTACAATGGAGGTTCGTGCGGGGCGGAAAAGACTACCTGCATTAGCCTCGGTTGCAAGCTAGTTCCAGTCCGATACCGAGAATACGAATACGGTCTATTGAAACTGTTTCACGTAGGGACAGTCATCAAGCGTTTTGTTATTTTCTCCCAGATCAAAAATGGAACAATCTGCGAAAAGGTTATTTGCTTGACGCCGGCTGGCAAAACAAATTTGACTTTATCGTGTGCGAGTAAAATGTTCAAGCTGTTTCCTTGTAATTAAGTTGGATGATGTAACAACAGGGGTTCAACAAAGGCTGATAGGTGAAGTCAAAAATTGTCTAGGTTGCAAAAAGGTGCTAACGGAGCAAGATAGAAAATAGTATTGGTTTAACATGTCAAATGGTGGGTGACTTAACAGATCAGATAGGAGAATTGTGGTTGTGTTGGGGCATGTATAGTCAAGCCACAGATATTTAATTTTTTTCATATATTTATCCATGAGTCTTCACGAAGGCGGAAACAAACCGAAAACTATGGACACATGCAAAAAAGTCGAAATGATTTGTTCTTTATGCCACGAGAGCGGGAAAATAAAAAATCCGAGTCCCAGACTGTATTTGAACCCGAGATCTCCAGGATGCAGGTCGGGCACTCCAACAACTGACCGATGGCTTAAGGTTTCGCTAAAATAAGTAACTACTATTTCTAGCTCCTGTTACCTTCTGTTTGGTGACGACAATATTGTAACACTGGGACACGGCGGAAATCAAAACCCGGGGTGAAATGTTACAAGCCAGCTCTTTCCTGTACGTGAGAGAAAAAGGCATTAGAAGCTACATTCATACCAGGCACATCAAACGCTCGCTCCGGTCTACACAGGGGATCCCTGTAAAGCACCAAAACGCAAGCCTCATCGTGGTTTCAAGTCTGTTCAAAATTCAGTCGATTTCCATTTTCTACACCTTAAGTGATCTTCACTTACTAATGGGTTCCCCAAAAATATCCAGATAAAACTAATACCTACTAACCAAAGTTTTCTACAAGGGTTAAACAACGTTTTTAATCACTTACGAAGGCGCAGTGAATGCTAAATCTCGGTCGCTCCATAGGCGTTAGACACTTAATCGCTAGTGAGGAGAGTCGCGACATTAGCACACGAATATCAAAACCTTGTATTCTTCTTTATATAATAACCCAAATTATTCTCGCATTTTGATTGGTTCTCGCCTATGATCGATTAGAGGACAGATGCACGATTGACGTCATCATTACAAACTTTTTCCCTCTGCCGTTTTAAAATGGCGGAAAGTTTTGAGAATTAGGATGATATTTTACGTGACTGGGCAAAAGATAAGGTACAAAAAAGTCTTGCCGAGGAATTGAACAAGTTGAGAAGCCAGAAAACGAAAGATAAAGCCGTTTCTTTTAAAAAAGATGATATAGAAATAATTTTCTAGCAACCTCAGTCGGCAGTTGAGCGCGACTAAACCACGCACAAACTTGGTCTTGGTAAGCCGAGAACCACTCCGTTTTCTCGAATTTAACAAACCCAATAAACAAAATGTTTCTGAGATTAATTTATTTAGGGAATTTAACTTTTCCCAGTGTCAAAATTGCTGTTGACTCACTGATTGATGTCAGGAATGAAACATCAAAACATCACTTCTTAAAATTGGCAAAATAAAATACATAACCTTGCTTTCCGATGCGAATGTTCCGGTCCGTTTCAGGCCACAGCAGCGGGCTAAGTATAGCTAACCACAGCTCACAGTCAAATTTGAGAATCACCAACCACAGAAGACAAAAATCTCCACCGTCATTTACGCTCCTTTCATTCAAAACTCGAATCAAATGGCCTCTAGGTTGGCCGCAACCACAAGTTTTCCGAGACAATTTTTTTAACTCCTGCAATTTTCAAGGCAACGTCCAAGCTTTTCGGCTCACAGGGCTGCTCCAATGACAAAAACTGACTTGATTATTCCAGCATTTTCTTCAAGATTTGCAGATTTTGCAGTTCAATTCTGCTTTCGCTGTAAGTTTTCATTCCACGAGAAGCGACGCTCGAGTCAGGTTTGACAGTAGCGTGATTTTCCTCGACCAATCACAATTCTTTGCTACGCATAGCAACCAATGAAACTGCTTCATTTTGAATGTATAGATCACGTCAAATGGCTTTTTTTCGTGCAAAGGCGGGGCAAAGGCGGGGCAAAAGGCCGGCTTTCGCGTTATGTTAAAACGTTTTGAAACAAGAAAGGCTTTTCGTTATTATATAAAACAAATAGATTCCATGTTACTGTGCGTCTGATTCTGCAATAGATCACAGAAGACGTCAAAATGTGGTAAGAACATCAGTGACACACACTCGGCTACGCCTCGTGTGCCACTTTTTTGTTCTTATCACATTTTGACGTCATCTGTGATCTATTACTAAACAGACGCACGGCAACATGGAATCTATTTGTTAATATGATTACGCTTTTGCTGATGTCGCGATTGCGTCCAGTGGGGACATGTTGGAATAAGCATAAGCTAAAGACTTTCCGCCAAACAGCGAACACTTTATGCTTAAGCCAACCACGCCTCCACTGAAGATAACACCAACATACATGTTGTAAGCATAACCATAACAAGAACGCCTATGCTTATGTTTAAGAATGTTTATGCTGATGCTTATGTCGGATGGTTCCCACTAGGGTGCATAACCGTCTTATGCCTTTACTGCGTCGCAAGCTTAAAGTGGTACTACGACCAAAAAAAAGTTCTTTTTTCTTTGGATTTCAAAACCATGTTAACTAAACACTAACTGACCCAAGTTTTAAGTTCTGATTTTAAAAATACACCTGTTTACTTTAACTGGAATTTTCCTTTTTATTGGTCCGCCATTACTTATTTTATAATCTTGAGAGAGCTGGGTCGAGGAGAAAAAGACGTCAAAGACCAGATTAAGAATGCAATGCGTGTGTACGCGGCTTAATTAATATGCAGCACGGGAGTTTTGGGATTTCAGAGCTTTAAACCCGTGTTTTGCATATATAATAAATTGCAGTTACACGCTGAAATGCTAAGCTAGTGAGTAGATGACGTCACTTTCTCTGGATCCAACCCTCTGATGTCCTATCGGTCAGTATTGAACGTGAGTAAAAAAAACTTACACTCAAAATAAACAGCCTTCGGATCAAACTCAAACCTCTAAATTTTGCCAGTTAGGTGTTAAGCGAACACGCTTTCAAAATCGGAAGAAAAAAAGGAAATGATTTTTTGATCATAGTAGCTTAAGGGATGGAAAACCCCCATGATAACTCTTCAATCAAACCATGTAAAAACAGATACTTACCTAAGCAAAATTAATCGATCCTTTAATTGTGCCTCAACAGACGAGTGCTTTGTAGCTTCGGATTGTTTCTGCTGGTCCTCAGCAGTGTCCCCTCCGATAAGCGATGGTTTTGTTACCTGCAACAAAAGTGTCATTAGTTACCGAATGGGTCGGGGTGTAAGTCTTAAAACTGTTGAAATGCATTAATAGAGATTTTACAATAACTCCAACTCTAATTTTCATTGTCAGTAAGGGGACATGAATTTATGACACAACGAGCGCCGAGAGCTGACAATTTGACGATTTGTTACTGTAAAAACAAATTGACGGCAGTTTTTAATTCGCCTGCATGTCCTGTTATTGACAATGAATTTCGTCATAACATTGTCACATACGTCTGCAGATCCACAGCTACTTTAACAATGTTATGACGAAATTCATGATCAACAGGACAAAAAACTGCCGTCGATTTGTTAAAACGACAACAGCCTAAAATACCAAATAAAGCCAAAGAATAAAGTAACCACAATTAGGATAAAATCAATTGACTTTTCGAGCAGAGATAGTCATCGTAGCAACTTGTCTATAGTGCAATAACTGATTGCCACTGCTAAACAAATCGTATGCCCCATTCACCCCAATTTAAAGTAGGTTAGGCTTGTCCAATTTGTCAATAACACTGTCCAGTTATCTTGGAGACAAATTTCAAACCTTGCTTGTTACGTTATTTTAATCAAATGTATTTCACATTGTTTACTTGTGGGTGCACCCTGTATGAGCAACTTAGTTTTAACGTTGTTCAGTCAAGCCAATTTTTAAATATTTTTGATTTGTCCGTATGCCGAACAGGGTATTAGTTCTAGGAAGTTTCCTTTTACATGCTGTTAAGACATCTTGTAAAAAAATAATTCATATTATTTCGTCTTGCCTGTAAAGCCTGAAAACGCCTGCAAATGACTGGGAACAAATAACCAATTGTTTTAAGTGGGTGCAACTCGAAGGATTCTTGAGTCTTACAGCAAGCCAATTAATGATGAAGGCCAAATACTTATTGACCGAGTTAGCTCGGGCTGGCCGGGAAAATGTTTCATTTTGCAGTGTCATTTTTCATGCACTTTGCTAAGTTCAGTCCGAGACCCCTGGGAAAATAACTTCCGTTCGGCCCTACCACTGAGTCAATAAGTTCATACAATTTCGATTCCGCTGTAGACAACCCACCTGAATTAAAATATCCACTAAGTAAGGGCTGAGAAAGTGAGGTAACGCTTCGGTAGCCTTACAAAGAGAGGTTACGCAACACAGTGTCAGAAGATTGTTCCTGAAAAAAGAAAAAACGATCACTACATGTTGAGAGTTAAAGTGGAAATAAATTCCTTCAAGCCACAGATAGATCTCAATACGTAAAATACAACTTATATACCAAGATCGCTTTCTGTTCAACCAAAAATACCAAACTTTTTAAACGGAGCTGAAGAGCACTGGGAAGTTTCCGGAAAATCGGAAAATTGCAAAATTTCGGAAATGCGAACCACTCAACCGAAAAACCTAGAAATTGAGGATGAAAATCAAATGGAACAGAAATTCTTGGGAAGAAATTTCCGGAAATTTGGGTCTAACTCACTAACTCTGTGTCAAAACGAGTCTTCCTGCAAAACTATTCATATGAAAATGCTTTTGGACTACAGGGTCATATTCATTCTAATCAAACTCATTTTCATATCCATGATATGAAAGGTTTTGAAACGGAGGCACTAAAGGTAATTCAGAAATGACTTATTGCTTAGAAATGCTTGCAGCCTAAAAATTAAAAAAAAATGGACTTCAAAATCTTGGTTACATTTTCCAAGTTCGTTAAACAAATGAATGTTGTGTACCTTTCCTGCCCAGTCCTTTTGAGTAACTTGATGACAGACGGCATAAACTGGGGTAGGAACGGAATGCAGTGTGCCTTTAAACCGCTGACCGCTTCTGCTGCACAAAGCAAAGCACTGGAGGCAACCTACGAGTCCAAAAAAAATATTGACATAAATAACCTAGTAGCTTCCGGGTATCGTTCCAGGTTAAGGTTTGCCGATGAAGACGCAGTGAAATGTCCAATTCTTGCAGTAAAATTATTGAAGTAAAGTAAGTAATTCTTCCCATAATACACGCCTGAAAAGAATCATGCCGGGTAGTTGCATTCAGGGTTGCCAAGTCTTGGAATTGTTTTGTTTAAAACAACTGCCACGATTTCCCGCAGACACTTGTCGTAGAGGAAATCGGGCATTGCTTACAATTCGGACCTTTCGATTCTAACTTCACCACAGATTTTTTTGTCAATCAATAGGGGGGCTCGTTTCTTGGAAGCACCGGAACACTTTTTGAACTCGCAAAGCCTTGTTTTAGGTAATCGGTATTTAAAGACAAAGACGTGTATACGCCTGAAACTTCTTGTACGAAGGGGACCTCTGTTCACATTGGGAATATGTGCGAAAGACAACTCTGAAGTCGTAAGGTTTGAGATTTTGCTACGGCTTTCGGGTGCGAAAACTTTTCAAGACCTTCGAGAAACGGGCCCCAGGGCGGGTTGTTCGAAAACCGGTTAACCCTAACCCAAAATTAAAATTTAACGGAAGTTTCGATTTTTCTTCAAGAAAATTACTTTTCACTGCTTATGTTCGGTGTATTTTGAGATTAATCAAGCTCAAAACTGAAGGACAGACAATATCAACATAAAATCTCACCGAAAAGTTCCAAAACGAAAATCAAAATTCTCGCTATTCCTGGGTTAGCTTAATCGGACTTTGAACAACCCGACGCAGTAAAGGAAATCATAGATCTGAGTCAAAGGAGTAATACATCACCAAGTTCTCAAACAACAAGTCTAAAAAATATTCGTAAGAGAGTAAAAGAGAGCCAACACTGATTCACCTGTGTATTAGCATCCTTGGAGGAAAACACCTCAATTGCTGCAGATATCACCTGAACATACAAATTAATAATTATTAAAGCATAATGACACTTACAAAGAGGAAGAGGCCACAAACAAGATTGCAAAAAGCAAAAATACTAGCCCACGAGAGAACTTCATCGGGAATTCACTTCGAGGGTTTGCTCTACTTTACTTGAAGGTCCACTACGTTGGGAGTTTCAACGATTTTCTGAGTCTCGTTCTATCGGTATATTCCCTGCATCAATAGGGTTTTGTTTTTAACTCTGTACGAAATATGTGAACTACAGTTATTCTCCTAGTTCTAAATTTCGGTGAACGCGTTTAGCTTAAGTTCATGATAAGTACATTAGGAACTTTGCTCTTTGCAACGAGAGAAAAGTCAACCGCGATATGTCACTGTTTTAACTTGAATAACTTCCATTTGATCAGACAACAGGGTACAGACAGATTACTTGACAACAAATCTACGTACCTCCTTAAACTCGCTGGGATAATCTTTGCATAGCAATCGTGAAAGAAGCTTCAAACTGTACAGCGCGGTTTGTTTGTTTATAATGGACTCCTCACTCTCTCCAGTGCTCCTCGATATTACTAGGAGCTCGGTTACTAGGCCCAGCAGTGCCTCAACCTGTAAATAACAAATTTTACCCAAAATATTTACCATTTTTTTTGGTCAACAACATATTGGCATAGAGACAGGTAGAAATCAAAAATAATTCAGAAAGAAGGAAACGTATCTCAGAAATTAACATTAGGACCAATTGACAGTGAAGCTTCCCTCGCTGGTAATGTCTTTTTATGCGCCTCTAAATGTGTGTTATTAAACTTGTTTATGGTGTTTGCTTTTTACTGCAGTTTTGTTTTGCCCTCTGCTTTAGTTGCTAAATCTTGTTCAAAGAATGGTTCTTAGCTAAATGCTTAACGAGTGTTGATCGAGTGACGGAGAGACAGAAACTCTAGCTGCACAAGTGTCCTCCACACTCTTCAGATGCATAAATAATTCGTTAAACTGAGCTAACTCGGGCTTTTACAAGTACTTGTAATAGAGTCGTAAAGTGTGACGTCACGTTACCATGGCGCTAAAATATTCGGTTCTAAACAACTCGGATTATTTCTTGCACGTAGGTCACACAGTCTTTGTCATCGCTTTGTCCTGAGGTCAAAACACTTCCGAGCCCTGTGTTTTGCAACAAAAGACGCCACTAAGAAGGACAGAGGGTGAAAAGGTCAATTACTATTTCAAAATTATCGCTTTTGTCATAAGAAATAGATCTAAACGGACGCAAATGGTCTACTGCTTTACCCAGTCATGCAACCATCCATCGGAGAGCCATACTTGCAAGTACTTCAAATTTCCGAGCACAGAAAAGGAAAAAGACGAATACAAACGTGGATCCGTCTGATAAGGTTAGTAACAGTATCCGTCGTGATTTTGCCGCTCTAATACAGCATAAATACGGCAGTTTGAATTGAGTGAATGTTCTATTTTCACCGACTAAAAATAAAGTGTCACTGAAATGTAGAAGCGACAAATGTCTTCAACCGCATGCAGTGTTTTTTTTATATCATTCTAGTTTTTATATCATTCTAGTTTGTGAAAGAGTACTTTATTTACGATAATTTTTTAGTTTGCTTTATCTTGCATTACGAACCTTGAAAAAGCTTGAATATAACTGTGACCTGAACCCGAATTTGTTTTCAGTCTGCATTAATAAAAATGTCTTTGTGTAAACATTTCAATCAAGTAATTCTAGTTCCTAATTCCAAAAGCCCCCATTCTGCTGTTTTGAAAGAAATGATTGATTTCAAATATCGAACTGAGAAACACATAGCTTCAAAAAAATAATACTGAGAGAAAATTTCAGGCCAAATGTCAGGTATACACGTATATAAATAATAGATCAAAAGTGTATATGTAGAGAAAACTCTTTAGATCATTTCTCAAGAATGAGACCATGGTAAGATGTAGTTGATATGTGTAAATGTTAAGATAATATTGGTATATGTTTTAACAGTCATTATATACATGTATGTAACAAACTATTTAATTTTGTTTGAAAACAGTGTCAATATGTCGAATAATAATGATAATAATAATAATCATCATCATCACCATCATCATCATCACCATCATCATCATCATCATCATCATCATCATCATCATCAAAATCATCATCAAAATCAAGTAATTATCACATCAGATCAAAAATTAAATGGTGATTTTTTAATTCTCCTTCTACAGAAGAGAAGACAGAATGCCCGGCAAGCACTCAAGGGTGTGTAGCTGTCACTTTAGAGAGGGCAAGAAGTCCAATGGCCCAGAAATTTTTGAGAGGAACAGAGACAAATTATTTGCTGAGCAAAGGGAACCTCCTCCAAAGAAAAAGAAGACTGTGCCCAAGGAGAAGACTTTAAGTGAGTTGGTAGAACATGCTCAAAGAAATCAACCCCCATCTGTTCAAAAGGAGAATGAACAAAGGCCCAAAACAACACAAGAGGTTATCCTTGAGGCAGAACTGGACCTAGCAAAAAGAGGGTTAAAGAATCTAGAGGACAGATTAGACTACAAGAACAGGTGTTACACTGTGACAGAGCTTCCAGAAGATGTTGTTAGAATGGAAACTGGGCTTCCAACAAAGGAAGTCTTTCTGGAATTCAGGTGTATTTTGAAAGAAGAGCGCCATTTTTGAGCAGACGTGTGCAAGCTTGGATTCGGTGAGTGAAAGAAAAAAAAGAAAGGAAAGAACGTTTTTTGAGTAAGGTTTACCCAACATTCTACCTTAGGTGAGTATTGAACATACTTTGGGCAGCACTAGAACAAAAATATAAACCTTATCTGAAGTTGCGATTGGCAAGGCGGACGTAGAATATCACAAGTTTCTCAACTGTATTTTTGTCACAAACGCACCAACCATGAGCCTTGGCGTACTACGCTCGCACCCAGTTATCTTTTCCGTGTAGGCAAAATATTAATGTAAATACCGATTATCACAAATTACATTATCGAGCATTCACCCGGCAGAAATGACTGCAGTGCAAACTAACCTGTCAAAAGAACACTTACGGGCCAATACAATTAATAACACTTTGTGAGATACCTGATCACTCGGATAATTGCCACCACTGTTACTCAGTTTACTGTTGAGAAGTTCCATCGCTTTACGTCTCACTGTACTGTTGCTACTGTGTACAAGCTTCTTGATAACATCAAAAAACACTGATGCAGGTAAAAGGAGATTGACCTTAGAAAAAGAAGACAATAAAACAACAGGTCATATGTTACCTCTTAGAGGATTTACGATTAAATTTACACTGAAAAAGCGGGTTTAGTATAGCTGCTTTTGTAAAAAAAAGATCCGGACGTTTTAATTTTTAGTTCAATTTTCGGAAACTGTTTTATTTCGGACAAATTTCAGACGACAATTTCGGACACTTTGCTGAACCTTAGTTAAAAAACTCAAGCCTGCAAATCAAACACGAATTAGACTGAAGCAACATCTGCACAAATGATAGTTTTACTGCAGCCTTAAGGTTTTAAGAATACACCGACGAAAAAACAAAACATACTCTATCAAGCTGTTATGTTTCTCAAGCAGTGTCCCATCTAGATTTCGTTCCATAAGGCCCAGTATAAAGAAAACAAAGCGCTTTGGAGTTACTTCAAACTTATATACTCTACTGTAAACATTTCGAACGGTTTTATTTTAGGACATTTTTTGTCCGAAAATAAAATTAATGTAGTAATGTACACAACTTGTGCAAAACGATAGTTTGATAAGGCACAAGTCAAACGGATCAAATATTTAACAATCAAATTTAACGTAACAGCTAAATTTGACTCGATCGTGAACAGCAATCAGGCACAAATTCAACATAATGTTTAACTGGGCAAGTGAACAACCTCATGGTTTGATTGAGCATCTAGAAAGTTAACAGCCCAAATTTTTGAAGTTCGTCGTTTTTAATCCGTGTTAACCTTCTCCATCCTTAACCGATCGTTTTTCCTTTAGGGTCTATTTTTATCCATTTGGTGTTTTTCTCTTAGTAAACAATTATTTTCAGGTTTCCTCCAATTTGAAGACAATTTATTTGTACGTGGCCAATAACTCAAAATGCCATAACTAAGCTCCTTTAATGATCCTTTCTTGAGGCAAGAATGTATTAGGCAACCGTGAATCTTTACGTTCCTGTATCCATAACAATGACAGGTAGGTAATGAACAAAATTTACAAAACAAACGTGACTAGAGATAAGTAATCTTAGTAAACAGGAAGATCTGGGGTGGGAAGTCCACAAAGTGGTACTGGATGTAAATGCACTTCTAGCAATAATTATTGAAGAGTCAAAACTCCGGACCTGTCCCCAAAGGTGAGCCATGCATGTCTCAAGGCCATTGAAAGCTAGGAGTCGCAAAGGAGACATCCTATGCATGAGACGGCAGTGGGTAAAACATTTACCACAAGCACCTAGCAGACACTTTGCATGATTTTGATACCTTGTCAACAATTTCATAGGTCTTATGGAGCAAAGCTTTCCAAAATTTCCCAGTAGCATCCTGCGATGCCTGCTCGCCATGCTGTGCCGTTTTCGTCATAAAGTTTAAGGTGTCCTCTAGAAGTCTGAGGAGATATAAACATAAAACAAGTGTCGAATGTTGCTGCTTTTACAACATGTAAGATACAAAATGTAAAAATCTCACTCCAACGCGAAGGTCACATAGCACTTAAATGAGCTGCTCTGCTGAGGTCCAAATATGCAATCATGAATGAAAGTCTCTGGACAAATTTCACTTTTCGTGCTTTTGTACACACCCCAGACGCGAATACAACTTTACCTGCAGAGCTTCTTCCCCCAACCCACATACAATGTTGAAAGCTAGTACCTCCGAGTTTCAACATTGTATATCGTGAGAAATTGGGGGACAGCAATGCGTTAAAATTTCAAAAAAGTAGCAATACCTTTCTCAAACTTTAGTTGTAAGACACAGACAAGGACAAGAGGAAAATCCGTTCAACGGACATTTTAAAAGAGTTGACTTCAGTTCAAAGAGACCTCTACAACTACCACAAATTTTAGACGTAAAGATCGCAATTATATTTAGGGAATTTTAGGTCTTTTTAACTTTGTACATACAGTATAATTATATAAAGTTGAGCATAGTTTTTCTTAATAATTTAACTTCAAATAGTTGATTTTGTTACTTTGTTATGCATATAATTTGTTCTTAGGTTTAGTATTTATGCACGACCCTGTAAGCGGCAGAGCTTTTATTACCATCATGCTTAAATAAAGATTGTCTGTCTGTCTGAATTAGTGTTCATCATGATCAATGTCTCAACGACTTTTGTTGTCTACTGCAGGTCAAGCTACTTCAGTTGATTCCATAACAATAGACGCGCCTTCTAGAAGAATTCCCCCCCCCCCCAAACAACAACAACAACAACTTTATTGACCCTTACACTTGACAGAAATTAAATTAACATGAAATAAAAATCAGAACTGAAAGGGTGTTGGCTTCCTAAAATAACTAAAAAGTTAACAAGGTTAGGAAGCCAAATTACTTATAATAAATTACAATATTAGGGACACACACACACACACACAAAATGATTATACATAAACGAAATTTACAAGTCATGGGAAGAAAGAAAAAATATATGTTTATATATGTATATATACGATGATTATCAATTTTTATCACTTCATTTTATATATATTTTATATATACATATATATTTGGAATGAAATCCTCAATAATTATGATAAATTATGATAAATGAAGAGTTAAAAAACGTAGAGCAACAAATTACCTGAGGAAGAGAGAATTTAACATTTCTCCTTCAACGTGGACCTGTAGCATAAGATCAAACAATAAGGGTCAATAAATAAAATACAATCAATCATTGAGTAGAAAAAAGTTTAAAAGAATAAAATGCCAGAAACCGTGTCCCACGATTGCCTGTTGATGAGTTTACGACAATTTATAACACAATTATTAAAGTACACCTAACCCCAAAATGTTTTTCGCTAAAACGAATCTACTTTTTGTTGCACGACCGAGTCTGAGGAGAATGGGTCCAGCAGCTGTTGTGACGTCTACCCAGGAAGAACGAATATCTCCCGTCCTCTCATTTCCTTGAGGATGATGCAAAACATATAAGAAAAGTGCGCAGAAACGCCTTCCAGAGGTGCTATCGGCTGTTTATGCAATAACCAAGATTTAAAGAAAGATATACTATACAATTTAATGGCGATGATCGGTCAATAGTACAATAAAAACGTAAACGATTGTTTGTTTTTGTCGAATTATCGAACAAGCGAACTAACTCTGTGAGAACCATTGAAGAACTCTTAGTGGAATTTGTTCCGCAGACTTTCAAACGCTATTTTCGAAATTTTCTGCTGAAAGCCAATCAGCAATTTGTAGAGATACTAACGACAACCTATATCTTGCTATCCCACAGTATTTATAACATATCCGGCAAAGTCGCGCAATCGATATATAAGCTTACTGATACCTAAATAAGTCGCAACTATACGCCGCCAACCAACTCTAATTTCTCGTTTGATTCAGATAAAAGTGGAAGACTAATCCTTTAAAATTACACGATAACAAAATTGTTAGACTTATAGAGTTTTTTGAAGGTTGGGAAGGCGGCAGTTCGATAAAGATTCTGTGCAATAGTGCCGAAAGTATGCCAGCCGCGTAATATTATCTGCAGACCGCTTGGGAGCACATCCTGTTTGCTTATCCGACGAATTTCACGCTAAGCATTGAGAAAAAATTATATCGGTTATTTGGAGTTACGACTTAAAACGGGTAACAATGTGAAATCGGTAATTTTATGAAATGCTTCCTTCCTCCTTGCTTCCCAAAGCTTCAAAAATTAAGGTCCAAACAAATCTACGATTTTCAATCGCCGGATCGAAGCCAGTGTTTTTGGAGGTCACCACGTCTCGAAAACTGCAACACGTACTTCGCTCTAATAAACATGAAGCATTCTAGAAGGTAAAATACAAACTGTTTTAATAGAACAACCATACCTTGACAAAATACATTCTCGCTAACGACAACTGTAAACGGGCTTTATAAACATTTGTGGGAGCCTTGTGTTTAGGTAATGAATTTGCCATCCAAAGCGGTCCTTGGGTTTTCTTTCCTGCTTTTTGTTTTTCTTGTTCTTCCACTAGCTTTGTATCTAGCTTTCCATTCCTAATATACAAGCAGCTCGTCCACAAAGAGTTTTCCCCCGTCGTTGAAATATTGCAAAGTGCTCTCAAAGCTCCAGGCAGTGATTTTGTCGAACGTTTGAACGTGCTCGATCGAAGTTTCTTATTTCGGAGTCTTTGAATCAAAACTTAACTCTGACTCCAGTGATGAAGAAATGATTCTTAAACAAATCCCGGACGTTTTAGTTCCAAAATGTATTGGAACGATTAATTTTGCTTTCCATTTTCTCTGCAAATACAGATAGCTGACTGAGCGCCATTGTGTTTGGTTCCTGGGTAGACGCCATCAGCAACCGCCGCCCCAGACTCCCTAAAACTCGGTCGTGCAACACTTCAAGTGCGACTTTGAGAGAGTATAGAAAATCGAGGATTCAAGCAAATTCAAAAATTTTTGCGCCCAAATGCTTCAAATAACAAGTAGATTCGATTTAGCCCAGAAAATTTTTTGGGGTTAGGTGCACTTTAAAGACTGCTCAAATTTCAACTTCAGCTTTTATTCACAACTAAATGTGTCTCCGATGTTTTATCTATAAGAAATAACTTATTACTGACCTTACTGGCAAAACCCTCACTGTCAAGAAGTGAAGGAATGAGGCTAAGGGAAGTGTATTTGAACTGCCTCAGGTGTTTAGCCGTGTGGGTGTCCACGTCAAACAGAGGTGTCACAGCCAGAAAACTACTGGCACTCTTTCTAGACATTCTGGGCTTGCGACGAACTGTAAAGAGTCAGTCGAGTCATAAGAATAATGGTCTTGAGCGTGATAAACAAATAACTTATTGAAAACCGCTCCAATCAGAAATAAATACATAAATAAACTTTTATCACTGCATACTACAAGACGGCATAATGACGAGGTGTACTTTACAGAAAATTTCTAATTTTCAGTGGCATCCAGCATCAGAAAGGTACTCAACTCATGTGATTTGTTTTTCTCAAAAGGATCTTTCCTTCAAACACGGGGAATACACATTTCATCACACACTGGACTTAATAGATTATGTACGGTTTCTACAGTTTGAGCCAGTCGAAAGTATATAAAACACCTTTGTACCTTCTGGTTTTTCAAGTGGTAGCTGATCAATGTAATGCAACAGTTTTAGCAGAGCCTCCACCTATAAACAACACAAAACAACTGTTTACAACAAACGATCACAAGCAGGGTTGTCAAAGATAGTAGTTTCTGACGTCGAAAATCACGATCTACTTAAAATAAAAATTACGATATCTGATTGGCTATTCTTCTGCTTCGTTGGAAAAGACGGCGGCTTAGCCTTCAACGCAGGCGTATGTTGGCGAAAGAGCGCATTTCTATCAAGCAATCGCCATCTTGGATTCAAACTCGGAAGATACTTCGGGAGATTCTAAAAGGCGTGGCGGCCAATCTCTACTCGATCACGAGTTAACATCGCTAACTTGTAAACACACGGAAAACTGTTTTTGCAGCCGTTTTTTCCATGATCCGCCAAACTAAAAAATCCCGCCAAAACAATTTCCGCAAAAATTTACTACACCGGCGAAATTATAAATACAAACGTCATGAAGAAACTTGTTGCTGTCATTTATTTAAATGCTCACTTTCGTTCAGAAACAAAACAATGAAATGTTATTGCTGATCCATTAACGGAGCAATCAGTCAAACAAGAACTCGATGTAATTGTCTTTAAACATCTCTACATGTTGTTTTACTAATTTCAATATTAAACGCGACTTCCCCAAAATCGCAAAAATTAGTCACGGTACCCAACAGGAAAAACCAGTCATAACACTCGCAGAAATTAGTTCCCGCGAAAGTTTGGTGCCACATGGTAACCTAGAAACCTAAATGCCTAGACAGCTGCAGTTTGCGTTTCTAAGAATAATAATGCTGTTTACGTTTTTTTAAAATTAATGCCAACATTTTCTTCTAATATAGACCTCTTCAGCTTGGGCGGTTTGTTTTCCCATTTCAGATCATG
>CM042757.1:15580025-15602520 GCA_022496165.2 Catalaphyllia jardinei | reverse complement strand
TAGTTCCAGTCCTCTACCATGAATAAGAATATGGGCTACTGCAACAGCTGGTGTCCGTCAAATACTTTACCTGAACATTTGCATCGAAGCTGTTGCAAAGACTTAAACAAAAGTCTGCTCCAAGTGGGTGTTTAACAACTGTAGTCTACAACAGAAGAAAACAAATATCACTTAAGGACGGGGTCTACTTTTATTATGCATGTGTTCTGCGTATCCCTGCTCCCCAGAGTTTCATAGTTTCAAGCGAAACCTCTTCAACATGCCCCGGAAAAAGGGAAACAAATCATTTGCGTTACATTTACACAATACTGTACTCATGCTAAAACTAACCTGGTTCTCATCAGGAGTAGCTTGACTATGAACAACATGTTTCTCCAGTAAGAGAATGACAGCCGTGTGAAGGAACTGGGTGGAGCCAAGAGTGCAGATGAGATGTGTAAACAGTGGCAGCTGGCGGTGCTCGGGAACGTGAGGTGACGCGTCTACAAACACTCTTATCAGCATGGCCACAATGTCATTGAGTGATGCAGAGTCCTTTTTGGTCAGCTGTGGCAACTGTTCTCTCTCACCTGCCTAAAATGTAACCTTCATTTTAGACTCGAAGAAGGATCTTTACACATGCTATTAACTGTTTACTAAATACTGCCTACTTAATGGAGCTCAGTCATGGCATTTTGAGTTATTTTGCCGTGTACAAAATTAAGGGAAGTTAAAGAAACCTACAAATACTTGTTGTAGCTTACTAAGCTAGAAAAGCACCAATAAATGAGCAAGGATGGCTAAGGATGAAGAAGATTAACACAGACTGAAGGTGAAAAATTTAGGCTGAACTTTTCAAGTTGCAGAAACCATGATCCTTTAAGGATCCGCTTTTTGTTTTCTGTTTTCTCATTAGTATGCATAATTCTAGAGTTAAGACGTATGGGTTATTGACCAAGCATGAGGTCAAGATGGCTGGATATTGGCCAAGTTCTTTTTTGTGTGTGTTTATGGACCTCAACTCCATCTCGGTCCAAAAAAAAACAAGGCCAATATCTAGCCATCTTGACTGAACAAACTTGGTCAAAAAAGGATTTATTATATGGCTTTCGGGAAAATTTTTCTTGCAGGACACGGCGAGTAGTCCTGAGCGGGCAAGATAGCTCCATCTTCAGTGCCCACTCGGGTAGCCAATCACAGTACAGAATTTGATTTATCTTGCCTGCTCGCGGAGCTAGGCATATAATGAGGGTTGTTATATAGTTTAGACAGGATCAGAGAAATGAGGCCCAACTTTTTTACTCTTTTAAATGTTTCGAGATGATTTTCCTTTCTCTAATAAAAATTGTTATTAATACGCCTTATTCCAAAATGGCCGCCATTTTAGCATTCTTTTGTTTTCTTGCAAATTAGCCCTTGTTGCCTCGTTCTTAAACTCTAAATTCAAAAGAATATTTTCCCTTAAACGAGGCAACAAGGGCTAATTTGCAAGTAAACAAAAGAATACTCAAATGGCGGCCATTTTGGAATAAGGTGTATGTTTGTTACAGTCCTAAAACAGTTGTTTGTGAAACTTAGCCAATCCAAAACCATAGCACACGCTATTGGATCTTGCATATGGTCTCGGAAAAACTATAGTAAGCCAGCTTAAATACGAGCGGGCAGCCATGGAGCTTTACCAATCTTAATGGATGGGCTTTTTATCATTCTTTAGAGACACTGTTGAGAGGATTTCTTTACAAACTTAGTCTGTTCTCGACGTATCAGACCATGGTTAAGACCAGAAAGTACACAATACGCTGCACATACTTGAATCAAAGCTGGAATAACTGTGTCCAATGTTTTAGTAATGACTTCAAAACTGTAGCTGTCATCTTGACGTACAACACTGGCTCCCATGAACGTGAATATCGACATCACATTATGTAATACCTTTTCCTGGAATAAAGGAAAAAAACAAGTAAAGCCACACAGCAAAGTTCCAAGGATAATCACAAGTATGTAACATACAGCTGCATCAGGATGGAACACATTTTAGCATGCTTACAGTGTTTATAAGTTAAGATAACAACACCTATACGTAAATATACAAGCTCTGCAGTTGGGGGCTTATGAGGAAACTTTGTATTTATTTAAAAACATTAACAGTCCATTATCGGAGGATGCATGGCCTTGTGGTTAGGATGTCGAAATAAGGGGATCGCAGTAGTAGATCATGTTGGGAATTAACCCCGTGGCCGCCTAGGTAGGCCTAGGTAGGCCTAGGTAAATCATTAATATTCAAACTGTCTAGGTACCTGTATACTAATGAAGTGCCTAGGTAAATCATTAATATTCAAACTGTCTAGGTAAAATACGTTCATGCATACTAATTCGGTATAGGTTTACTAATGAGCATCGCTCTAGTACAATACAAACAATAAGGTTGCCTAAACTTGCCCGCTAATAGTTAACCCTGATTGGCTCATGAGAAATCTATTATCTGTTTAAAATAAAAGCGGGCTCTCCGTTTAGCATTTTATTCTTGTCCCAAACGCCAGTTAAAAATATTTTTGAGCGGATAGCTTCCAAACATGCAAGTCGAATCCACATCTAAACCTATGTTAACCGTGGACGAGGCTAATGAGGATAAAATTAGTGCGTTCAAGGAAACTGATGCTACCAAGGATTTGAGAATCAAGAACAGTGTATGCCTCGTCATAGACTTGGAGGGATTCTTTGTGCAAAAGATATTTCAAGTGCGTGAACTGGGTTATTACTCCTGGAATGAACACTTTGGTCGCTATGCTTTCTTCCAACCAGCAGCACTCAAAGACTTGTCTCACAAGGATAAAAAGACAGTAAACTTTGCAAAACATAACATACACGGACTCACTTATCAACCCCGTTACCAAGAGAGGGCTTATGAGTACGATCAAGTAAATAATTTCTTACTGAGATTATACAGTCAATTCAGGACGGAGAAAAGAACTGTGGTAGCCTACAAAGGGGGACATGTTGAAAAAGACTTGTTAAACAAACTGAAAATTCCTTGTCTTGATTTAGAAACTTGGGGCTGTCCAAAATACGAACAGGTAAAGCAAACGATCGTAGAACCGTTAGCGAGCTGTGGGTTTCACTTAAATGATAATATTCACCATTGTCCCATAACAGAATGTCACGCGTTTTGGTTATGGTTTCAAACTTATATCAGGTAAATAAGCAGTTTTCACGTACTGGAATTTTTTGGGAAAAAATGATATTAAAGTTAGTTAACCTAGAAATCGGTTAAGTTTTTATCTGAACTCTTAGCTTTGCTGGCGACAAAGAAAAATAAAATCTGAGCTAACTGCTCTTGTTTTCCGCTCCGTTAGTCACGCACTGAACTCAACTTTCAACCCTAGATTTGCATACAAACTCTCCAACGGAATAGCCCATGGGACAGATCTATCATTGAAATGCTATCAATAGAAGTTCCGAGCGCTAATTAATTGTGAACACGCGACAATAAATGTTTTCGAACAACACCGTTTCTTGAATATTACTTTTATTAGCGAAATGATTAAAATACACAGAGCTTTGAAATGAATACACCAAAATGATAACAGCCACGAAGTGTTTAACACAAAGTAAATCAGGAAATTAGGATGCAATGAACAATAAGACCTGAATCCCCTAACAAAGAAATAAACTCTAATCGAACAACACACTAGATATTGGTTTGAAATACATTTGTATTGGAAGCAAAACACAGTAGGTCTAGATCTCAAGCGCACGCCTAGAGAAAATGTGGCGTTTCTGGCGCTTTTGGCGCTTTTGGCGCTTCTGGCTGTCGTTGCGTATTAACAGTTCGAGATCTCAACAAAAATAAAACAGTTTCAGCGAGTTTTAAACTTTTATGCGAAGGGCAAAAAGGGCATAACACAGGACAAAAGGGCCACAACACGGGACAAAAAGGACTTTTGAGGGACAAAAGGGACAAAACGAGGCCATTCAGGACAAAAGGGCAGAAGGGGCACCTTTTCGGCTCTGTAATAAGATAATTGAGAACTGCATTGCATTCTAATTTCCTGATTTACTTTGTGTTAAACACTTCGTTGTGGAGCTTTCGTTATCAATAAATGTATTTTTTTAAAAAATTCATTTCAAATCTCTATGTATTTGAACCATTTCGCTAATAAAAGTAATATTCAACAAACGTGTTGTTCGAAAATATTTACTGTCGCGTGTTGACAATTAATTAGCGCTCCGAACTTCTATTGTTGTAATTTCAGTTGTATAGCTGTCCCATGGGCTCAGTTTTCCGTTGGAGTTTGTATGCAAATCTAGGGCTGAAAGTAGTGACTAACGGAGCGGAAAACAAGAGCAGCTAAGAAATAATTCTCTCTTCTTAACAAAGCTGAGAGTGCAGATAAAAACATAATAGATATTTTCATGAGCCAAACAGGATTAAAAGAACCCGGCTTCGAAAATCGGAGAACGTTTTCAAAGAAAGCTAGAGAACTTCAGAGATTTTTAAGCGTTCAAAAATTTGCGCTTGTCAATGTTTCCCAATCACGGACTGATACGCAAGCGTTCAAAGCAGTTTGAAATTCGCAAACGTTGGTGAAAAAAGCCATCTTCACGATAATCGTTTCGAAATCGAACAAAGTTGTCAAGTTTCCAGCGAGTTCAAGTTGAATGAAGGAATGACGCTTTCGTTAAAATTGGCGCTTTTATTTTGAACAGGTCATAGAGTTTTTCAACCAGGGTTAACTATTAACGGGCAAGACCGGGCCAGCTTATTGTTTTCATTGTACTAGAGTGACGCTGATTAGTAAACCTATACCGAATTAGTATGCATGAACGTATTTTACCTAGACAGTTTGAATATTAATGATTTACCTAGGCACTTCATTAGTATACAGGTACCTAGACAGTTTGAATATTAATGATCTACCTAGGCCTACCTAGGCCTACCTAGGCGGCCACGGGGTTAATTCCCAACATGATCTACTACTGATCGCGGTTTAAAATCCCGCTCTGACCAAAGTTGTTTTTCAGTGGAACTCCCTGGCCTGCCTCCCACCAGTTGGGATTTTAAAGTTTATTATGTTTATTTTGAAATAATTGTTTCTTTCAATTAAAGTGCCTGCCCGAGAACTACCGATAGATAGGTATGGCTAAGTGCATTGACCACTATAAACATTCAACATTTCAACATTACCAGTCCCAGATTTGGTACGTTATTTGGGATTCGGAGTGACGTTACTGTATGTCGGCATAGACAGCTTACAACTTACTGGGAAGAGCTTAGCTGCTGTGGCAAGAAGCAGCAGGGCCTGGTTGTGTGTCTGTGGACTTTCTGATGACCTTATACACTGAACTACCAACTCCACATCAAATTGGCCCTCGGCAATAAGATCTACAATGAAACAAACAAAAATATCGAACAAGTGTTACCAAAAATCCTTCTAGGACAAAAATTTAATGTTCCAATGTTTGATTTGCAGGACCCAAAAAGTTATTAACAGCTATTAATTGATCCTACTTGTATGAAGCGGTTTTCAATTGTGTCATAAATCCCAATCCCTTTAGCCAATCACAATTAGACACAGACATAACAGTGAACCAATCAAAACTCAGCAGTGTAGTGTAATGTACTGAAAAGTAATGAAACTGTAACGTAGCTGACACGAAGTGCAGAAAAACGTGTGAAAACATGTCACAATTGGTGTTGGTTCTGCTCCTGAAAAACACTCCTTCTATAGAGCTCGGAAAGTAACCTCAGACAATATTTTATGAATGGGCTCCAATTTTACATTGATGTGCAGCATATGGTACAGAAACACAAGTGCAGGAGCTGCACCTTCTGAATTGGCCTTAACACTGTTGAAGGCTTACATCACCTTTCAAACAACATCTTGGTTAGCGAGTGTTGCAGTCCTTCTCAAGCTTTTCCCTATTCCGACTTATAAATATCTATAGACTGTGAGGTCCTGTGGGCATTAAATTTCTACTTTACGGTATTGGAACCAACCTGAAGGAGCAAGGATGTTGTTTGGAGAGAGTCTGTGACAAATGTTATTGATGAGCGTAAACACAAGCTGCATGATGTACTCAGATGCGGTTTGACTGTGATCCAGTTCCAAACACCTGAAAAAGAGTTTACAAAATCATCAATAGCCTTTTAGGTCCAACATCGTGACTTGCAAACACAAGCACATGTACTACATGGGCCGGGGTGGGCCACTCCGCTAGCCTGCTTAAATGAAGGTTGACTTGACTGGACTGCATGCATACATACCTGTAGGTGGATTAACTTATCATTAGGTACCTTGCAACAGTAGCAAACAGAGTTGGCAGTAGTCTGTGAGGTTCATCAATGTTGATCTTATGTTGTATCAGCTCAAGAATGACCGTCACTCTGTGCAAGTGATATGTTTCTTCATTATCAAGGTTATCTTCCTGAGCTTGCCGTGCCCTTCCACAAAAAAGAATCGAAAAAGTTACAATTGCCAGAAGTCAAGTTAAATGCAAAGCCACTACAACAACAACAACAACAACAAAAAACTACAATGAACACTGTCACACTGTTAAGAGAAGGATCTATCCAGTTGTAACTCATTTGACATCAACTTGATTACTTGACATTAATGCAGATACATAGAACTTCATCAATTGTTTTATGGACATTATTAATAAAATGGCTTGTGTTTGTAGTTGATATAACGAGTACAATGATTGGGAGCTAATTCTAGGGCATTATTCTCCCATAATGCCTACGGACAATTATGGGTCTGCAAATTAAAGCAAAAAGGCATAAGATTAGAAACTTATTAACCTTCTATGTTCGGTCTTTACACAAAAATCTCAAACCTCTGCCTTGCCGTATTGACTTCATTATGATATCGCTCAGTCAATGCAGCAGCTCTTGATTTTCGCATAAAAACGAGTAATTAGAGTAGTCAGCTAACCACAGCTGACCACAGAATTGAGTACCATAATAAGGAGTATTGTACCATAAAAAGCACAGAAATCAATTATTAATTTTGCACATGTACAGTGTAATCTCATAGCCACTAACCTCTTCACTTTCTTCTTCTTTGGTTCGTTATCTTTCCTTGCAATTAATTTAAAGATCTCCTCAGATATCAAGTCTGCTGTTAAACTGAGCTGCAAAGCAAAAAATGATTTTTTTTGGACATTTTGGAGATTTTCAGGCTGGATATAGGCCAAATTAGCTTTAGTCTACTCAAAAAGGCATATGCAACATGACAGCAAGCCATTGTTTCCACTAGCGTCATGTTTTAAGACATTTTTGCTCGGGAATGTGCAGAAATCAAAATTTTGAGAAGGTGGCCTTCGTCTTTAGGCTTTTGTTTTCTTTTTTTAATTTGCTTCCTGTTCAAAAAACTTCTGAGAAAGCACCATCAAGACGGGCAAATTCTGCCATTGAGTAGCCAGGAAATTTTGCTCTGACTTTTTTAATCAAATTTCCAAGCATTTTCATGCATATTTCAGGCTCCATTGAGCCAATCACTCTGATCTGGTTATCATTGAAAATAACTTTTCCCTGCAGAAGTTGATTCTAGATGATGCTAATTTGGTCAAAGGTGATAACGTCAAAAGTGGAACAAAGTTGAAGGCTCATCATGGGCAATTACACGCAGCACAGGAGTCAATGGGTTTATTGGAAAATATGCCACTTGTAAAATTCATACAAAACTACATCTGGGAGCCACCAAGTAGAATATTTTCCATATCCTCACTAGTGAGACTATTGATGATGGCACTTTTCGATTTTTTTCCTGGCTGTTTTACATGTTGAAACAGTTCGTCTAAATAATAAAAAACATGAAACTGTACACAGTAGCATATGAATTTTATTATCGCATGTTAAAAGCAATATTTACTCACTCACATTGATTCTATCACTAGAAAATAAAATGCAATCTTTGCATTGCCATATCTTCTACAGTGTATACTACAGACAGTCATTAAAATCCCGCTCTCTTCATTGTGATGGTCACGATGCACGACAAAGTCATCCACAACAATTATAAATTGTTCACAATGAAATGCAGACTTAATCCTGCAAGTGAGTGTAAGTGCAAGAAACTCTAGCAGTGTGTGTGAAACTACAGCCACATTTAAAAATAGTGAGTGCATACATGCAAACATGAACTAAACTTTTTAATATAAACCAGCAAACAAATCATTGAATAACAAATTCAAATCTTCTAACCTCCAGTAATGAATTCTTGACTGCATTTCCTAAGATAACATCTTTCGTTTCTAGTAAAGTGTCCACAAGAATCTTGAACAGATGCTGTTTCACCTCCACTGTTGGGATTGCTTGGAAGAATCGGTTTGAAATCTGAGAAATCCCAAGCATGATCATTGAACATGTAACTAGTGAGTGTAAGCAGCTTACGCTTAAATGGTCAACATAAAATGTCGGATGATTAAGTGACATAGTGAGAGATTAGTCAGATTACAACTATTATTTTGGGGTTTCCACTTATGGAGTCTGAAGCTGTATTTTCTTGTGCATAGTTCTTATCATTTATTAATTTAGGGAGTACAGGGGCTACAAGTACATATGTAGTTCCATGAAGCAGATGGCAAACACTGATTTGAATGCTGTGAAGCACAAACTTCTAAGTAGGTCTGAGGGTATGCTCCCCCAAAAAATGTTTGAATTTTTTTGAGAGGCTCTGAAATGCTATTTTATGCATTCTCTTGAAGACATTTCTTCAAAAACTCAATCTTTTTAAAAGGTCAAAACTCCAAAAATATCAAAGGATTACAAAGACGTTTTGCAATTTTTACCCTATAGTGCTAGCACAATTGAAAATGCAAACCATACACTGTACCCTGATCCCATGCCTCCTCTCTAGCAACAGCTTTGACTGTCCTCAGACAAAGACAGTCAAGGTTCAGTCACATTCCAAAACACCCGTGTTTTCCCCGAATTAATCTCTACAACTTACACACACATTATTTCATCAAATGTACGCAGCTCGCAAGATTTTTAGCCAGCAACTGGCACTTAATGAGAATCATGCTTACAGTCTCCTCACCTGACCAAGTGCAGTCATGATCGGTGCTGGGTGTCCAGGACAGACAGCTGTTCTCAGCAACAACACTCTCAATAGCAATTTCCAACATAAAGAATCCACTTGCAGAAGAGCCACAGTAGCTGGGCTGTACTTCTGTACTATCAGTTGCAGCAGGATACTCTCATCTTCATCTAAGTTGGCTGCACTATCATTGCACTTGTCTGCAAGCTGTTCAAGCACTGGTAGAATGGTCTGCAGCATATCCTGCATAAAGGGACATACATTTTAATGAAGTTAAATGCAATTTAACGGAGTTAACAACAAAGAGCGGCAAAAATAGTTGGTCAGCAGTGTGGAGATACATGCATGCACCAGGATTCCATGTGCTCCTGATTGGAGACATGTTTGCAGCCTTCGCAGAGATGGCATTTTCAAAGAGCCTTGTTTTTGCTTGGGAGTATGTCTTCAAGCTTTCCTCCTTCCATCCCAGTGTGACAGCTACCTCTCCTCTTTCCATGTGGGGGCTCATGGCTTGGTTTCTGGATTTGCCAGCCATGGAAGCTGTGTCTATCTAGGAGCTGGCTGCCAACAGTGAAAGCTCTTGGATGTCTCAGGCATCCAGCCTCCAAGTTGATAAGATCGATGATCTGCCTTGTGGTCTTGTTTTTATTGTTCAACCTTATCCAAAGCTTTGCTTTTTAATATTTTAGCGTTAATATTTTGTAAATATTTACTGTACAAGAAGGCCACTAGTTTTTCAGTGATTACTGACGTATGCTTCCCTCAATAAATGAAGTCGATTATTATTATTATTATTATTATTATTATTTATTTTTTTTTAAAAGATATTTGACTTAGCTAGTGAGGATACTTCAAGATTTGGAATAAATTGGAGATTATTATTATTATTATAACTTGTATAATTTAGGTATAAGCATACCCTTTTTTATTATTGATGTTTAAAATTCTAGTTTTGAATTTTTAAAAATTAACTTTATTTCAGTCTTGTAAGTAATTATTGTGAAGTTTTAATAAATTTGATTGTTATTATTATTATTATTATTATTATTATTATTAGCATGAGATAAACCTACAACTGATCAAAGCAGTAACAACTCCAAAGAAATTTTGCAAATTCAATCTACAAGTTTAAGCCGTAGATATCTAAACCCCTTGTTGTTCATACATGTATGTCAAACTATCCACTATCCAAATTTGAGTGCAAACAAACAAATTCCCTTCGAACTGTAGTTCCAAAAGGTAATTTACTGTAGATGCTTGCATTTAAAAGTTATAATATATATAGTATATAATATACAATTATGTAACTATACAATGTGCCCTCCTGGTGGTTACCATAATGGCTTTGTGGCAACTCCTGAACTTGGGCACAGGATGTACATTATGTACAGTTATATCATATAATTATATAGTTGTCATATATCCACTTGCACTACTGGAATGTAATTATGCAAAATCCATACATGTACCTGTGTTGCAACATTCCTCAGAGATGACAGTATGATTCTTCTGACAAAGGATGGTGTTTCACTGGATACTACATACTGCAACAGGAAGTGCAATGTGTTTTTGATAATCTTCATGTTTGCAGATGGCTTGGAATGAGGCTTACCATGTGGCACGAGTGGTACAAAAAATTCGCCAAAAACTCTGTTAGGGATCAGACCAAAAAGGAAAAAACAAATTAACAACATTTGCAAAATGTGATTAAAAACTATATATTATGTACACTAAACAATCTTTTCACAGGGCAATTAATAGGGGCCGTAATCCATATAACACTCACTATGGCTGAGTATGTTTGATGGACCCTTGATGTTACAGGTGAACTGGCCTGTACTTGACACAATTCACCTAAAAGGTAACAAGTTTGTTATGGGTGTGAAGATCAAGGCTGCAGTTGACTCAGAACTTTAATGACAGCCCTGTTTTATCACTTTTATTTAGCAAACTAGAGAGGGTTGAGGAGAGTGTCATCAAACCAAGACCAAATAGCCAATCACGAAGGACAAACACAATACAGTGACCCAATCAAAACTCTGTGAGAGTAAAGCGTCTTGTCCAAGAACATAATGCAAATGATTGTATCAAAGCTTAATGCAGAATGCAATGTGCTGACCATAAACCATAGTGTAGTACACTCCTACAGACCTGTGTAACTGCTCAGGGTCAGCTGACAGCTCTTCAGCATTGTCAATTAACACCTTGATTAGTGCAGTCATAGGACAAGCGTGGACAGATGACAGCTGAGACTTGAGAGTCTTAAAACAAGCTATGACTGACTTCCTCACTGCAGAGATAGGACTACACAATGGTACCAAGAGGGAGGGAACAACTGCAAAGAAAAGACCATGTTAACACAAAAATGTAATCCATTAATAATCTTGGCAATTGAAGATTTTCCAAAATTGACTTCTTTTTCTACAAAATATCTCCAAGAGAAGACATAAAAATAGCTTTTCAGACACTTTCAATTTCAAAATTTTCTGGGATGTATTTCCCCCAGACCTCCCTAGAGGGTTGTCTCTTTTGCAGTCAAATTAGTGTCAGCCACATGTGCACTTTATGAAACTAGCCCTCTACACCCTAAATTAATGAGAACCCAAGTCAAGGTTAAGTAAGAAGCTGCATAAGAAACTGTGTTGTTTTGTAAGTGGGGTAAGTAACTGACTAGTACTGTAAGTAATGTGAGTAGCTGTATTGTTCTGTAAGTAATGGAGGTGACTGTATTATTTTGTAATCTGTAAAGCTAGCATAATAATAATAATAAAAATAATAATAATAATAATAATAATAAAAAAAGATAAGGTTACACTAAAAATTATCATTTTAAGTTATGGTGTATTAGCAACCTGTACATGTTGACTTGGCCAGTTCCTTCACTGCTTTTCCAGACATGGAACCAAGGCAGGCATTTGCAATATGGAGACACTGAACTTGGAGAAGACTAGACACCCCATCTCCTCCCCTGAGGGGATTTTTACACCAAAGATGTCCCAGGAACTTCAACAACACCAGCTTGTCGGCCAGATGACACTGGAGAACATTTAGGAAAAATAACAAAGAAGAAATTGAAAGGACATAAATGATCATTGCTCAAAGATGTCCTACAAACCTCAACAAGACCAGCTTGTTGCAGATGACACTAGAGTGCATTCACGGAAAAACAATTGAAAGTTTTATTTGAAAAGACATCAATGATCATGATCCACTTAAAGTGGCAATATTATTGTAACTTTAGTCCTGTATTTAAGTACAGTGTATGATATTAATGTATAATCTGTGCAGAAAGAATACTTTTAGCTATGATAGCAGGGTGTGACCACTTTACAGTTACAAATAAAGTATTTTAAATCAAAGAGGACTCTAACCAAATTAATGTAACATATACAGTGTAATGTAACATGTAGATACACGAACTGTATAGGTTTCAACCAGTTTTGGGAATAGAATCTTTATGGTCAACACACTAATTGGATGAAAATGCGGATAAGCAAAACAAAATGGTGGACTTACAATGCCGGGCCCGGTAAGGAGTAAGTAAGTCCATAGCCAGCAAAAATGCACTATAGCTGAAACATACCTCAAATAGATCTTGAAGCAATTTTTTAAACAACACTTGGTGTGATGTTGAAGTGCCACTCCCAAATGCCACTACCTCAAACAGCGATGTTAAAAGCTGAAACAAAAACCAAACTACATGTACATAACTCTATGAGCACTGCAGTTTGGGACCATCATCACAAACCTGTTTAGTGGCAAGGACAAGGGTTTAGGTCTTGGATTTCCAGATCCCAAGCTTGGTATTTACTTAGCCAAGCAGTTTTCAAAGTTTGGACAAGCCAAGGTTGAAAAATTGAGGTCTGGCTGTTAATATTTTTTTTTCCAAGAGCACAAAAAAAAAACCTTTCCAACCTTGAACTGTGGACCTTTGGAAGTTGATGCTAACACAGCCATCTGGTTTTAAATGTTTTGAATCACTTTTAAGGTGGCCAAGTAACAAAAAGGCAGGAGGATGTGTATCACATGTTTGCAAATTAAACAAACACACAAAAATACTATGGCTTGCACTACTTCAATACCATCTGTAACAAGATGTCTGATTCCAAAACCCTTGAAATCACACTACATAATTTACAACCCTCGTCTCCCGAAAACAGACAGAGTGGTGCAGTTGTAACTGCGCTCTTTTACTATTTTTTAATCTCTATGCGAACGTTCAGCTTGTGAAACGTGACATAGTTACCGCCATCATCTACCATTACATACTGACCGAATTTCATTACGCGAAACATGACTCTTGCTGCCTTTCAGCATAAAGGCGTATCTCTTTACATTCTTTGCATAGCATGGGTCTAGCGTGACTTGTAATCGGAGAATTTTGTTTCCGTCTAAGGAAAAATACCTTGACCTTTCAAACAAATATAAATTTACATAATTATGTTAAAAGGGTTTTTGATGAGTGCTGCGGGTTTGATAGTTTTCGCGAGAAAATTCCACCACTGCTTCTGGCAAAGTAAACACGATCTTATTTATCACCGTCAGTGCATTCCATGACTGATGCCAGACGTACAGGTAATACCTTTTTAGCGGATTGAATATTCCTTCGAAAGTGAACAGAAACAAAAATGTCACATTACAAAATCAATCACCTCCTGTTTTGCACATAAAAAGAAAATACAGCTTAACTCTGGATAATTTCAGCCCTAGTAGCCAGCAACTTGTCCCAAATTACATTCTTTATCCTTGCATATGTCCTGACATCCATAGCGAGGGATTTTGGCCCAATTTTGACCAAATAAACATTTCTGCCATCAGCGGTCATTTTTTCTCTGAATAGTTAATTTGCTAACTTGACAAAATTCTCCTGAGTGGTGATATAACAAACAAAGCTGAGAAATGACCTGTAATTGGCTAAGGATGATATCATCTAGTGACGACATTTGGCCGAGTGGGAGTAAGGGTCTCCTCGCCAACAAAACTATAAAAAAAAATAAAAAAAATAAACCGAAGGCCGAGTAAGAACTGCCCAGCCTCCGGCTGCGTGGTCAATAAGGCATACCATGACCTGCACACTGTACAGCTATTATAGTCTTTCCAATTCCAGGGGATGAAGTGACTTCCACATGCATTGTACATGTACGAAGGACAGGGTTGCTTGTCAAAAAAGTTGAAAAGAACCTCTACAGTTAGTACCAAGATGCTGTTTTGTGGGCCTGGCTTGAATTTTATCTCCAGTCACTTTTTCAGCTCAGTACTCCAAAATGTGCTGCAAAAGCTCCCTAAGGGCTACCCAAGTTGCTTTTTTAGCACATAAAAGGTACAACAAGGACCCCTGTCCTTTTTACACGCGAGGCCACCTCCACCCCCCCCCCCCCCTGCTTTAAAATCCCTTCATCATTTTACCTTACTGTACATGCCTTCTGATTGACTGCTATCCTTTACAGGCCACCAGTGTCCTAGGTAGACAGACAAAATATATATACACTGTATATGGTAAATCCTTCAGCAAAAGTCAAAAAATGTTAATTTAAAAAGATCAACTAATTATCCCTAACTAAACTAAATAACCTAAACTGCTACATACATGCTAAAACCTGTTTTACAAGGATGCTGTGTTAAACTCATGCCAAGTGATCTGCTAGCAGTTTAAGTATATCTACATGTAGTACACACTGTTCTTTTTTCTCTCTGTGCTTTTTGATACCTTTACAATATACTACAGTTTATAACATTGACATTAACAATATGTAAATAACACAGGGCAGCCTGGTGTTTTTTTGGAGGTCTCTGTACAGTCTTTTGTTACTGTTCTAATTATTTTTTGTACCATCATTTGCGATGTTGCAAATAAAAGACAATGGCGACAATGAAAATGTGATGCCCAGAGGTTTGCTGGTCTGGGTTGCCATAGCGATCAATTTGAGATTAGTGTCCTCCCCTTCTGCCACTTAAGGCATCTCCTTCCTGACAAATATTTCAATTGAAAGGCTGCGGGCAACAACGTCCCCTAGATTTTTTGGCCATTTTTAAAGTGCTCAAAAGTAGCTGAATTTTGACATGTGGGCTTTGTTTTACCTGAGAAACATTCCTCTGAAGTTTGTTTCGCAGGGTCTCTCTTCGTTGTCTAGAAATAACGTATACAAAACTGACGCGGTTTTCCAAGCGGCATCTATTGTTAAACGAAAAACAAAAGAAACCTTTTGTTTGGCTAAAGTATGACTGATTTCTCACTGTTGTTTCATTGGCTCAAGTGGATAAGCGCTGAACGAAGCTGATACGAATTTGTTTTGTCGTGACACCGGTTTGAGTTGATACGAGGTCAATCAATCAATTTTTTTTTCGTTCTGTTTCTCTACTTCTTTCAAAAACCAACATATCTATTGTAATTGAATTGCCGTTTTTACTCGCTAGGATCTGGTATTGATATGTTTTTAGCTGGAATTGTGATGTATGCTTTCGGCGCGCTTTGGATTAGGTTAGAGTTAAGGTCAGGACACGCTAGGGTTAGCATAGTGTTTGGCCAGGAAAAACAATCACGACTTTTGAAATCTGCTGCAGCATGAATCGATACCTAAATCAAGTCAATGAGTAGTGCCCAGAGAGAGAGGTTGAAAGTTTTTGCAAATGGGCTACGTCAGTGATCGATTCAACGTTTCTATGAGAAATTACTTTTTTGGGGTACAAAACTGCTTGTCCCATGAAATGATTACCTAGTTCTGACAACACAGAAAGAAGAAGCCTTAAGCTAACATACTGCTAATGCCGAAAAAAAGTGAGTGAAATGGAAAATTTATCAGCAAAGGAAGGCTGAAATGCAAAGCAAAACTTACATTTCAGCTGAAGTTTTCTTCTTGCTAACCTGCGATCAGGCATTGTCTTTTTTCGGTTTTTGCTTCAGTTCGCGGCAGGCTTGATCCTATCGCAATTTAAAGTAATCATCTGCTTAGGCGCAAACTATTCTTCATGAACAGGTAAGCTCTGAATTTGTGTTACTGCTTTGCACGCCAAAAGCATACGTCACAATTCCAGCTAAAAACATATCAATACCAGATCCTAGTGAGTAAAAACGGCAATTCAATTGCAGTAGATATGTTGGTTTTTGAAAGTAGAGAAACAGAGCAGAAAAAAAAATTGGACTGACCTCGGCCTCGTATCGAGCCGGCGTCACGACAAAACAAGCTCGAATCCGGACCGTTCAGCGCCTTAGCCACTTGTGCTAGCGAAGCAGAAGAGATTCATGCATTATAGTGACTCCATGGTTTAGCAAAACAAACAGGCTTCTTTTGTATTTCATTCAATGAAAGGTCCTCAGAGGATGCCCTTAGAAAAATGTGTTTTTTCGCGTACGGAATATCTCAAAAAGGAAGCAAACTTCACGGAAAAAACAAGCGGAACATTGCTTGACTCACATAAACAAAACTGCATGCAAAATTTGGAGCATTTCTGACAAAGTTCACTTTTGAGTAAAAAACCTAACGCCCTTTTTCCACCTAGCCCTTCAGTTTTTCACCTCAGTGTCAGTGAAAGGTGGATACCTCGCCGCTTCATGGCTTGGTAAATATCCACCGCTATTCACCTCTACTTTGGTGAATAAAATTTTGTTAACTAAATATGTTGATAGATAGAAACCTCACAGCCTTGTGCCATGAACTGGACTCAATCATTACTGCCTCCTTTGCACTAGTCACATGTAATGAAAGTCCTAAACTAGCCAACACCACATCTTAACTGCATGTAATCTGTAACTAGCTGCTTTATGTTAAGTTTTCAAGTCCCAGTTCTAACTGCATGCAATTCTTTAACCATATTTTGGTTGGGGAAATCAATTCTTACCAATTGAAGTTTGAGAGTTTGCTGGGATGTTCTCTAACAGATTCCCACACAGCCAAAGTGTAATAGCCCCTTTAGCATGATTTAAGCGTTTAGTACTGTGTTTGCCAAGAAATCTAAGCAAGCTTGTTAGGAGTGGTTTTGGGACAGTTCCTGCTGGCTTTTGCTCCAAGTCTTCACTCTACAATATAATTGAAACTTGTTAACATAATTTACTAAAACTATATTTTTGATACATGAAAGAAAAACTAGCATACAGATACTTCTTTAGTATGAGTGACAAAGAGAGCCATAGTGAGAGCAAGTTTTATTACTTCCGGTGCTTTTACTGTATTCTTTTTAAGAATTGAGGTAAAAAGGTCATTATAATAAATAACTCATTAACCTCATCCGTTCGGTCATTACAGGAAAATCTCAGACCTCGGCCTTTATGTACTGACCGAGCTATAGTGAGGTCAAAGGTATACATAAAGGCCGAGCTCTGAGATTTCCCTGTAATGGCCTCGCTCACCATTAGTACATGGTATGCAAATACAGTATTGTGCAAAAGTAATGCAAACGTATTTCGTCGAAATTCGCGGCTTTTCCTGGCTTTTCGACGAAAAAATATCGAATTTTCGATGGAAGCGAATTTTCAACGAAAAGTCACGATAATTCGTGATGCCTATTGTTTCCAACTACGTGAATTTTCGAACGACAATTCGCTCGGAACGAAAATATTCTTCGAATTTTCAAGTGATAATTCGCAGTGTTCGATAAATGACTTAGAACATTTGAGCGAAATATCGCTCTTTGTTTGCTCTGCTTGAACATCTCTACGCAGTTTCTGGACGATAATTTGCCCAGTTCGAATTTGCCGCGACGATTCTTTTCTGATGTCACTTCACAGTGTAAGCTTTACGACAAACTCGTGTCCGTTTATACAACAGTTTTATACAAGACTCACCTATAGTACTTCAAAGGTTCCTTTTACTGTTTACTTCACGTTGAAAGGATCGCATTTCTTACACCATTGTTCTTTGGAGGTTTCTTGGCTCACGTTTGTGGAGCATAAGGGCCGCTTGTTGACACGGCCATGTTTGCGTAACCCAGACTCCGCGCGAACTCGTTTTTGTATTACCATAGCAACCACTTGTGTTGAATACTGCTGGCGTGTCGGCACTCAATCATTCTCATTGAAACTCTTGTGGTAATCATGCCAAAAGTTTCCAATTACACGCGAACAAGAATCGAGCTTCTTTACAAGCAAGGTCTCCGCCCAGCTGAGATATTTAAATTGTTGAAAGGCGAAGGCTTACTCGTCAGCTTTGCCAGTGTAACACGAATTATCAAAAAGCTTCAACTCACCGGCTCCGTGGCAAAGTGTTGTGTGACGTTCAAATTAGCGGCTGCGAAAGATACATTTTTCGGTTTGACGGAAATAATGTTAACCATTCCTTTTTTCTATTCTTTCCATGTTCTTTCTCTTTATTGACATTCAAACTTTCTCCGTCATGGTAACGCCACAGCCCAAGTTACTGTGGGCTCAAAAATAATTTGCCAACATGGCGTACGTGTCACATGGCAAACGTTTAAATCACGAGACAGAGCGAAGGAATTTGTCTGAATTCAACTATTTCAAGAGTTTTCAAACTGGCATGGAATTTATCTGGATTCATGAGTTTTTAAACAAAGCAAGAATTATGTTTGTAAGGTAAGGTGTTCAAAGAATGTTTTCTGCAAACGAACTCTGGAAACGCATCTTGTTGGTATCTGTGTTGAACGCGCGAATGTTCAGCCAAAGTCAAAACAAAGTAAATTTGTTCACTTAGATACGAAATTACAGCGTCAGCTTATAAATAAATATTCTGTCTGCACAAAATATATCTCGTTTCAATGTTGTTTTACATGGGAAAGCGGGCTTCTGTAAACATCGCTAGTTAAGATTCCAGCCATTTGTTCTAATTCGGCGATGAAGCGAATATTGATGCAGAGTTTCAATAATATTGAACTCAATCCAACGCGTTGTTTGTTTACATGTCAAGTTCGTGCAATCCTTGAAAATTCACTATACTTCGAACTTCGATATTTTGAACTTTCGTTTCGTTACATCGAAAATTCGTTACTTCGAATTTCGCTAAAGCGAATAATCAACGAAGTTCGCTAATTTTTCGGGAAGAATTCCAACGAAATCCCTCTCGAAAGTTCGTTGATTTTTCGACGTACATTCGCGAGAACAAAGGGCGAATTTCGACGCATTTCGTTTGCATTACTTTTGCACAATACTGTACCTCAGGCGTCTCGTAATTTCCTGGAAGTCTTGTAACCCTCCACAGATAAGGCAAGATAAATTCAGTGACAGTTTGGCATAGAGTCACTTTACACTGGCCTGTTGCCATGGAAACTACCCTTCCCAGCAGGCAGTTCAGGATTGGATGGAAAACACTATCATCTGAAAGAGTCTTGGCATACTTCATCATACTTAGGACCTGAAAATTAATAATAACACAATAGATAAAGCATTTTATTAGAAACTGTATCATTGGACAATGCAATTCTGGAGTTTTCGTTGGCTTACACTGTAGCCAAGATGGTAATAGACTATATGAGCCATTACAGTATATCTATTACCTATCTTTTGACCCATCACTATTAAATGAATAACAGGGTAAACTAATTAATCTTTAAAAGACAATTAGAATTAGAATCATTATATGTATGTTGAATACCATAATTACTGTAATTCTCTCCACCAAAGACAATTCACAGTTTGGTTTGTACAACTGTCAAGTAAATGAATGGGAAAAATGGTGGCTCTATAAATCTAGATGTGCCATTACAGGTCACAGGTCACAGGTCACAGATGACTTTGCCCTGTGACCTGTAATCTGTAACCTGTGACCAGTGTATTAAAATCTTGTGCATGTATTACACTTACTGTTTCTATAAATTGTTTTTCATTCAGTTTCATCAGGTTTTCTACAAGCCAGCTGATTAATGCAGTATCAGCCAAGGCAAGCTTATCAAGGTCAGAACTGTTTCCATAACTCTTCCACTCTGTCAAAAATTTTCAAAATGACAACCCATGTTACTGCATGTACCTGCATTGGTACGGTACAAGTGAAATCACTTGTAGAAAAGGAAAAAACTGAAATTCAAAAATAAATGTTTTATGCACTGTACCTTTGTTTTTGACAAATTCCTTCATCCCGGACAATAGAGGATGCTGTTCAGTCAGCACAGATTTGCTAACAGTTAATGATAGTCGAATCCCTGTTCTCTGGGACTTGCGTTGAAGAAAAAAGCGACACAATAAACCAAACACAATCTCATCTACAATTGATGGCACAGCACAGGTCACCCAATCACCAACCAGCAAAAGTGATGCTTCCTTGTGGACCTCTTCCCTGTAAATCAGATAACACAGGGGTTTACCAATTATTGATCCGATGAGCATTATATACCAAACAGTCTTAGAATCACACCTCAAATCTTTCTATGAACCTTTGGTAAGAGGACTTACCATGCAGCTTAGATATAAACAAACTATGCATACACCTACATGTGTATGTACGCATATGTGCGTATTTGCGTACATGCCTATGTCAATACGACCACATATGCTCATACGTACGTGTGTATTTGTCTCTTTGTTAATAATTGTGAAATGTCTGAAACATTCCGATAAGATCTCTCGTCAAAAAATCTCCAGCTCTGTTTGACACTAATAATTGTTTACTTTAACAGTAAAATAGCTCTTTCCTTAATGAAAGAATTGTTGATCAAAGTTTCTATATCTCACTTTTTTGGAGGTCTCTGTACAGTCTGTTCTAATTATTTTTTGTACCATTATTTGCAGTGTTGCAAATAAAAGACGATCACGACAATGAAAATGTGATGCCCAGAGGTTTGCTGGTCTGGGTTGCCATAGCGACCACCTTGAGATTAGTGCCCTCCCCTTTGGCATCCCTTTCCTGACCAATATTTCAATTGGCTTGGAGTTCAAATGGAAGCAGAAGAGGGAACTGGAATCTTTGAAATATTATTATTTTAGTATAATTATACGAAAACAGTGGACAGAGTTGAAGGCGTGCGCTGATTGGCTTGTCAAACTCCGAATATCCTGTGCTATTTACCTCCGAGCAACTCGAGCAAAAATGGTGTCTGGTTTACATCCGTGACAAGTGAAGAAATCATCCATTGCAAATTAATTTGTTTGTGGCTTAAAATATATTATCTCACTGTTTTAGTATATATATACTAAAACAACTACTCACCTCAGTGTCGGTGGCTAGTGGTGGATATTTACCTCACCACAGCACAGCTCAGTAAATATCCATCGCTAGCCACCTCCACTTTGGTGAATAGTTGTTATCTACAGTACATCCCACACAGGTGAATAGTACTTTTCGTGCACGCTGATATACGTATAATAGTAAAATAGCTCTTTCCTTAATGAAAGAATTGTTGATCAAAGTTTCTATATCTCACTTCTTGAATTTAGTTAATTTTCTTCAAAGAGAAGTTCTGCGTATCGGCATGTGTCGGCAAATGTTTATTGACTTCATTAATTTACTAGACTCTCATCGAAATTGAAATGGCACAAGTTGGCACAAATTGTTCATTTTAGCAGTAACAAACAGTCTCTTTCTTTGTAAACTGGAAAGTTTCCATGACATGCAGTTTACATTGAGTTTATTAGTTTTTCAACATGTCAAGTAAAATTTCTACATGTTCCAGTACATGTTGGCCAGTCACTTGCACAAACCGCATTCATTTTCTGTCGAAAAATGTTTTTTTTTGGTCATACTTGACTCAAATTGATTGCTCTTTTATGCTAGTTCTACTTGACATAAAGCAGTAAATTGTCTATTCAACAGCAAATTACTCTCTCTCAGCTAATGGAGTGCCAAATTGCAAAATGTTTGTTTCAGCTTTGTCTAGTCTGAAGGCATATGCATATATACCGCATACGCATATTCAAATAATAGAAAACTCTCTCGCGTGCGCTTTGTGGCAAGATGTCAAGCCATTGAACAACAATACAATGTCCCGTTAAGAAAAGGAGCAATATGTTCTAAGCTTATACAATTACCAGTGACCCATACAGGTGTATGCCCGTATACTGTATCGCCTATGTACATATACGCTAAAGCATATACATTTTGCATATTTGGCTGACAAAAATTACAGGTATATTTTGGTTCGCTTTTACCTGAGCTGCACCGTAGGTTATAGTTTCAAAATCTTTGGAACCTAAAACGAGTCACTCAGCTTTGAAAGACCTGTGTCTGCTTATACCCAGTTGAATCTGAACTAGAAAATTGTCAAAAGCTGTAACAGACAAGGCCTCCAAGGATTTCAAAACAATCAAACAGAAAAAACCACCACATGTACAGGTAAATGTACAAACAACAATGTGAGTACTAACCACTCTGAAGACATTTTGTCCAGTAGTTGAAACATCTCATCCACAAACTGTTTGCCCGAAAGATTATTGACAAGTACCTGATAATGTTAAGCAGATTAGTTACTTATGGTGACAACAGTTCTTTTAAAAAAATTAATGTTAAAAAACAAACTAGTAAGAGTGTACCTGTCCTAACTTAAGCACAGAAGCCACAACAGCTGGGTCATCATCCTGTAGCCTTGAAAGTAAG
>CM042757.1:15535892-15564604 GCA_022496165.2 Catalaphyllia jardinei | reverse complement strand
AATAATAATAATAATAATAATAATAATAATAATAATAATAATAATAAATAATAATAAATTGAATATTTAACCAGGATAACCCTTCAGTACAAAGTACTGTTATAACGGGGTCCTGCTGACTAAGAATTAAAAACTAGTAATAAAATAAATACATACTAAAGCAAAAAAAATGCACTAAGTTAAAAAACCATTAAAATCTACAATAAAAACTACAATAAAAATTACAATAAAATTACAATAAAAATTACAAGTAATAATCGTCTAAGGCATTCCTAAATAAAACTCTAGAATGAATGCTTCTTAAACTTAGCGGCAATGAGTTAAAAATCGAGGCACCTAAAAAATAAAAACTACGGCGTGCAAAGTCTAGTTTGACCTTTGGTAGTCTTGCTGTTTTCCCACTGTTTCTAGTGTTTAGAGCGTTATGAAATCTTTGAAAGTAATCTTTAAATGGAAAGCATGCAGTTCCATTAAGGCAGTCAAATACAAAGCAGCACGCTTTCTTTTGTAAAAAGTTGTCAATTGTTAAAATTCGAAGATCACAGTTCTGTGTGCTGCATTTTGGGAAAATGATTTCCAGGCTTCGAGTCTCAATGGAGCGGATCATGCGTTTGCGGGACTCTGACCATCCAAGACTATTATAGCCGCAGTACGTAAATATCGGCATAATCATCGATTGATAAATTCGTTGGGCACTTAAGGGTATCAATGTTGGAACGGATGCGCCGTAGGAGGTTCACTCTTCCTTCTGCCTTCTTGTACATTTTTTGAAAATGCGTTTCAAAATTAAGTGTCGGGTCCAGATGCACGCCGAGGTATTTATAACATGTAGTAGTGTTCATGGGAGAATCATTGACTGATAGCTGGACTTGACAGCCTTGAAACAAATTTAACCGTTTTCCAGTACCAAACAGCATCACCTCGAAAGGAATAGTCCGGGGTATAGTGCAAAACAGCGCCCTTTTCTTTGACTACGTTTTCATAAATCGAGTCATATGTGCCCAGGAGAAACTCCACTATGAAAATTGGAATTAAACACCTAAATGAGACCAATAAGGGCGTAGCTGCATGGAGCTTTATCTGAACACTAATTAACATAATAGGTTCGATTACCAACAGCTTCTCAGGAAAAGAGTCCGCGCTAGTAGACCGGGCTCAAAAGACAGGCGGAAATTGAGCCTGAAATGAAAACAAAAGCGCTTAATAAATATTGTTTCTTCAAGGGCACCATGAAAGGTACTTTGACAGCTAAACAAAGTGTTTTTTTGTCATAAATACCCTGAGTGAGGGTAGAATCCTTTATTTATACCCCCTAAGAGAGACAACGAACATCCCTCACCGTTTCATATGGGAGACCCCTCGGGCATAGTTGTCCAAGTTTTTCAGCTACACTGGTTCTTTAATCCATCCCGCCTATTATCATCTTACAGAAACTGCCTTTAGGCTGTCTTACAAACAGCCTATAGATTACCTGTCACAGATCACAAACACAAAAAGCTCTATTGAACGACCAGAGCCTTACAGCCCAGAAAGGACTGGTGAAGACATTGTACCAAGCTCTAACCCAGACTCCCCTGTGGTGTGCTTCGACGTGTGGTCTGATCTGGAAGAAGAGATTGTGAATTACGTCATCAACTCGCTGGCAACGGATAAAGAACAGTTCACTCATTCCAGTGAAGGCGTTCATGATGAAGGTGCAATATTTGTTTAGGGCTTATTCTTAAGTAGTCAAACGAGAGCAGTACATTTCCTGACATGACATAAAGGTTACATTATCGAAGAAAATAGGAAAAGTGACTCGGAAAACTTTAGATAAAGGGAAACTCCACAACCTCGTTCCCAGGGTCTCTCTTCTCTGCCTCCCTTAGTCGTTGGAGGGGAGGCAGAGAAGAGAGACCCTGGGAACGAAGTTGGAAACTCCAGAGGTGATAAAAAATATTAGGCGAGTAATAAGAAATATATCAATCCCTTACAATAGCAAAAAGAACATCAGCAAAAACAAAGTGGAATTACCAGAATCACAGAGACACCCTCTCCTGGCTTTCTCCCCTGGAAATATCCAGTTTTACTTCACTCTAATTGTTTTCCCGATTTTGGATGAAAAGCCACAACAAACCAAAAAAGTACTAATTTGGTCAAGTTCATTGCTGTAATTAGTTTATAATATGACGAAAGAATACTGCTTTGTCATCTTACAGATGATCCCGCGCAACACAGACTAGAAGAGCTGGAATGCACTGACTATCTCCATACCATTCGCCAGAAGATTCCGAAAATCGGTGAATTATCTTCAAGATTAAAAACCAAACTTGTTCAAGATCCTCTTGTACTGGACAGCCAGGGCAATCTCTTAGAGGAGGAAAACGTTTTAAGGTCAGTAGTTTCTTGACCGAAAGAGTCTTCAAAAAGATTTGGGAGCCGATTTGCTTAATAAAGCTACTTACTACAGCACAAGCTGACAAACACAATTTGGTGCGCCAACGAGTACTACCACAGTGTTGGCTTGCTTATCAGAATCGAAGTGTTTTAAGGCTAAATCAAGCATAAAAAAGAGTCGATAACAGTTTAAAAAGAAGTAAGAGTTGATCCGGAACGACACTGGTGATCATGAACGATCAAATTAAGGAGGTGAGATTCAACAAGCAGCAAAAAAGTCTCAGTCGTCGAGTGTCCCAAAAAATTTTGGAAAGTTCGCTGTAATTTTGGTGAGATTGCACAATATCCAGCCCATGAGAGTGTATAGCATCTGAGGGCCGCGCAAACGATAGCAAGTCTTCCGAACTCTCATCGACTCTCCTTCCTCTCGCTCCGACTTAATCGAGCCCCTATGTAGTGAAATTACAAAGAGATTATGGGAGAAACTTTAAAGGAGTGAGTGTACGCTCTCAGCTATAGTGACTCCTCAGCAAGCACACTCAAACAATAAAGACTGGTTCAGTATTGTTTTTCATTATACGACATTTCGGCTCAGTCTGAGAGCTTAGAATGGGTCAACAACGGAACATAGTGTTTTTAAAAATGACTATTGCGCTTAATTTACAGAATGGATCATCAAGCGCCTTATGATTTGAAAAGTAAAGAGGAAAAGAGACACGCAGACAAGGAAATATTCTTTAAGATTATGCCCAATGATAAAGTGAACGAGGTAACAAAACAACGCTATAAATAGTTGATTATAATGTGGGTTTAATAGTTACAAATGAATGTGACAACCAAGAGTTTTAACTTAACTAGGTGTGAATCGGTTGTAATTCGCTTAATGGACAATCCTCAATGCATAGCAACCCTATAGAAAGAGTCGACTCGACACTAAAGATCTTTTTCCGCTAATAATAGTTGGAATTTATTTAAATGTGTACAGGTGCGACGAATATAAATTCGTGCAATCTTTTATTATGATGTACTAGTCCGAAAATCATTCCCACTAACCTCCCCAAACAAGTCTCCTCTTCTGCTCCTGTGACTTGAATTTTCTCAAAAATTCTCCCAATAAACCTCACTTGCCCAAGTAAAGGACAGAATCCACTCGCCCGGATGGAAAATCCGCAAGTCCCGGGCTATCGGACAGGACTTTCTTCGTTTGTATGTTGGTGTACAAAACGGCCTGAACTGGTTGCGCTTCAACTTATGCTACCTGCCAATGTTATACGACTGGAAATTTTTCCGGGCTACGATCGAATCAATCTTTCATATTGCCATTCAAAGTTCCATACATGGTTAAGGCCCCGTCAAAGCTAGGCCGGAGAAATTTTTATACACAACAATAATCAATACCATCTTGGATTTTTGTTTGAAAAAAATCTCAAGTAGGGGAATCACATGATTATCGTGAGTGTTTTCTGTCCACACGAAATTGAAAATCCGGCATATTTCAAATTTCTACGATTTGGAGAAAGAAATAGGGTAATAAAGGTGCGTTTTCAAATTCTTCAGGGGTAGTGTAGACGGGGCCTAAGTCGTATAAATGATTCAGTTGTCTTTGTACGCAGAATAAATTCACAAATGAAGACAAGGAAATAGAAGACATCGTTAGCCCGGTAGTCGCTTCAAAGCAGTTACTCTGTGTGGAAGAAACACAACAGTTGCTTAAACTGCATGAAAACTGTGAACCAGAAGGTTAGTTTTGTTGTTGTTCTTGTTCTTTATTATATCTGTGAACATGCATGAACTGTCGGTGTTGATATGGTCCGGCGGGCTTAAATACAAGGTTCACGGGTCTCAGTTTTCTTTCTGTAACGTAAATGCGCCTGCCCTTCTAAAGAAACTCTTTTGATTTAAATTGTATTTCAGAGGAGAAATTGGAGTTACCTAAACAGCAGCCGGTTGATGATGTTGTTGAGACCTTCTTGGATGAATCACCAACAGCGTCTGAGAAAAACAGTGAAATAAAGATTGACTTTGTCAACCTAAATGGCGGTAATATTCTAAACGAAAGGGATATCAAAAATGTCCGTTATTGACTGGTCCATGTTTAAAAGAGGATAGCGACTCCTTGTTGTTTTGAGCTCGCGTGGAAGTTATACATGTATATCAAACACGGGTGACCGTGTCTTACCAGATTTAAAAGACAGTTGAAAATACTGCATTTAGCCAGTATTTTTGACTAGCTTTTAGTTTAAGGGATTTGGAAATAGTTATGATTGTCTTGAGTGCTTGATACTTCATCATAATCGAAACTAAAACTAAGGAGAAAACAAAGAAATAAAATAGTAAAAATCTATGCTAATTAAGATCAGATATCCAAACACAGGCACGGTTATCATTCCCTTTGTTTAAACTTGATGAGTTCAGTGTTAATGAGATGTTTGAGAAGTTAAGTATGAACAATGAAATCCAACAGAAAAACGCTGTTATATTTTGCAAACAATTTAATCCCATGAACAGTGCTTCCACATTGTTTCAAAAGAGTGATCTCACAAAATATTAACTTTCCAATGGCTAGCGTTCATTCTTGTGCAAACCGCAGTAAAATTGCCAACTAAAATTTCCTTACATTTTGTCACAAATTGAACTAGCTCTCCATGTTTAGGGGATGAACGAAGTACTTCCAATCTAATAGAAGAACAGCAGTTACTGGAATCACCGTCCCATCTTCCAACTGTAACAGTTAACGATAACAAGAGTAAGAAGTTTATCAGTAGTTTGGAAAGTTTTGACCAATCACCAGAGATAAACAGGTATGTTGTGTTATAGAAAATCTTACAAACAAGCTGAAAATCAACTGATAATACTCAGTTAACTGAGAACTTTATTTAGCTGTTATCGTGGACTAACTGTAAGTGAATTCAAATACCAGTGGGGGAATAAAAGCATTTAGCTAAACCTTGACTCTTAAAAAATATTCCAACACACAAATTTCTCGCCGTTATACAGCGTTAGGTAGTTCTGATCACGAATTAACTTTTGAACCACCTCAAATTTAAATGGAGTAATTATCTTTTGAACTACCCCAGGAAACTGTTTTCAGCCTTTTGTGACGAAATGTTTACTTTGAAGGACTGATATGACTCTGTATGACATCTTTTTCTCTTAAAAAAAATATATTGAACACGAAAGACCGGATTTGACCACATTTCTAAGTGACAGAGAAGAGAGCGCAGCCGAACATTTTAACGAACTTGGTGGTTTTTTTTGGAAGTGTGCCCAAACACTATCTTGAATGTTTTATATATCCTCTCAAATGAAACTAAAACTAATGAGAAGAAGGAGAAATAAAATCGTAAAATTCTAAGCTAATTCGATTATTAAGATCAGACGTACAATCGCTGTCATGGTCATGACTTCCTTTGTTTAAACTTAAAGTATTATCATTGAGTTTGAGAATCAGGTCTAACAAATAAATCGACCTCTTTAGCTTGGGTGGTTTGTTTTCCCATTGCAGACCATGTGATGATACTATTGAGAATTCTTGCTTTGAAATTTCTAAAAAGTCGCTCGTATATGAACGAATAATTTAAGATGGATAAAAGAGAAATTCTCTAGAAAGTATCACGTGGCCTACAATGGGAAAACAAACTGTCCAAGCTAAAATGGTCTAGCTATTTTCTTCTAGTCCACCACTGACCCCAAGCAAGATCAAGCAGTGTGTTCAAAACATATGGGAAAACGAGAAATTACTTTTTAGTGAGCATTTGGCGATGATTTTCCCAGGTGAGTGATACACAAATAACTTGTAGAAGGTTGATAAAATGTATGCGGATGGTCAAGCTATTATACAAACTTTCCACCAATATTGACAGGTAAGGGAAATACCATTGATGCAAGAGCAGAGCGGGTTTCACATAGAATACATACAGACAATCAATTGAACCAGTCAGAACTTGAAGCAAAAGCGAAGACGGCGAATTATCGGAAAACGAGTGCAAACGATTCACGATTGGTTTTGCTTGTCATTTCTTGATTGGCTGCTTTTAAGTAGCCCAGCTTTTTTTTCTTTCTTCCACACAAACTAGGTTGGAAATCGGATTTTTTGCGCTTGCTGGCTCAAAAATATGTTTAATAAACAAAGCCAGGCGAGCGTTCTCTTCAAAATTGTTGGCGCTGAATACGCTTGACTTAAACCTGTCGCGTGAACGTTTTAACCTTGTTAATGTTGCCAAAGTCGATTAAATCGCGAGCGACTTATGTGAACAAGGGAAAAGACTGCGTCTCTGACGTCTTCATGGCTTGCCTGCCGTTAAAATTAAAAAAGGAGTAGAGTGTCTTGAATATGCAGAGCATGATTGCCAAAATCAATAGCACAAACTGTCTTTCACAAACAAACTTGATTGTAACCCACGAGTTTCAAAACCGCCATTCACAGGAAAATTACACTAGGAACGCAAAGAATGGTTACATTGGAATTTCTTTCACAGGAATGCAGCGACAGCCAACATATACCTCGTGTTACACGAGGCAAATAGAAACACTCCTTACATCTTATACACTCTATGCACTTCATTACATGCAAACTAAAATTTACAGAAAAGGGCATGCCCGCAACTAGCAAAGGCTAATCTAATTTAATTTTAACCTAATTTTTGTAACCGAATTACAAAAATATAATAAAACAGAAGTTAACTAATAAAGTAAAAGGGAAAAGAGCAGCATTAAATAATGATAAGAAAAACCGTTTCACTGACCTTATTTAAAAATATTCAAGGTACAGCTACTGTTTATATTTGTTGGAAAAGCTCAGAAGGAGTACCAGAACTTTACATTTTGTATGATCTCAGATATATCTATTTAAGAGTCTTGTAAACCTAAAATGTTGAAAAAAAGGCATTTTTTTGGAGAGATTTAATGCTTGAGGTATTTCATTACACACTTTTGCTCCTATCCAAGGCACTACAAAAACTCCTGAGTAAAGCATCGCGGCACAAGATCGTTTTCGTTTAGAAATTCAGTATTTTCACATACTTTTGTCGTATTTTCTCCGAAATGTTAACATAAAGCGTTTTTTTAGTGCCTAGTACGTCGTCAGGGAGGAAAAAGGGTCGCCCAGCGACTTTAGTTCAGGTGGCAGTAAAGAAATTAATTTTATCAGAGGAATGTTTGGATGGAAAGCTGGAGTTGGGGATACCGTGGAACCCACTAGCTATGTCAACAATAGAAATGGAGAAATGTCAGAAAAACCTGCACAGGCTTTCTTCATGGAGCAAAGACAAAGAAGAACAGGGTGGACAACTTGAGCTACACAAAACTTCATCATATTCAAGGGAAAAGTTTCAAAAAAGCGGCATCCAAGGTTAGGACGTCAGGTTTTTGAAAGTAAGACTGCAGAAAATCCGATGCTTGTTCTGTTTAGTCACTGGCTGGTCAAAAGCACCAAACTGAATCAGTATCCTCATGAGAAACATTTTAGATTAGTTATTTTTCCTTCTCGCGGTTTATTCTTTCGTTTTTTTTTTTTTTCAACTTCTTACTTTAGCTGATTCAAGCTAGACCGTAGAAATATGTTAGCGCCTACGGCTTAACGGGTTTCAGAGGGTTAATATGAACTTGCGTTTTTTCTAAGCCCTGGACTTGTACTGAAGTCTGACAGGCAATCGTAGCGGGGGCTCCTCATTCTCGTAAGAAATGTAGGACCTCTAGTAAGCGCCGTAGTAAGCTACGTCGAATTACACTTAGCCAGAGCTGAACAGTACGCGTTCTAAGGGTGCAAGCTCGAGAGGTACGATTATTTAGACGTAATGTAAGTAAAAGTTTGTTTGTGGCTCAATCCACCATAAGGAAAACGATGGCGACCGGTTCATTTACCTATAATACCTTTGCGCACGAAAACTCCAATTTACCTATAATACCTTTGCGCACGAAAACTCTAAAAGAGCGTATAAAAACACAAAGAAAAATTATAAGTCATTTAAAATCGACAGTTGTGGTAAAATGTACAGCCGCCATCTTTTTTCATACAGTTGATCGAGGTAAACACGGGAGTCTGCAATCACCGGGCAATGGGTTTATTTAAGTGGGACCGCCCTAAGCTTAGTAACCTTATACCGCAACTATACGATTGCACCATATGTAGGTACCTTATCTATAATTTACTTTTTATCACTTTTTTTCTAGACGATGAGACTTTCGCAGGAGTATCTCTTTCTGAGAGCCAAGCAGAAAAGCAGTCAGGTAACAGGAAGATAAAACTCGCTGAAATTTAGTATTGTAGTTGCCAATCCTGGAAGTCACAAGTATCATAATCGTCTCATTGCTTCTTTAGTATCAATACAGTTGTAAAGCACATAATTTGTCAGAAATAAACTCCTCAATGGTAAAGGTCATCTTCAATCACAACTAAACTAAGAAATTACCGAGTTCATGGTGCGAGCACGTCACAGCATTGAAAGTCCGCCTGAAATGATTTCCGTTTAAATTGAATTCCCTGAATCTTATTTGTGTTCTTTCTTTTTCAAGTTACAGGTATCGATAGAAAACAAACCTGTGCTGCTAGCGAAAACTGGAATAGTTTACCTGTTCCAGTGAACATGACAAAACGTCCAGCAAACGTAGTCGCATGTTCGTCGACCACCTGTCAAATTGCGATACAAGGTGGCACTGATTCAGAATACAAAGATCAAAAGAAACTTTCACTTGCAAAAAGAACAACACCCTCTGCCTTTACCCAAACATTTGGTGGCATTGAAGACTTCTTTTTACTGAGGGAGGGTAAAGTGGACTCCTTGAAGTCATTGACGAATGCACTATGCACTCCACCAAGTAAGAGAGAACTATTGCAATCAGTATATTATAAAGTTGAATATAACATAACCGAAAGTCAATTTATGAGTGACCCAAAACCTACCTAAATCTGCAGTTTAAATTGTCCTTATTGCGTTTAACACATCTTGTTTTCGTTCTATTTAAAATAAAGTAATTTTAAGCAAGAAATAGGTGTTGCGTCGTGCCTAGCCATTTTAGTAGAGGGTTATTGCAACACATTCAGCTGGAATTCAGAGCCGGAATTCAGCTAACCCACGATTAGCAAGAAGTTTGATTTCAGTTTTAAAACTTTTTGGTGGTGTTTTCTGTAGATGTTGCTTGTACTTCAGTTTTGATCTTTGATCTCCACAAATTACAAAAAACATAAGCGGGGAAAAACTTTGCAAGAAAAATTAAAACTTCGGTTAACTTTTAATCCTGGATTAGCGTTAAGTAAACCGGCTTTCTAACAACCGGGTCCTGGGTCCGAGTCCGGGTCCTGCGTAATTGTTTTCTGAACATTTTTAAGCTGCTGAATTAAAGTTTGCTATTTCATCCTGCAAACCGAAGACTTCAAACGAGAAAATCTAGTTTGAATAAGAAATGCGAATAAAACAACATATTAACGATGTGACTGCGCTGACTGCGCCTTTTACTTGACTTAGTTTTCATGGCAATAAGTTTCGTGTATGTAGATTTTAGCGATCAAATGCTTGAGGTTTCGCAAAATACTCGAATTATGGTGTCGCAAATAAATTCATCAGTGTAAAAAAAAATACTTCAGTTATTGTAATGGTTAGAAATTATAAAACTGGCTTTGAGAATGAAGTTTAATTCAGTTTATTTCCTCGTCTTTTGCATACAGTATTTTCTGTTTAACTTGTTCAATAGTTTAATATTTCATCCCCTTTCCAGCTAAAATAAAATACACAGCACTGGCGAGAGTACACGCGAGTGACACACGTTTGTAATCTCTGACTAGAAAGGAAAAATTAGCGAAAAATTATAAGGCAATAGAAGCCAAAAGTATGTAAAAAATATTTGTTAAAGACGATTAAACACCATTAGAATTACAAAAGCTGAAAATAATTGTATTTTATGAAAACATTAACAGTTAATTTCTTTGTTTTAGAAAAAGTGGTCAGGGCGGCAAAGGTTCGGCCTTCAGTTTTTACTGCAGACGCAACTGCACAGGACTTCGATAGGGACAAAATCCATTCCGCTAAACAAACAACCGATGCGAAATGTCAAGAACAAATTATAACTGTCGACCTTTCGAGAGAGTTTCAGGAAGTTTTGGACGAGTTGTTGGGGCGTGTGAAACCGCTCCTGTCCAGGCTTCAAGGAAACGGAGTTATTCCACAGACCAAGACTTTGTCAAACTTAAATCCAGACTATACAAGATTCGTTTTGAAACAAGCCCAAATGTCTGTAAAGGAAGGAGATGTTGACAGCAAGGAAAGTCAGGTTTATCGTCTAACTGTGTGCTTGCATGCATTGGTCTCATCTGTTGATCTTTTGATGCAAAGTGGTTTGGAAGCCGCATTAGGTAAGGAGAGGCTTCTCACTACAAGCTTTGCTGTGCTCTTATGGACAGTCAAACCTCCATGATTTAAAGATTGTAAACTGCCCTACAATGGAAAAGCTCTACTTTAAGTGTAAGCTTCCAATATCAACTACCCCTCATTGGTGAAGACATTTGTTTAGTAGAAAAGCTAATGTGCGACAACATCGTGCTGTTTATTTTTGATGACAATCACTGATTTGCCATATACTAAGCGAACCGAACTTAAATTTTTTATTTGTATCAACTAGATTTTTAGGCTCTTCTATTCCTTTCAGGCTGTAGGCAGCAACAACATCATGACTGAACAAATTTCATGCTTAAGTTCTCTTTCTACGTGTTTAGGGTATTTATATAATGACTACAAAGAAAAAAAAATGACTGAGGCAAGTGCCTCGGTTTGCCTCCGTCTCCTTCTTTGTGGCCTTTTAAATAATCTACACTTTTTACGTTAAGTTTCCATCAAGGTAAATATCCACGGTAATATCCAAGGTAAATATCTTAATTTTAATGAAATAATGGTCATCTCCATTTTTATCGGCCCCGCTGTGCACATATTTTATCCAGATTGGCATTTAAAATAGCAAGTCTTCTTTAAAACGATTTAATTTTAAAGTGCATGCCGTAAATATTGATTGTGTCACTAACAGAGTAAGAACTGCATGTTTTGTCTTAGCAACCAGCACAGTCGAGTCACCTTTTTTTCTTTATTTTTATTCTAGCCTACTTAAGTTCTACCCAGGAGAAGTATGGCCATTTGTTAGGAGGAGAGTTGGAGTCAACACGTCGATACCTCGTGGAAACACATTTTACGTTCCAGCAGCCAAAGATTCTTCACCCCAAGCTTTCAAAGCTACTCAATATTGTAGGAAAATGGAGCAAAGAAAAAGATACAAGACGTGTAAACGCCGCTATATTCACATACACTTTTCCTGAGAAGATAAACAAAGAAATCATGGAGACACTGTCGGGTTTACATGGAGTGCAGGCCACATTATATAAGTCAGCCATGGAAGAGAAAACAATTGAAGAAGAAGGAAACTTAGCTGTTTACGTCGTTAATGGTTTAACTATAACTGAGGACTTTCCATGGGATAGATTTGACTTTGTGTTGGAATATGACCTGAGTGGAGACATGAAGAGAGAGGCGCTTTCTTGCAGCACCAGACTAAGAGCTCATATAAACCTGAGGACAGTAGCAAAGGCTCTCCTAGATAAACAGCCGGTCGAATGCAAAGGTTGGTGATAGATTTTTCTCATTTTTGCAGCTGTTGAGTAAGACCACTCCTCTTACTCCTTCTGAGGCTATCCAAGCTTGTTTCTGCTGGTTACACACTGTACTGAAGGGTGTTAACAAGGAGTTGACAGGCTTAACACGACTCCCGCTATTTCGTGATGTTAGCGTTTGTGACCTTTAGAGTTTAGAGTTTGATAGATTTACCTTTCCTGTAGGAAATGAAAGGTGGTTCTCTGTACATTTCTCTCAGCAATGGTTGATTCTCTATTAAATGCCACTTGCTCATTAAAATACTTTTAAGATTGGGCACTGATGGATTGTACTGTGTGACAAAAGGCATTAATCCGCTTTGTACTCGCTTTGTGGTTTTTGCTCAAGTGCCGACCTTCTGTTCGTGAATTTGACTTCTGCGAGGACTTTATTCACCAGATAGTCTGGGTAGCCTCGGACACGCAAATTTGATTTGAAGTTACAAATACTTTCTTTAAATCTTGTCTCCGAAGAATTGGTTCTGAGAAGCCTGAGTGCTTCCCCTTTTATAAATCCTTTTTTCACACCTGAGCGTGACAGGAAGTGTAGTGCGTGTATTGAAACTTTTCAGTGGGTTTAAAATGCGTGCTGATGTCAAGGATTGAATCCTTGTGGAATTTCTCGCCTTTGAAAATAGTAGTGTCTAAGAAATGTGTTTCTTTGTCAGATATCTCAGCTGTAAATTTTATGGTTGGATGATGCCTGTTTGCTTCTAAGATGAACTGGTCGATTTCCTGTCTGGTTGTGTCCCACAGGGAGAACACGTCATCTATATACCTTTTCCACTCGAGGGGTTCAAGTTTGCTCTTATTGATAATTTCTGTTTCTACTGCAGACATTAAGATGTTGGCGAAAGAGACCGCAACTTTGGTCCCCATCGCAGTACCATGAGTCTGTAGGTAGTTTTTTCCTTTGAACTGCAAAGAATTTTCCTGAAGTATAAGTCTTAGTAACCCTGCTAGTGAGTGAGTGGGAATGGGTGTGTCTTTCTTATACGGTGTTAATTCCTTCCTCCTGAGGAATATTGGTGTATAAGCTGTTGACATCCATTGAGACTAGAATCGCATTTTTTGGAACTGTCCTCTTTTCTATAAAGTTGATAAACTGTGTGGTATCTTTGAGGTAGGATTTTTGTGCTGGAGCGATAGGCTGTAGGATGTGGTCTAGAAATGATGATATACGTTCTGTTGGACCGTCACAGCCCGAAATTATTGGTCTTCCAGGTAAGGTCGGTTTGTGAATCTTTGTAAGCGTGTAGAAAACTGGTATACGCGGTGGGTCAGGTGTTTGTAAAAGCCATTTCTTGGTCATTGTGTCTATATGATTCCCTTCATGGAGATCATTAATTATAACCCTCGTTTTACAAGCGGTTTCTTTAGCCGTAGGTGTTGTGAGGGGCGTGTAATTGTTTTTGTCATCCAATAAAACTTGGCCCTCCTGTATTTTGTCTTTTGTGTTCATAATGACCGTTGTTGTGCCCTTTTCTGCCTTTTTGATAACTATGTCTGAGTTAGATCTCAGGTCCTTAATTGCTTTACGTTCTTCGGAAGGCAAGTTATTCCGTGGCTTAAATAGTGCAATTTCAGCTAGTTGACCCTTAACCTCTTCTAAATAAGTTTCTAGTGCAACTGATGGTTGGACTGGGGGCTCCCAGTCTGATTTGACGTGGAAAGGGTGTTGTTCTTTGTCTCTATTGTGAAAAATATATCGGAGACGCATACGTCTCGCGAATTGCTTGAAATCAAGCAGTAGTTGTTGTCGCACTGCATTCTCTTTTACAGTCGGTGTAGGTATAAATTTCAACCCCTTCGATAATAGATTTATCTGATCAGTTGTCATTTCGCAGTTTGAGAGATTTTTTATGTAGTTTTGGTTGATCTTATCGTTATAAATTCTTTTCTCTCGTCTCCGGTTGCTTCTCTGCGTGTGGTTTCTAGTGTTTTTGATTTTGCGCCTTTCTATATCCCACCCTTTTACTAAAGAGTCAGTAAAAACACAGGGATACAATTCACTTTCTTTATTCTTTAAAGATCTCATCAATCCTTCCACTTCTTTGATTTTGTTTGTAAGCTCTGTCGTTAAAGAAGATACATTATCAGTGCGGTTATCTCTTTCTTTGCCTTGTCTTTTCTTAATCAAAACAGGATTGTTTGTTTTCTTTCCTCTGGAAATGTTCAGTCTTTGCTGCTCTTTTTTCAGTTTTATCTTATTGCTTTCCGCTCGTCGGTAGTGGTAGTCGCAAACTCTTCGATAAGCTTTCCATGGCTATCCCAATTTTTTGAAGTTTTAATGATTTTAATTGCACCTCAAAATTTAGAGATAACAGTGGTAGAAAAAACTTAAACAATTACAAGAAAAGGAGAAGAGATAGATGCTTGGGGCCAACAAAAAAAGTAATCTGCTTTCAATATATACAAATCAGGAATACCATTGACATATTTAGACACCGCACGCGTATTTATATTATCATTATATAGTTCCAAGGCTCCACTGGCCGAGAGACGCCACAAGGGCTATGGAGACGAGAATAATATATATACAATATCTCTTTAGTCATCAGTGACACACAGCTGAAAGAACAGCAGGACCAGTATATTTTCATCGGAAGCGAGAAAATCACACAGAATAAAGACCTCCTACATCTCCTGGAGACAAGTCACAATGTCTTGATCTATGAGAGACGCAGTACTCACGCTGTTCCTAAAGATTCCTTTAGCAGGATGTGCCTACAGCCAGACGTAATGATTGATGAAAGGACCTGTATTCAACTGCAGCATCTCTCTTCCCTTGCTGATCAGAGAGAATACGAAAGACTGAGCAATACAGTGCTCTCACTCTCTCTTAAATGCCACAAGTGCTGTATTATTATGTATTCTAGTAAACAACCAGAGTAAGTAGCTATAAAAAGTTTAAATCTTCAAGAAATGTAACTGAAATACTTTCCTTTTTTCCCCATTGCTTATCAGTAGCAGAAACGGATGTACTTGTGTGTTTTAGTTTTCGGATGTTTCAAGTTCTACCAAACCTTTTTGAGTGCTTCGTTAAATAGCCGTACATAACTCGTGTATGAAATTAAGGGCTACAGTGATCATTCGCCGAGAGTTTTACATTTATTATGTAAAATGACTTACTACACTTACTCAACCCACTGAAAACAAAGTCGAAATCAAGCTTAGCGATAGGGGTGCATTCGCTTCATGGTTTTACGACATTTAAAATTCAAGCCGGCGAACATCTTGCTGACTCTAAGCTTAAAAGAAACAAAGGCTAGCGATTTCATTTGCACTAAGGAAGATTTTACGCAGAGGACGCAATCTTTTTTGCATCCAAAGCGTCGAATGTTCGGTCACCGCTGACCCAAAACGCGCGGGATCTGAAGACAGGACTGCAGAAGAGCTTGGACGTCGAGCGACACTTTTAGCAAGAACGCGGGCAAGAGTTATGTGGGCGTTTTCGGAAACTCCTTAGATTACACGAAAACCTTACGATTATCACTGTACACAGTCAGAAAAACCAACGCAAGAGAACTCCAAGGCTGTTATTGCTATCATAGTACTGATACTTTTACCTACCAACATCTTCGTAACACGGAAAATAAAAACATGCAACACGAAAACTCCTTGCTCCATGATCCTCAGAAATGATCTTTGTTCGCCTGGGTGTCTTGACATAATATAATCCTAACATATTTGCATCATTTTGCTGTCATTTTACAGCTGTGCATTCACCGGAGATGTTCTTCGCCATTTGTCCATGCTATTTGCCAACTTTGTGCATTTTCAAAGGAGTGACTTTGAGATGGACATTCTCTACTCTTTCACTATCGAGGACACTGCAAAGCTGATCAGGCAGATAGGAGACAAAGCAAGATCACAATCTATAGTGTGGAATAAGATGGAATGGCCTAAACGAAAATGGCTTACAAACGAATCCAGTGCGGTGAGTCAAAAGGGTCGGAGTTTAAACAAAGTCTGAAAAACCATAGGTCTAAATCCAAAGTAATGGTGTAGTTACTGTGCCTTTCAATAATATACGAGCTCTAAACCGACAAATGCGTTTTTCGCTATACCGTCAATCAATGGACAACCATGCTGGCAACATGGCTGATTAATCACTTAATGTGTGGCATTTTCGTGGGACTCCCTGAGGGCCAGTTTTTCTATGTGATAACGCTGGATCAACATGTGATTCACAGGCGGACAAGGGTAATTAATGTAATGAGTAAGTTAAGTAGATCCCTTGAGCCAACAACGTATCACCCCAGCCATGTTGCCAGCATGGTTGTCCTGATAGTGTAGTGGTCATCACACCCGACTGGTGATCAGGGGGACGTGGGTTCAAATCCCGCTCAGGGCAATTACAGTTTTTCGAATTTCCTCAGAAGTTGTCCAGTGTTGAGTTTCCTTTATATATATATATATAAAGCGGCGTTCAGTACCATTCCAGTCTTCAGAATCCAGTGATATAGCGTCCGCGTTCTCTCTATTTAAGGATTATTTCGACAAGAAGTTGGGCGCCTTGAAGCGCGATATTCAAGACGAGTCGTGCAGTAATACCGATTCTGTGGCCAAAAAGCTTAAAGAAGAATCCAAGATCACGTTTAGATTCGAAGGTAATAAGAAACAGTTTCAATTCAACTCCGACCTTGCAGAAAAGGTAAAGTCGGCGTCACTTGCTCTCGGGAAGAGAAAATTAGACCTTGTTAAAACTCAACTGGAAGAACTAGACTCTGACATTAAGAAGCGCAACAAGCTTATCAGACTGGCAGACAAGTCCGCCGCCGGTTGGGATTTGGTGAACGAGTATTTATCAGACGAGCTGGCTAGCGGGTCCGAGGACGAAAAGCGTATCCGCCGTGCCGAGCAGAGGGCCCTTCGTAAACGCAACCAACGCCAACAGAAAGCGAAGCCATCAAAGCAATGTTATTCACAACCCCAATCTTCGACCACAACCACCGCGTTTGCTGACCAACATTCATCATCCTCCAGACCTATTTCTCGTACTTTTGGCGCTTTCAGAAAACCAAGACCAAGTGATATTTGTTTCGCCTGCGGCCAGCAAGGTCATTGGAGATCTCAGTGTCAAGTTAATCCTCAAACCAGATCTTCGAGCTCGGGGCAGTCCTTTCCTAGTTCTTCTGGTTTTTCGGGCATTGGAGGTAAATAGGACCACAGGATTAAAAACTTGTTCTCCAAGGTTAGATATTATCTTTAGTCAATTTATTAGATATGTATCCTTCTTATTTTGAGTATTTCAGGGAAAGGGACTCTATTTCTTTAGTTGATTTCGATTACGATCGCAATCTATTTGAATTTGAACAGAATTCCGCATTGCCAGTACTCAAGGGTAGACTTAGGTCCTGTTTAAGTTATTGGCACACTATTGGTGCCAATAGTTTTGTTATCGATACTATTAAATTCGGTTATCGGATTCCATTTATTAGTACACCTTGTCAGGCGCGTTTTTCTAACAATCATTCAGCTCTCAATAATGCGTCTTTCGTGGAGTCGGCTATCGCTGAATTAGTCCACACTCACGCCGTCGTTGAGTTACCCTTTATTCCACACGTCGTTAATCCGCTCTCTGTCTCGATACAGTCTTATGGCAAGAAGAGGCTTATTCTGGACTTGCGTCATGTCAATCATTTCGTTTGGAAACAGAAGTTTAGGTGTGAAGATTGGAGAGTTTTATTATCATATGTTAATAAGGGCGACTACCTTTTCAGTTTCGATCTCAAGTCTGGATATCACCATATTGATATTTTTCCGGATCACCAAACTTTTCAGTCTAGGTTTCTCCTGGGTTTTTTATGGTACCGTTTGGTATTTTTGTTTTGCATCACTTCCGTTCGGTCTAAGCTCAGCCCCATATGTCTTTACCAAGTGTCTCAGACCACTCGTTAAGTTTTGGAGGTCCAACGGGATTAAAATTGTTGCGTTCCTCGACGATGGGTGCGGAAAAGGGGACTCACTGCCTATGGCCAAGGAAAATTCATTGTTTGTGCAATCATCCTTAAGCAGCGCGGGGTTTGTTGCCAATTCCGCCGAATCACTATGGAACCCCACTCAGATATTCGTATTTGCAAATTTGTCGCTCGGATTGACAAATCTCTTCTCAGTTTAAAGAAATTGTTATATTTCCTGCTTCTAGTGTGCACGTTTCATTGTTCTTTCTTAGCTTGATTCAAGGATCTGCTTCTTGCAGTACTATTGACGAAGTCCATTATGGGCTCAAGTGGGTGCATGATTTGGCAGGTCTACCCGACCCCTGTAATTCCTCGTTAGTTTTACCTTTAATAGAATCTGCTAAGAGGCTTCTCAGTGTCCCTGTTAAAAAGAAAGAGGCGGTGACCCCCGAGGCTATTCAGCTTTTAGTTTCTAAGTATGGATCGTCTTCAGCTAGTTTGTCTGATTTACGAGTGCTTACTTTGTGCCTTTTGGGTTATGCAGGGTTTTTTCGCTTTAACGAGTTGGTTCAGTTACGCAGGTGTGACTTTCAGTTTGAAGATTCTTTTATGAGAGTCTTTGTTCATCGAAGTAAGACTGACGTTTACAGGGATGGGGCTTGGGTTGTTATCGCTAAAACCTTCAAGCATACATGTCCTTATTTATTAGTTCAACGATATTTTGTGGCCGCTTCTTTTTCAGCAGACAGCGAAGAGTTCATTTTTCGCCCTGTTGTTTTTCTTCGCAGTACCGGAACCTATAAATTGCGCGGGTCTGTTCCTTTGTCTTATACTAGAGCGCGGGAGATAGTGCTTAGCGATTTCGATTCCATCGGTCTTCCCAAGCAAGACTACGGTCTCCATAGCCTTAGGGCCGGAGGTGCCTCCGCTGCTGCTAATGCTCGAGTGCCTGACAGATTGTTTAAAAGACACGGCCGTTGGAAATCAGACAAGGCAAAAGACGGTTACATTAAGGATAGTGTTCATTCCGGCATTGTTGTCGGTTTCGTTATCACTGGGTATTTAATTTTTCTGTATTTCCCGTTCTTTTAGTTCGCACACGGCTCGTGTTGACACACCCCAATTGAGGTTGCTTGTTACATGATAAATGTTTTATATTCGTTTGAGCGGGGTAGCGAATTAGAATATTTCCTATTTATATTCATGAGTCTTACACAGTTAAATGGGTGTGCAGCTCGAACTGGGAGCCTGAGTGTTTAATGCCGTCCGAGTATAATTACAAAGCTCAAATAAGACATTAATTAAAATAACACATGTAAGTAAATATCACTCAGGCTATAAAGCTTGTGCAACCGCCTGATACGAAAACCCAAAAACCCAGTGGGAAAAATGGGAACGTATTCCCCAACCAAATGCAGGCGCACTAATCTCTGGGGGCTAGAGGTGAAGTAGGATTGCCAGACATAAAAGAAGATATGAACTTTAAATTAAAATTTGAAAGTTCGAGAGCTGAGATGAATACATTACAGCCTGTCAAACCTTATATATGATTACAACAATAGAATAAATTAATGCCATAGCGACACGCAAGCATTTCATGCCAACAGGAAAATATTTACATTCTTTGTCACTGTCACTTACAGTTTAGCTCCGCCGAATGTAAATACATTTCCTATTTATATTCATGAGTCTTACACAGTTAAATGGGTGTGCAGCTCGAACTGGGAGCTGCTGAGAGTACAAAGAACGGGACAAAACTAAAGGCCTAAAGAAATAGAAACAGCTAAACGGCTCTCTAAGGAGTCCTCGACGTACCCATCTTTGGCGTTCTCCGAACGCCATCTACCGTGTCGCTTGAACATTCTATCTGAGATTCCAAAATTGGCGGCGGAAGAGGCACCGCCGCTCCTGAAGCTATGCCAGGAATAAGACTTAGGATCTAATCCTACGTCTCCTAACTTCTTTAAAAGAACTTCTCTACATCTAGTGTACGACAGTTTAGAAGCTGAGCGGATAGACTGACTCCCGGACTTAGTTTGAATACTACCAAAAAGAAAGCCATCACCGCCGTTCGCAGATGTGGGCAAAGAGAGCTTTGCCTGAGACAAATACTTTAGAAGATTAGCCCACGGACAAAGGTCGGTACCAGTCTTAACAATTGGAACAACGGCGCCTTCACGATATTGATCGGTCTTACTACATTCAATGAAAAGCTCAAAATATGTGGTATGGGAAACTACGTCTTTGAGCTTGAGGCTAGAGAGCTCATCAAATCTCAGGAATCCTGCAAAGGCAAGGAGGGCCATAGCCATGAACCTCGTGTCCACCAATGACCCATCAAGGCTTAGGAACAACTTGAACAAAATCTCCCTTGTCATAGGCAATTTTTTGGACGTTTGGTGGGACAGCCTCCGCCTGGCCGACTCCAAGACCTTCTGTGGGAGTGTATGACTAGTGGGAGACTGCAAACCGGCAACATCGTGCGCCCAACGGATGCTGTACAAGGCTGACTGCACCGGGGATGGAGAAGTGGAAGCTTGAAGGACACTAAGCAAATACAAGGCAACATAGGTGGGAGCAGCCGGTAGCACAGTAATCTCGGGAAACTTGGAGGCCCACGAGCGCCATCTCTTAAAGCCGTTGAGATAGGTGAGCGTGGTATTATCAGCTCTAGCACCAAGGACAACATCAGGTAACTTGTCGACCAAACGGCGTAGGTAAGGGTCCTGTACATGGGTGAGGTCGGTCCACATAGGGCTGGAGAAGACGTCTGGAAAGAACAAAAGGGAGAGAGGATATATGCCATACAAAGAAAACCGAGAAGACATAAAATGATGAAATACATGGATAGGGAGAAAGAAAAAATGGGGATCAGCCCCCATTACAAACAATGGTAGTCACCGAGACTACACCCATACGCGGCCACCGAGGCACACGTGACCTCACGCGAGGAACACCTAAGCCTCTAAACAGAGGATATTGCCAACGAGGCACAAAAGCAGTGAAAGGTAAATACCACTAAATGGGAACATGAAGGGAAAAACGTTTAATACATAATAAAACCACGTAATAATAGGAATATACAATGTCATAAGATAAATACCATGACTAACGACCCGAGAGACGGACGGCTAGAACGCGCGATTTGAATTTTGGCCCATCAAATATAGAATCGGTGGAACCCCTGACAAAAACTCCAGAAACATCTGAAAAGATAATTGTGCAAATAACAAAAGAAGAGTACAGGGACTTAGGACCGAAAAGCATGGGCCAAAACGGAGACGAAACCCACTCGGGAACGACCAAGGTTCCCTCAGCTTCGCACTCTGCAAGATGCCTTATTACTCGGGGAACAAGGAACACCGGGGGTACTAACCAATTATTCTCCCCTGCCCAGTCATGACAAAAAGCATCCACGCCCTCTGCGTCCGGATTCCAATAACGGGAATAGAACCTGGTTAACTTGCGGTTATTGAAATTGGCAAAGCAGTCCACAGTATGGGGACCCCAAATGTGATCAATGTAATTAAAAAACTCAAGGGACACGCCCCAATCGTCAAAATCAATAATCCTACTGATAGCATCCGCGTGATCATTGAAGGATCTGGGAATCCAATCTACTTGCAGATCGATGCTATTCCTGATGACTATTTTAAAGATAGACAAGGCAAGCTACTGAAGATCACTCTTCATACTACCACTGCGAATGATAGAAGGAATATTACGATTATCAGTAAACCACTGCACTGCGCAACCAGTTAATGTTTTAGAAAAACTAGAAAGACAAACATGGACCGCCTGAAGCTCGCGCCAGGTAGAGCTGCGGCGCGCTTCGTCAGGGGACCAAGGGGGGTGACAAATGACACCATCGCGCCCCTTAATGACTTCCCCGGCACCAACGTCACTCGCATCAGAATAAACAATAGTACGTGTCCCGGAAAATTGCCGGCCAATTGGCCTACCATTCAAACATCGTACATTATCTTTCCAAAAGACAAGTTCCTCCTTAACAGAGGGGGGCAAAAGGAATTTGGAATCCCAGCTGGACTGGAGGACAATAGACATATGCAAAAATTTTGTCATGAGGGTGGAAGCGTTACCAACAGCAAGGTTAAAAGAATTGATTCTGCCAGCAAGGGCTGAAAGGTCCCTAGCCGAAGAACAATTGGCTTCCAAAATAGAATTAATATCGGATAATACACGCTTGATTTTCTTCCCTGGGATGAAAAGCAAACCCTGGAAGAGATCGATGGTGAAACCCAACCAATCAATAACCAGGGTAGGGACCCAAATAGATTTTTCCGAATTAGGAACAAATCCAGAGCGCACCAGGTCTGACTTGACCTTAGTGCTATGATCTAAGGCAACTTGGTACGAAGGAGCTTCCCCCAAACCGTCATCGAGATAAACTACGATATGGATGCCTTGCTGCCTCCAATAGGCGACAAGAGGCCTGAAAAGCTTAGTGAAAATATAAGGGGCTGAGGAAAGCCCAAATGGAAGGACCCGGAAACAAAAGTATCTAGTCTTACCCTTGTAAAACCAGGAAAACCCCAGGAAAGACTGGTTAGGAGGAAAAATAAGCACATGATGATACCCACTCCGAATGTCAAACGAAAACATGAAATGACCTTTTTCTAAATAATTTAGAGCGACCCTAAGGTCCTCAAACTTAACGCTTTTCTTCCATAAATGCTTATTAATTAATCTGAGATCCAAAATCAAACGCTTCTTCCCTGAGGACTGGATCGAAACGGACAAGGGATTAACATTGCGAGGAATAACGTCCGTTTCAAAAACCCGATAAGTAAGCAGCAATTCAGATATAGCCTCATCAACAAAGCTCCGATGAGCTAGGGCTGACTTGTTGTTCCGAGAAAAACTAGGAGGAGGCGTAGAATAAAAAGGAATGCGATACCCTTCATCAATGACATCTAAGATAAACTGACTAGAGCCAATAGAACGCCAAAACTGTATATGGTTCTTCAAACTACATGGCACAACAATATTAGAAGTAACACCCTGTTCATATTCGTAAGAATCTGAATTACAATGTTCGGGAAAATAGATTGATAACTTATCTCTGTTCTGTAGGGATTGCGAGGGCTCACAGATCATCACACGCGCTTGTTAGGCTGACTTGCTGAAGGTTGGAAATTCAGGACGGGGCACTGACTTCGAAAGTGACCAAACTTTCCACACGCGAAACAGGATCCCCCACGCAAGCCAGGAGATGCTTTGGGCCAGCTTTCCGAGTACGGATTCTGGAACGCTGTAGGAAATACCGAGGGTTGCAGAAGAGGAACAGGAGAACTAGCACGCACAGTGCTGGAGAACAGTGGATATGACAATCCTTGGGCGAAATTAGGTCTCTTCTTTTGAGATTGAGCACGACTTCGTTTCTGAGAAGCGCTTGCTTCGGCCTGCCTTATTCTTTTGTCGTCATCGCTATCTTCGGCCAGATCCCTGCGTTGATACTCATTAACTACTTCCCAACCGTCTTCAGCAGAATCGGCAATAAGAATGAGCTTATTCCTGTGAGCAAGCTTCTTCTCACCTTCTCTTAATTCCTCGAGGGCTTTTTCAACCTGAGGCGGAGTAGCCGCAAGAAACGAAGAAGCCGACTGAACGTGATCAAGGACTTGTGAGTTGACTTCAAACTGCTTTTCGTTCCCTTTCTTCTTAAATTTAGGTGTCGATGAAGCTGTTGACCTTAATTTCTTGATCGCCAAAGTGTTTTCTTCGACTAAGTCCCTCTTTAGCGAAGAAAAGCCAGAACGTAACTCTTCTTTGAGATCGGACAAGCATTTGGCAAGGTCGGATTCGTTTTCGGACGGCATTGCAACGACTAAAATTTGAAAGTTCGAGAGCTGAGATGAATACATTACAGCCTGTCAAACCTTATATATGATTACAACAATAGAATAAATTAATGCCATAGCGGCACGCAAGCATTTCATGCCAACAGGAAAATATTTACATTCTTTGTCACTGTCACTTACAGTTTAGCTCCGCCGAATGTAAATACATAAATGTATTTATCATGGGTTACGTAACCTTTTCTTTGGGGTGTTACATGGTATGCTGTTCTGTTGCTTCATTAGCGGTAGGCTATATATATTTGAGTTGTTCTCATTTATATTCATTCGCGTCTTACGACCGTCCCTACGCCCTCAAAATTAAATACCCAGTGATCAGGGGTTTCTTTTACACGTAGTTTTTTGCATGTTGCTACATGCTGAATGATTGTTATACGAGCATAGTTTAGATCATTTTGTTGGGTTGTTTTTCTTGCTGTAATTTTGTGCATTTCCGAGTTTTTCATTCTGTTTGTTGTATTATTTCCATCCATTCTGTTGATGAAGGCATAATAAAGAGGGTCGCACACGGCTCGTGTTGACACACCCCAATTGAGGTTGCTTGTTACATGATAAATGTTTTATATTCCTTTGAGCGGGGTAGCGAATTAGAATATAAAAAAAACTTCTTATCTCCGCTGCGCACTAATCTAATCTTTTTTTACCGTAAGACCAGTTTGTGGGCAGACTAAACTAGTGTAAATAGAAGCTGCTGCTTCACCCAGCCCCTAAACTGGAACAAATCTCTTCAAAAATAGGACTTAGTAAATTATAGATTTGTGCTTTTGTTAACTAAGTGTTTTTCACTTTCGTTTTCAGCACGAGAAGTTTCTTTTGTCACTTCCATGTATGAACTCATTTAGGTATGACTCACCTATATCTTACTTACCTTAAATACTACAGTCTACTGGAATGACTAGACTACCTGCTTTGCTTTCCCACGAGTGAGCACTCCATTCGATAGCATTTCGTCAACTATTTCATTATTTGTCCACGGAGAAACTTGGGTTGGTAAATTGTTAACTTATTTATTGCACTTTAACTAAGTCTTTGTAACTTGCTGACGAGCCGATTCCATAGCAAAGTTCAGGCTCAGTTTTGGAGTAAGGTTAACGGTCTTAAAAGAGCTACATCAAGGTTTGCGCATCTTGAAACCGACGTTAACCTAAATTTTTCAATTCGTCGTTTGCAATCCGTATCTATCATCTCCATCCTTAACCATCCTTGTTCTTTTATGGCTTATGATTATCTCGTTGGTGTTTTTCTGTCTTAGTTAAGTATCATTTTCAGGTTTCCTTCAATTTAAAGGTACTTTTGTTCGTGACTGAGCTCAGTCCTTTAACCATGCCTGGCGTAAACATGTGACCGTCTTCCGAATCGCATTTAATTTGGCCTTGTTGTGGTCTTATATTGTTATATTAGTAATGCTAATGTCCTATATTTTCATCTAGTTTTCTTAAAAAGAATTGCTGGAAAAGGCTGAATAAAGTGATAACAGTAATCATTGCAAAAGAAAGTTTGGGAGCTCTTACTATTGCATTGTTATGTTTCAGTGCTCAAGTGATGCTAACAGCTGCACCACTGGCTGAACTGTTGAAAATGTCGAGAGATGAATTAAAAGAAACCTGCCCTTGGATTCCCCAGCGAATTCTTGCAGTATGTAGACTTGTGTTATTTTAAAACCTCTTGATCCCTGCAGGGATAAATGGCTAACATGGCTTACATTAAATTGTGAGAAACCTAAGTTGGCCATATTAGGGTAACAGATCTGATTCTCTCAACCTTTCCTGAAGGGAATTGCCGGAAGTACGCGGAAAACTTTAACGCTATAATAACTTGAGAATAAACCCTTTATTTTTCATTCTAACCAGTGTAATGGCCAATTTCCAGTTCTCTGAGTTTCAACAGGCAAGATTGACTCTAGTTCACTGACACTTATTCAACTAACACTCTAATGAGACGCTCTCGTTTGCTTTTACCTAATTCCATCAATCGTCTGCGTTTTTATCCGTCTTATCCGTCGTCACTTCGGATGAATCACTCGCACAACAGCTACAACGTTTTGCCGACTCGAAACTCACAGGGAATCCAGAAACAGCCAGATCGAGTGTTTGATTTGAGAAGCCAATTGCTCTGGCTGTGTAAAAGCGGCTTCTTACTAGAGATATGACAGATTCGATGCAACTTGGTCAAGAAAGGGTGCTATTAACAAGTACGAGCAAAACGACTCGTTTCCTTTTTGTTAACATTTCCGTAGGAAGAGTCGTGTCAACTAATCCCTCACATGAGCTCTGTCTTTTTTTACCCATACTGCAAGGTACTTATTTATTTTCTATTTAGGAATTTTACAAGGCAGTCAACTGGTGTTCTGAACTGGACGTCGACCTCTCACGATATTCAGTTGTTCAGCCGTTAAATCCACAATATGACTCAATACTTGGATACAAACACTTCACAGTGGAACCATCGACCAGTCAGGTGGCCCTGGCCGCCTCAGACGTCAATTCGTCACCAGAAAGCGTAGTTTCTATCAGAAGCATTCCTGTGGAATATGGTGATTACAGGCATGATCGTCCACAAGTGATCATCAACACACAGCCAGGACAAGAAACCAACAGAGACACTGCAGCTGGTAGAATCTCTAGCAACTACTCAAACCATATCTCTGTGCCTGTTAATTTGTCAGCAAGCCTAACAGAAGATGGATATGATTCTTTGCACATTGTCAACCAAAGAGAAGGCGGTGGACCTCCTCGCGGGCCGTTCACAAACGTACCTGCTAGTGAACTACATGGAACAGAATGGAGACCTTCGTTTTTAAAAAGTAGTTCTTCAAAGCAATGGGTGGACCAATTAGATGCAGACTTAAAAAGATGCATTTCCGAGGAAAAGGTAAATACTGGTAGCGCAAGTACAGAGAAGACAGAAAAAGACCCACGTGTAAGAACCTAGTACTGTAAGAACCTGCTGGCAGAAATTAATTGACCATCTCTTAATACCCCAAGATATTAAGCACTTAATGACTGGCCCCAAGGGAAACAGTGAGTTTTGTTTCCTCGAGAACCTCAATGTTACCCGAGGCGAAGCTGTTTCCTGCAGGACCAGTCATAAAGTGTGTTGTTATACCTCCCAACTTAAAAATCGAAAAATAATTGCGAAGAAATCGTTTGCTTGGCGCCGGCTGACTGACAAATTTGCCGCGGTTTCAAGGAGCACAACCTGATACGGCGCGAGTCGAAAGTTCAAGATGTTGTTTCCCTTGGAAGTTAGTGAGTTTTGCTCGCCCCAGGGCGTTATCGTTAGTTTTGATCCACGGCACGTGACACGTTCTCGTCCAATTGGAAAACGCATTTGAGTTGGGAGGTATAACAAAAGAGCCTGTTTAGCCAAGTAAGATAGAGAAGGTTCTTAGATGCAGGTTACAGTTACATGATTTTTTGTACAAGAAAACACCTATACAGTTGTGAAAAAAACACCATATGTTTCAGGACCAAACTCATTCAGAACTTACTTAGTCTAAATTGCCAGCAACTACCCTGAAATACACGGACATATGTTAGTTCTTGCACGTTGGTTTTAACTGCACCTCAAAATACGAAAATCCCTCATCTTGATCAGTGCACACCAATCTATAATGTGCACAAGGCCAGGGGATCATTTTATCGCGTTGGAAATTATTTATGTGAGTGGCTTGTATCAATAGAGGGTAGGGTGTGGAGATGGGTAAATTAAAGATTGGGAAGGAAAAAGCGAAAGGAAAAATTGGGTAAATGGAAGGAGAAACGGAAGAAACGATAAACAGGTGAACGTAAGACTTGTTGGCAGGCTAGCGGACAGCTGACTTAGTCTAAGGCCTTGGTATAAGTTCGTATTTTACTAAGTCGTTCTGTTTATTCCTTCGTCTCATTTGCCAAAGGTGCCCTACAGTCTGTACAATCGTCAAATGACTGATGACTATCCTGTAAGGAGTCCATATTTTTCTGAAGTGTACGACTCCTCGCGATCAAGGCCAAAAGACTTAACGAGTCAGAGCCAATGTAGAGACGGAAACATCGAGTACTTGACTGATAGCAGGGAAAATGACTTAAGTGATCCAATGAAAGCGGCCATGTCTTCTGATTTCCCAAGAGTAAGAGAATATTCAGCATACCCTCCAAGGCGCCAAAGAGAATACTTTTCTGAAGTTGTTTGGGATATGAACCGTTTAAGGCAAACGCACAAAAAGCCGGCTGATAACCAAAGACAAGCCGAACCGAAAACAAGTCTTGGAAGGTGGGCAGAAGGAGATATTCCTAGCAAACGCTCAAGGTGAGACCCCAAATGGACATGACACAAATTTATCATTTAAAACACGATATGACCATGCATGACCTGGATGTGATTTATCACTTAAAAGTTCATGTACTGTACAATTTCACTCAGCCTGAGTCAGGCGCGAAACTGGACGTCAACATGTATAATTTTACCCCACCCATCTAAGCGCGAATTATACACAGAACAGGTAGGATCGGTACAGCGCCGCAGAGATTTGATCTCCAATGAAATATTCGTGGTAGTCTGGAGGCCTACTGAGCTAACCATTGTTCTGTGTTTGCACTTTCATTGTTGTGTTAAACAGTACGTCCTCTGCTTGCTATATACTTAGTCGTGTTCTTGCTATTATTCACTTAGTTTAAGTTAAGACCAAGGTTAAAGACTGAGGTCCTGTTTTCCCTGGTTTTCTCTCCTGGGCACGCTGAATGGGAAGCGAAGAAAGGTGGTAGAAAGAAAGAAACAATTTTATTTGGTCGTAGCCGCCTTGAAACGGAACGCTATCTAAAGAAAGAATCGCATTAGCACTAAGCAGTACACTGAAAATTGTCACGTTTACGGTTAGCTATCTCACGATACGGTGGACGTCATTCTGCAAATATTGTGATATACTCGTTAGATTATACAATTCTA
>CM042757.1:15512603-15523552 GCA_022496165.2 Catalaphyllia jardinei | reverse complement strand
GTCTAATCGCTCTGCGACTGCCTGTCATACGTCCTACAGTTCTCTAAATCCTCGTTCAATGTTTAAACACAGTGCAATGCAAACATTCTGGGAACCCAACGACATTTTATCTCAAATGCTTAAATGCTGTTTTTAGGCTATCTGGAGTGCTTTTAAAGCTCTCTCGGTTGATTTTAGGCTGCACTAAAAAATTATTACCTATTTAGCATTCTAGGGGGACTTGCGTCCTGGCGAATTTATTGGGGCTTTTTTTAACTTTGTCCATTATGTTACATGTGCAATTGAACTGATCTTATATCTGCTAAATTAGATATAATGGCTGGAGATCTTAGCAAGCTCGACGAGCTTTTCTAGGAAGATGCCCTTAATATAGCTAAAAATAATTAATTACATGGCAGATGGTATTTTACTTAGCAACAGACATTTAATTTGATACACTTGTTTTCCTAAAGCAAAATTAAAGCCTAGTTATCCAAGATACTTTGATTTTGCACATAAATCTTTGTGCATCTTTAAAAAGAAGCATAACTTAGAAATGATTTCAGTTCTATTGGCAACTTATTCCATATTTGCGCCCTCCCCCCACCCCCTATATTTTAGTGAAAATTTCCCATAATCTAGTTGTTCTTTTGTAATCAATATATAGATATATATTGCCCATTTCTCGAAAACCTTCGGCCTTTTTGATAATCATAGCTGCCCTTTTTTGGTACTCCAAACGATATTTTCCTCAATCTGAACTAACAGACATAAAATTTCTCATATCACGAGTTTGAGGTTAAAATTTTCTCAAGATAATCGAAGAGGACTGGAGGCCTATCAAACAGACGATTTACCGAAACGATCTGTCGATTGGGTGCTCCTGAACATTCACCCTCAAATATACCACTGCCAAATCTCTTAATTAAGGTGTGACTAACTGCAGAAGATTTTTATCGGTTTTGGTTGCTATGACAAACAGAGTTCCAAGCGGCCCGTCGCAGATCTTTTACCCTCCAAAAGTAAATAATGGGGTTTAAAGAACTGTTCAAAAGGACGACTGTTTCCAAAATGGAGTATTCCGCAATATCGATAAAATCATGCCCACCTCGAGCCAATCTCGCGATTTCAAAACAAAGATAGGGAAAGTAACAAAAAGCAAAAAGTTCTAAAATCACCAGAGAAGTGTAGGTCTTTGCTGTGTATTTTAACATGTTCAGAGCATTTTGACGTTGTGCTGTCGACTGATGGCTTTGTATCCGCTTGTGATGTGTTCTTACAATTCTCCAAATACTCATGTAACAGCAAAAAATCACCAAGATACAACACAGCGCGCCTGTGACCGACAGAGCCACTAGAATGGAATAGCTGCCGATACCAAACCAAATAATTGTACTTATTACCAACTGAAACACCCAGAGTTGAATCACAGTAACAGTGACTTTCTTTGTAGTGACTATCTCGTAATAACGCAGGTGCCAGTGCAATGCGATGGACCTCTCTATGGACAGGTAAGTCAGCGTTCCTAGCGATAATGCTGTGAACAGATAAGCAAGGAACATGTGAAACTGGAACACGACGCAGAAAGCTTGGGTAGAGACGTGGTGAGCGGCGAGGTTTATGAAAACTAGCGTAGGTTGTAGAAATAATCCGACGCAAAGATCTGCGATGGCTAACGATGAGACAAAAATATTTGATGCCGATTGTAGCGACAATGTCTTCCACAATGCTAGCAGGATTAGAAAGTTGGAAAGAACAGTCACAGGAGAGAGAAAGCCATTGACAATACTGATCGCTGTTCCAAGACTTTGATAGCTTTTTCCATTTAACATGGAAAAGTTCGTTTTTGCAGTTGTTCCAAGTACTGAACAACAATTGTAGTAGGACATACCGTCGTATCCAAAAATTTCTTCAGAGGTTTTTCAGCTCGTTTTATTTCTTGTCGCTTCAGTTTGAACGGAAATCTGTTAGCAATTTTAGAAAGTGAATCGCAGAATCATTATACTTAGCTTTGTTAACATCGATGTTATCACTCAATTGGTTGATTTTGTACATGCATCAAAGGTGTAAATGTCGATTGATTTGCATATTTTGAAACGATGAGTGATGTTAACATAATTTTACCGGAAAGTGAGTGAATGTTTATCTTATTTCGAAGTATCAGACTTAACGTCAGACCACTCAAGACGCAGTTGTTTCTAGAAAATAGCCATACACTATTCGAAAGCCAACAAAATCTTGTGTTGGGTAGCTAAGAATACGGCATCTATCGCACTCTGAGACCGTCAAGGTCGAGAGCTGGGTAAGTCTATGGAATGTTGGCGTGTGTGAATAAGTCTGTGCATGACAAGTCGCCTTCAGCAAGAGCTGGTCGATGGTTAATCCCGGGCTTGAAAATGAGGAAAAATTTGTTGTTGATCCCGAAAAGCGAAGGAAGAAAAGGCTTAATTAAAAAGAAAATGTTTATTTCAAAAATGTAAATTTTCTTTGATCCGGTCTGTGATTTCCTTTTTCAAGCAAACATTTGTAATGTAGGGATGAATATCCAAATCAGGCTTGCCTTACAATTAATATTGGTTTCTCGCAGTTAACAATCTTATTTGAGTCGACAAATCGGCGGGAAACATTGTATATATTATCAATTTGAGCTATTGACGGCGCAAAAATATGATCTATAATGAAATGAGGTAGAAAAGGGAGGGGTTTTAATCAAGAACTTTCTTTACGTACGAATTTTAAGTGCGCCTGTGTAATAAGACAGGAACCTCTAACACCAAGTTTTCCTCCATGCGGACGTCGTCGTCACTTTGGTTCAATGGCATCTATTTTCTGTTTTTCGTGGTCGAAAATGCGAATAACACTGAAGAACGAAATACTTTGCGGTTATGCAAGCTAGGTTAGTGATCATGGATTTCCTCATAACATTGCCAAAGTACTTAGCTGTGGATCCACGAGTCGACGTTAACAAAATGTCAAATTTCCTCTCACTCGTTGCCGCATCGCATAAATTATAATTTCATGTCTGTCCGATTATTGACAATTGCTTGATTTGAAGGAGCAGTTTCTGCCTTTTGTTGTCTTCACAATTGCTTTAGGTATATTTGTTATTTAAACCAGTCTTTTAAGTGAGCAAATTAAAAAATAAAAGCAAAGGAAATGTAATCTTTTCGTAAGATTTAAAGATTTCAGTTTTGGATTATTTTCGGAACCCAGCACACACCTTTGGCTCTATGAGAACACGTCAGGGGCTTCACTGGCTAATTTCAAAAGCAAAACTTTACTTACTCAAGACAAAAACAGAACGTTGAAGAGCTATTAACCATTGCTAGGGAATTCAATAAAGCCAGTTCTACACTGCACCGGACGAATTTGAAACGGGGCTTTATTTCTACGGTTAGGCTTGCCGTCCACACTAATCCGTCATGAAAACGGAGCTTTTTGAAAACGCTCTTCAAACTAGAGGAATTTGGAAACGCCGGCTTTTGGTTTTCGTATAGAAAGTAATCAATTAAGCTCATTTTGACAGCGGAGCTTTTCGAAAACGATGATGTGTGATTTCCCTGAGTGAATATTCCTCAAACACAAATCCAATATAATTGATGATTCAGGTGCAGGGTGGACAGAAAACATTTAGCACGTAATCCAACGTGGATGCGAGGCAATTTCGGGCTAAAACCAAAAAATGGCCCGAAATTGCCTCGCATACATGTTTGATTGCATTGTAATGCAAATGAGCAAAGTTAACCGTGAAAAGGGGTATTGGGATTTAAATCTATAAAATAAGAAAGCATTAGCAACAAAATAACCAACTAAAGATTGAAACGCAGCCAGGATGACACATATCAAAATTACAATAACACATTTTGTACTTTGCTTTTGTTGTTCTTCTTATTTCTATTTCGCTTTTTTTCCATATATTTTATCATTTTGCTTTCATTTTTTTACGGTAGAAGGCTGTAGATCGACAGTCGAAAGCTCATGTCCTTTCTTAAGATTTTCTAGCCAGCAAACGTTTCTAATGTAATTTTGAAAATAACCATCATGATCGTCGCAGCATGTATGCATACAATACATAACATTTTCTTAGAGTTCCTTACATTTAAAGGATTTTTTTTTGGCCGTCGATAAAAGCCGGAACACGGAACATCCCGGAACATCCCGGAACATCCCGGAACTTCGAATAATTATGATAATTACGAGAAAAAATGGGTAAAATTAAATTTTGGCTTGCTCACGTGACCATTTGGAGCGCTCGGATTGGTTACGTGACATTATGGTTTCTTCTCGCGGGCAGAACAACTTTGCTTCGAGATGAATGCGTACGGAAGAACTTTCCACCGTGGGAAATCCATTGAAAAGGATGTGAGGTCACTGATTATTGATGATGTTTTGAGCGGAGGCGGGAATGTTTCAACAGAATTCTACCCAGGACGTTTTAAAGCGATAGAATCAAAGTACAAAGTAAGCGGCGTTACAGTTTTAAACGAATGGAAGACCTTTTGTCAAACGGGAGAAAATCTCCCTCTCCATGCAGCTAGAGATCCAGAACTAGATTTGGTCCAGCTGCTGATAAAATGTAGACCTTCAAGAACTTACAAGGACGCTAAAGAAAATATCGATGCGCAGTCCACATTCACGGCAACAGCTTCGATTTCTACAAGAGGCCGTGCTGTCCAAGAAAGCTTAGCAGAAGGGAAAATGACTTGGAAAAAGATGATGAGGCCAGCATGCGAAAAATTCACCCCTGATAATCAAGTTGGATACTTTAATAGAGTGTTAAGACTTGTTGGACTGGTCAAATGTCAGCTTTTCCTTTAATGTAAAAATTTTTAAATGTACGTGATCTTAAAATGTAAACACGCAAATGTGTTTATTCATTTCTTCAACACTGTAGAGTTAACTAGTATTGAATGCAGGTTCAATTTATACACAGAAATTTATGTTGAGTATCAGGTGGATTTAACTTATTAGCTTTATTCATTTTTTGTTGTTTTGGTAAGCGCTGCTCAGTTTTATTCATGTTGCTGTTTCGGTAAGCGCTGACTGTAAATCGAGGAAATAACCCATTAACGATTTAAATCAATAAAATAGCGGGGTTTTGTTTTATTTCATAGACTTCTAGCATAGATCAGTTATTTTCTTACAGAACACAAACCACCTTTATTTAATTGGTAAACAACAAGTATTTCAGAAGTACAGCAATGTTGAAAATATAGACACAAATATGGAAAGTCGCGGGTTAAAATTGCAGCTCCCACGGTTCTAAAATTAGCAACTCGCTGTCGGACAAATCAGACAATAGAAACGTTCAAATTAAAAACAATAAAATTTGCTGTTCTCGACTTATACGTAAACACAAAAGTATAACTTACAGAAATAAATAAATAATTAATGAAACGTTTGAACATCTCTGTTCTCAAGAATCTCATTTGTCTGAGTGAAAATCTCCAAATACTAATAGCCGTGCTGCTGTAGTACAGCATCGATTTCATTCACGAACTGAATTTGCGCGCGTATGACCGGCCTGCACTAGAATGACACTTTGTACAGCCACTGCGTTGTACAGGCTGTTGCTTTTAGAATCTATGGGTCTTTGTGAGAAGGAATGCTCAAGTGAAGCTATTTCATGTGTTTTTTTTTTGCAATTTCAGCTTATTGTTTTCGAATTTGTTCTTCTTTAGACCGAATTAGATTCTTCATGAGAAGTCTATTATAGCGTGTGTGCATTGTCACGCAACAAAAAATAAAATCAAGAACCATGCAGTGGATAAAGTCAAGAAATTGAAATATTGTAGACGATAAATAAAAAAAACAAGTTCTCCACGTTTAAGGTGTGTATATTGTCCCGAAGTTGAGATATTCTTCGAAATGTTCCGCGCAAAATTGTAGAGCTTAGTATTGAGCCGCTATTTTGGAGGACCTCCTTGGTCCTCCAATATACTGACGTAATGGGTTGAATAAAGAAACCACAGTCTGGTTAAAGAGTTCGAACGCCACCACCTTGGTTTTCTATGAACAACCAAATTAGGAATAAGGGACGTCAGTCACGCAATTAAACTGATGGGAAACCTGACAGAAAGAAATGGATTAGTTGTAAGTTACCACTCAATGCACACATTTTTATTTATTTTTTTTCTTCAGTTTGAATTTGCTTTGTTCTGTTTTTTTTTTTCTTTGAGTTTTCGAAGCTGATACCAGTTTATTTTTGTTTCATTTAATTGTTGAAAATTTAATTTTACACATTTTTCTTATAATTATGATAATTATTGCATGTTCCGGGATGTTCCGGAATGTTCCATGTTCCATGTTTTATCGACGGCCTTTTTTTTTAAAGAAAGTCCTACCTTGACCATAATTTGCATTATGCCTCTTCACAAGTATTTGTGGCAGACTAAACAAAACTGCTGATATCTCATTTGACACTTCAACCATTTATATGAATATTGACTGGCGGACGTTGAGTGTAAAATTCAGCCGTAAGCCGCTAGGGGTGGGCATGTGGGAGAAAGAAGGCACCCCATTTATAAGCATGGAACGTATATATCTAATGGCCTCCTCTTATAACACTAAGGAACCCAACTTTAGAGCGAAAAGGTTGAGGCCGAAAAGTCGAAAAAGATATTTTTCTTTCGTCAAGCCTACTTTTCTGTCTTTGTCTTCCTTGTCGCAACTTGTTCAGATCACGCATGAAAACAGTTCATTGCACAGCGTCTCTTGTTAGCCATTTACAAAAAATTGCTGGTTGAACATTTATTTTTATCTGTTTTATACCCGGTTAAAAACTCAGGATTTACAACTAAAACATATGTGGCGACCTCGATGTTAACAAGAAATAGTATAGATGACGAATCACAAAATGACATAGTCATCAGGTCTGCTTGTAAAAGAGCTTGTCGAGCCGGGTGGGTTACACTTTATTTATTTATATATGAAGTTAATCGTGATATATACCATATATGGTGGCCACGGCATACAGCGACGGACTCCGGTAGGGGCGGTTTACTTCGGTGTAAGAACCTGTGAACTTTTCCTTTGTTTTGTAGCTATTGTTAGGGTTAGGGTCTACTAAGTTGACTTCTATGTTTTCTTTGTTTTACGTCACTTGTGAGTTTCACAGGTTCTTACATCTAGACAGAACCCCGGTAGGAGGCAGTGGCACATCTATCAAATCTCTCATCCATCACATGACGACTTGCTACAGGTATACACATTATTCCTTGACTTTGCAGCGATCCCAGATAAACCATACATACAAACATGAATCTGTTAGAACCCAAGGGCTTTACACAATCTTTCAATTCTCCACTTCGGAAAATACCATAATATTCTTCGTTTGTCTACCCAAATTTTGCATAAGCATTGTTTCCAGTTTCTCTTTGGACTTACAATGGTCCCAAGAGAAAACAAAGAAAACGCCTTATCAAAATTCTGGGTAGACAAACAAAGAACATTATGGTATTTTCCGAATTGGAGAATTCCTCACTTGCTTGAAGAACCAGTTCTTGGCATTTTTCCCGCTCGTACTTCACTCCGTGGAAGGTGCGATGCAAAATTTCTTCGGCGAGCTTTCGGGCTCCGTCGGAATAGAACGAGATGTCGGAACTCATTTTGTAAGAGTTCTCCATGTTTGGAGTTGCCGTGCTAATGTTAGTTTCTTCCAAGGGCAATAAGATAGAAGATGGCGAGCTAGGCAGTATGCGGCGTCGGACGTTTCCTGTTTTTTTTTTTTTTCAGAACACCGCGAAGTGAGGCTCTGTGGATGAGCTGCCCTCCACTGATGGTGTAACAGAGCTTGCCGTGTTTCACTGCAAATCTAAATGTCGTCTCGGAGATGTCGGTTTGTGTTTAGATGGGACACTTACTTAATTAAACCGTTGGAAATTGGAATGCCAATTAGCGAGTAACATTCATAAAGTAAAATGATGTAACAACTTTTTGTTAAGTTACGCTGTGTCCAATATTTACGTGACTAGGCGATTCGTTTTAAACCATGAATTTTTCCATTTGTTTCGGTCTGTTGGCTTAATACATCGGTGCTTCACTCGGTTTCGCAGGATACATAAATTCTCCTTTCTAATTGTATAGTGCTCTTCTAGTATTACTTCTAAGAACACAATCTCCCAAGTCGATGATTTTCTGTATTCTCGCAAACTATCTGTTTAAAAAAGTATTGCTATTTCTATGGAGAATTTTAATTCTCCATAGGAATAGCAGCTAAAAAGCTGTTGAGCTGCACTTAGAAACTTTCAAAAGGGTCCTTAGGGAAGCTTATCAAGTGTGACTTCGTAGAGACATCTTTTGAAGTTAAACAAAAGCTTTTGGTTTTGAAGAGCTCAAGTTTGTAAGCCCACTAACAAATCGTTTGCAATCATTCTTTCCAGTCTAATCAGTTATTCAAGAATTGAAAGCTTTGTTCTCCCTTGTGTTTACCACACGCAAGCTAAAGAACTTAGCAGTTTGTTTATTGTGACTATGGTGACAGACCACGTCTGAACTAAACCGAGTAAAAATATGTGACATTTCAAATCTTCAAAACGCTCCTTGTGTGTTTATAGTCACAGAAGTTAAGAATGCTATTGATGAAACAATTACTAAGAGAGAAACCTTTCCGAACGAGTAGTTCACGCAGGACAATCGAGTAGTATGCCTATCGCTCACAGAAAACGAGTCGACATAGTGGTCTTAAGCACTGTCCAAACTTCCACGTTTGCGCCTCTAAACAACGACATCTGTAAAGACAGTTGCCTATGTGTGGTTTCAGAGTCTCTCTACAAATATATACATCAGTCTCCATTTTAACCAGATCTCACTTAGACTTCGTTTTAGAGCGTTACATTTTAGCTTCACGCTAACTGTAACCCTAAGCCTGTTTTTATTCCGTCTGCTCTGCCTAATGAGTTCGAACCCTTAAAGGAGCGCAGTCAAGATATTGTGAGTTACTTTAACCATCAACAAAATTACCTTGAAATTGAAGGAAACCTAAAAATAGTACTTTACAACGACCGAAAAACACTGAGAGATAATACTAAACAATAAAGAGACAAGGATGGTTAAGGATGGAGAAGATTAACATGGATTACAATGTTACAATCGACCATGTTACAATTACTTGCAATCGACGAACTTGAAAGATTTAGGCTAAACTTTTCAAGATACACAACTTGAAAGATTTAGGCTAAACTTTTCACGATACACAACTTGAAAGATTTAGGCTTAATTTTTCAAGATACACAACTTGTGACGTAGCTCCTTTAAGCAGCTGATCCTTGATTGTGATACTAAAATACTCGCTGCTTTTTTTTAAAAAAAAATACATTCATACTTTTATAATACGTCTCAGAATAAAAACAGTCGATAACACAACAACGGTCACGGTGTGTGTGTACTACTAGTATATAAACTAAACGTTACGCAAACCGCATTGTCTCATTGGAAAACGGCACGGGAAGATCTATTCTCCATGGAAGGATTTTATCGTTCATTTAATGCCATGATAACGTTGTGGACAGCTTGAAAAGTGTTTCTACCCCTTGATCTGAACAAACATCAGTTTAGCATCTGTTGTCTTAAGGTTTTTGATGTTATATGAATTACCTACAAAGTAAAAAGTGAAAAACAAGGTTAGTCAAATAACCAAAACTAAATGTACAGGTGAGTGTAGTGGAGCAACGCTTGTAGGACATTGCGTTGCAGTAAAAAACTTGCGTTGCAGCAAAATTACCCGACAAGTGGCCAAAAAAACCTACCTTGAGGAACAAAGAATGTCGAGCCAGTATGGAGGACAGCTGAACACTGGTGAACAGTAACCATAACTGTTCCTTTTATGACGTAAAAGACCTGACAAAAGAAAGAGACATCAGTCACAGCTTCCGTTTCCGCCGTCAAATTTGAAGTTACAGTCGAATGTCTCCGCAACGGCCACCTTGAGGACAAAGCAAAGTGGCCGCTGTGGAGTGGTGACCGTTATGGGGAGGGAGGGGTATAACAGGACACTACTATTCTCTACATGTCTCAAAAAGCTACCCATAAACCACCGAACGCGGACACAGTCCTCTGGTCCACACCTGTTCCGCGGTGCTACATTGTGAGAAATACCATACATGCGCAGATGATGTATAATATGACTTGCTCTTCTCATCGCTGCTAATAATACTAATCTACCGGATTCTATTTGAAAGTGCAATTAAACATTTTCGTCGCGGAGTATCTGAGATCTAAAAGTGTTAACTCACCATTGTGTCGTTACGAACAACCTGACGTCCCTTCTCAGCCTCAGGTCTCAAGATCACTTGTCCACCGCCAAAGAGAGGCTGTGAAATAAACTTGTGGACGATAAGGGGGTCGTCATCTTGCGCGGGTTTTCCTGACGGATTTGTAAAGTTTAACATGGCCGGGGTATGAAATATATCTAAAAATAGACAACGTAGGTTAATCGCGTTTGCTGAATAATTACTGGTTCATCGGTTACATGCGTTCCTGCGCTTGGCATTGCCGAGATACATGTCTTGACTTGCAGTTGCTGATTTTATTTCTGATGACCTGTCTGGTTGACAATGTATTAACATTGTTATAAGAAAAATTAGATTTTGATTCCTCTTACCCATTTCAACCTCTTCGTTGTTCTCTGCGTGTAACACCATGCCTTTTGGGTTTGTAACCTCTTCAAATCCCTCTAAATCCTGCTATGGGAAAAAAAACATGACTCGAACATTGGTGCTATTTTCCCAAGATCTTCAAGGAAATCAATCTTAACAAAATCCTCCGGAAATTCGACCAGGATCCAACATCATTTGCATCAAAAGTTTCAGAGTGTTAGTATAACCGTACGCTTTTGGAAAACAGAGACTGAAAGCACAGCTTGTCATAGCGGAGTGCAGAGAATTCTGCGTCAGACTTTAACTTAAGATCAACTGTGTTTTCGGACTGCGATTGCTTTTTCCAACACACTAGGATAAAATAACAGAATAAAA
>CM042757.1:15488928-15506428 GCA_022496165.2 Catalaphyllia jardinei | reverse complement strand
ATCCGAGAGCGCTTTCTCCGTTTAGGCCTTGTGCCACTTATAACCTTTTTTGAGGACTCCGAACCGGAGGAGGCAATGCTGGATACATTGGTGATGTTAGTCACTGAAACATGTTCACTGGAAGAAGCTTGCCCGTCAGCCAAATCATCAATAGTATCAAGAGCATCTCTTTTCTCTTCATGCTCTGCATCATGTTCTCTTCCTTCCCCTCTCACCCCTCCCCTGACTTTGGACACATCTTCAACCTTCTCTGTCAAACCCTGTCCGTCGCCTTCCCCCAGCGTCTTATCTCTTCCAAAACTTTGAGACTTCCTACTTCTCCTCTTACCGTAAGCCTGAGTCAAGTTTTGTTCATTTCCAACACCATCGTTTTCCTGATTCTTCTTTGCTTTTTCCTTTCTTTTCGCCCTTGATTCCCTCTCAGATTTCTCTATTTCTTTTTCGATGTCCAAAGATCCCAGATTTTCACTTTCCACTTCCTCAATCTCTAAATCATCAACAACTTCAACAACAACTTCGATATCTTTTCCTTCTCCTTTTTTATCTCTTATCTCCTTCTCTTTTTTTCTCTGTGCCCTTGTCTTTCTCCCGCTAACGTCAGTCGTTTTGCATTCACCTGATTGTTCACTCCTGTCTGCAGCACACCCGTTTTGTTCTACTCTATTTTCATCCTCAACACCTTCATTTGGTCTTGTCCTGTGATTTGATAGCTTCTTGCCATCACTGTCCACATTAATCACCTCAGCTGCTCCATCGTCCATGTTTTCAGTGTCACTTTTTTGCTTTCTTCCTCGTGTAATTCTGTTCTGTTTTTGTGTGTTCTTCCTTCCTTTGGCGTTTTTCTTCCCGTGTTCAATATCAACGGCACTCTTCTCGTCACCTTCAACCCCTTCATCTGACACCGTAACGTTTCTCTCGCCTCTTCCTGTTGACTTTGATTTTCGCCGTTTATCTAGTAAGCGTGTTCCTCCTCTTTCCTCTTTCTCATCAGTACCTCCATTCTGTACTTCCACAGCCTCTGACTCACTAGGCTTCTTTTTCCCAGCTGCCTCTTTCCTACCCCTAGCGGTGAGGGCTTGCTTTTTCCTGTTGTTTTGTTTATCATCCTCCTTTTCACCAGCCTCTGCCTCTTCTGTGTCCACAATCTGTGGCTCTTCCACTGCCTTTTTCCTTCTTCCTCTTGTTGCTCTCTGCTGTGCTGGCTTGGTGTTGATTAAACGCTTTTGCCGGACGGGTATCCTGGATTTCTTAGCCCTGGCGTCAGGTTCAGTTTGACTGTCTGAGCTGGTCCCGAATTCTGGTGACATTGACTTATGCCTGGTCCCTTCTAGGACAAAACTCTCGCTCATGATGAAACTCGACACTGGGGACTTACCCACAGCAGCACTGCCCTTGGCAATTTGTATTGTGTTGTTCCCAATGGTTAGAAAGGTTTCTTCTTCTTCAATTTCCTCGACATCAATGACCTCATCGTCTTCGTCAAGGCGGCTTTTGGTGTTTCGCTCACTTCCCCGTTGTTGCTGTTGTTTATCATTTTCGTCGATGCGATTTTTGGTGTTTCGCTTTTGTCCCCGTTTTTGTTGTTCATCGTATTCATCAACGCAGTTTTTGGTGTTTCGCTCATGTGTCAGTTGTTGTTGCTGTTGTTTTGTATCCTTCTCTTTGGTTTTGACATCAAGGGAAGAGCTGCTAGCACTTTCCTCGACAATAAGGTTAGAATCATTGCTCAAGTCAACAACGTCAATTTCAATCTCATTTTCTACGATTTCCTCGCTGGTGGGATCTGTGTTCTTCTGACTCTGCGAATCTCTGTTGATATGAAAAAAATGGAATTTCTTTTACAACCATTCCTAAAAAGTAAAGTCTTGAACGAAATCAAACGCCTGAGAATATGTGCCGAGATTAGGCAGCACTAAACTGTTAGTGACAGTAACACAGTGTGTAAATTACTTTCCTGTTGGTATCAAATGATTTGTACCGCTATGGAATAAAATAAGTCCTTTGTTATAAGGTATATCTAAAATTTGACAGTTTTAATATGTTCATCTCGGCTTTTTAACTTTTACGTTTTAGTTTAGGACTCACTCATATTTGAAGGTGTTTAAATCAAGTGTAATCACCTCCAGGTCCAGAGGTTGGTGCACCTACATTTAGTTGTAATGTTTAAGAAATAGAAAACATGTACCGTGTTTGTATCGAGTTATACAAACACGAGTGGAAGTTTGGGAGAACGAGGAGTGTTTGTATAACTCGATACAAAGACGGAGTACATGTCTTTTAGAAAACACCACGACGAGAAAAAGGAAAACAACTTGTTAACTTTGATTATCAAAATGTAAATTCTCTTTGCTCGCGCCATCACTACGTCAACAGCGCGCGCTAATTCTGTGTCTCCATCAAGTAATACAAACAGGATTTTTAACCAATCAGCGCACGTGTTTTCTTAGTACTGTTTTCTAAATGTACATTGTATGTTCCCAGGTTTTGGTGTTTTCGTATCAGGCGGTTGCACAAGCTTCATAGCCTGAGTGGTAGGTATTTTGTTGTGTGCCACGTGATTAGTACATGTACAGTAGCTTGTTTGAGTAATAGGGAGCTTAAGAAACCACGACGGCGACGGCGCGGACAACGTCGATGAAAAAAATGGACTTATATTTTATCTACGAAGCTCGCGGTATCCTAAAGTCATTTACTTTGTTTATCTCTGTCAAAGCTATCACAAAATTGATTCTAGGACACATGGATAAATCCGAAATAAAGATTTAAAAAATCAGCGGTCGGGGTTCGCGTTCTCCAGACAACACAGAACTTGGTCATTTCATGTTCTTGTTTTCCAGAGGACGGCAAAGAAATGTACCAAGAATTAAAACGCACGTGCACAGCTATGTTCTCCTCATTAAACCTTTTGTTTAGCGACGTTGCCGCTGCCGTTGCCGTCGTAGTTTTCTTAAGCTCCCTAATGTTACGCTACAAGGAAGACATTTTCAAAAACACAGAAATTGTTTTTGTAAGCAGAATTTAAAATCTCAGGCTATGTTCACACTTACTGCCCAAGTGCCATTCTCACTGGGCACTAATATGAACACACCATTTTTTCCAAATACTCACGCCATATTTCGGGCAAAGTGCGTGGGTACAAGGTACAGTAAGGGTTACGGTTAACCTATGAACCTTGTACTCGGGTACTTAATAAGTGCTTGGGTACTTAAAGTACCCAGCGTCTGAATGCAGCACTATTTTGTGCCAGTGCTCAGGCACCAAGTGTGAACACAGCCTTAGACCCTGACTATTTATTCCTTTCTTGCTAACTCGATTAGTTTTCATAATGCACTAAGGACGTATATGTACATGTGGTACTTTATTTCAGATAGTTTATCACAAGTACAAACCAACCTGCAGTCAGCTTGTATTTTTTCTGATTCATTTAGCGGTTTGGCATTTGTAAATGACAACCTAGGGACAAACAAACAAGTACAATGGTAATAATTGTTCAACCAAAACATTTTGGGAAGGAAATTAAAGCTATAAGTACATGCAGGTTGGAGCAGATAGCATCTTTGTTGTGTAACATTCAACATGAAGTAACACAGCGCACTAAATGATTTAGTATCTCCTTGTAGCAATACATGCAAATTTTCACCCCACCTTACTTCACCTCACCACCCGTAATACACTGTTTTTGCAATCATACTAGTCAGTGATTGGTCAATCGAGAGTGTGCATGTGACGTCATTAAATTCTAAAGAGCCCCTAAAGGTTTTATCCTCATCAAGCTTAAGAGGTACTAAATTTATAGCTGTTTACAACTTTTCAGCCTTATAGTGATCTTCGTTTGGAAACAGCGCATTTTGAATTTTGGAGCTATGGCGGTGCTGACATAAAGCTAAGATCGCGTTTGTCAAAAAATATAGTACACTTATCTCGTGATTTTTAGCCATTTTAGGAGTCTTTTGGTTCGGTTCAGATAATCAGTCCACTAGATAGCCAAAGTAAGTTCCAGATGTTTACACTATTTACCGGCCGCCATATTGGAGGACTAAGGAGTTCCTCCAACATGGCGGCTCCATACGGAGCTCTGTGATTTTACACGGAACATTTCCACTGATATCTCAACTTTGGGACAAGGCACACACCTCAAACTTGAAGAGCTGTCTTCGTTATTGATCGTCCATTATATCACAATTTCTTGACTTTATCCATGGTTTCTGATTTTGATTTTTAGTACACGACAATGAACACACACTATTACTTATTAAAGGCAACCTTTGTGCCAAGTACGACATGTAATGGATGTTACACAAATTTTCTACGAATAATCACGTTACAGGTTGGAATAGACCTGTAAATTGCAGCATGCACCATGAATCAACTTAAAAGTTATCTTACAGAACACTGATTCTCAGCTTTGCTAAATACAATTTCCAAGCCTCAGAGATCGGGAAGGAAACATGTTCTGCTAACATTATTAGCAGCACCGTGGTTAGCAGGGCTGCCATTAAGTTTTCATTCCCCTGTAGCCTAATAATCTTCACACCCATAGCAGACTCGTTACTTTAAGGATGAACTGTATCAATTACAAGGCAGTTCACCAGTAACATCAAGGGTCCCTCAAACATACTCGGCTGCACCAGGTGTTATGGGTTATGGATAATATTGCCCTGGTTAGTACACGTACCTCTTCTTAATCAGCCCTTTTAACTGAGGAGTTGGTTCTCGGGATGCAGGATTTTTAACAGCAGTTCCTGTATCATTAGGAGACTCGTCATTTTCTTCAGGGGTGCCTGCTGGTTCAGCTTCACCTGGAGATAACTCCTTGGATTTAGTGGCACCTATAGATAGTGACATGCACAGTTGAATTTTAGCATATTTGTATTATTAGTAATGAAACATTCCAGAGTCCCATTGGCAACCATATCAGTCACACGTAAAATGTCAGATCATTCTTTTTTCAGTTCAAAGGAACTCCTAGTAAGTCAATATTTTGGTTGGACAAAACAAAATTATATTTCAATATCTAATTTACATTTTGTGTATTACAAGGTTTGCATTCAAATAAAATTTGAGGAGGAAAGCTCCACATGTATATCTTTGGTGTATCAGTAGATAAAATCATAGCCTGTTCCAGGCTGTCTGTTTACTACTGAGGTAGTTGAGGACAAGCGAAAAAAAGAGGGCGAGCGAGAGAAAAAACAAGGGAAGGCAAGAAACATTCTCCTTTGTTGTTTCTCTCGCTCACCTTGTTTTTGCTTGTCTTCAGCTACTGAGAAGTTGGAAAAGGCTAATGAAAACATAAGCCTAAATACATCTCTATGGATAAAACATGTCTGGCTACAGGTAGCTACATGTTTAACACAGTCAACATGACTATCGCATAACCACAGTACATACAGCGTACACTGTACATGAATACTGTTTCACTCTGTAGAAAGACTCATAGAGTTCAATGCTATCTCAGTCATTTGGCCAGAAAATATATTTTTTTAGGGCCAATGGAGCACCTGAAGTTAGGAAAAGGGCCAATAAATTGATAGCTAAAGAAGGAAAATAAAGCAGTTTAATAGGATCTATGATAGAATTTAACAGTGGGTACTTTTTGAAATACTCTGCTCAATAAAGTCTCTTTTGAATCAGATACTAGACAGTATGATCTGTGTATTAGAAGAGAACAATCCATAGGCATACATGACATAGTCAATGATCGAGGGTTTGCAATGCATTATGGTCAGCCATGTAGAAGTTTCCCGATGTGAGACAATCAATACAGCAAAGCAAAAGAATGGATTGACTTATCTTATTTTCTTTCCTCGAACAGACCAATTTGACTAACAAAGAAGGATCAAAACCAACCAAGGACTGATGACAACCTTAACACGTCTTTCAGCCAATACCATCATGGCTTAACTGACCAATCACTTTCAACGGAGCAGACCCATAACATCATCGACTGACAAACACTATTCACTTGACTCTGAAGATGACTTCTACTCAGGTTGTCAAACCATCAGTCACCAACAACAGTTCTTTTCAGAACTACAGTGTACCCTCACCTGGACAATCACACAATATGAACTACTGATACTCCTGGGTTCAAACCATTTACTACATGCAAAGTTCTGTTCAATCAGTGCAATATGTGGTACAAGACAGCAAACAGAAACAAACCTGAGTTAACAAGCTCATCATCAACCTTGTCAAACACTTCAGCATCTTTTGTGGCATTAATATTCACTGCTTTCCTACAGGAAGTACATGTAGTAAAACAAATTCACATTATGCTTAATAACTGCATAGTGTAAGTGATGGCATAACAGTGTTTACACTGGTGCCTCAAAGAGATTGAAGTATTCCACATGTATAGTAACATGTACAGTATATAGAGGTTGCTGCTTCATGTACAATATCAATGCATACCTTCCAATATGGGTATCCTGAGCTGAGCTTTTTCCATTTGCAACAACATTTTGTTCCTCTGGATCTGATGAAGTACAAAAAAAAAAAGCTTACATGTCCATGATTGTATAATGATTATTTGGTCAACACTCAATGAACATACACATGTACAGCCTGGCCAACATTCAAAGAAACACCTGTCTGATGGACCAGGACTAGTGGACTCTGTGTCTCACTTGCCCAATCAACCAGGGAGACAGTCAGAGTGCTTTGAACCGGTATCTGGTGGGAGGTTGGGGAGAATATCTGGGGGTCAATACATCATCAGTTCAAGTTCTGTTGGGGACTAAGTTTTGTCTTTAGCAGTTTATTCCATGCTCACAAAAAGGCAGAGCTGTCATTATGGGTTGTAAACACCTGCTATGCCTGAGTGCTGCTTGACAAGCCCTTGATATTATGGATGTACATGTCTGCTATTAGTGTAATTCTCTCACAACAGCAGTAGTTTGTTAAGTGACTCTGTGATCATCAAGGCAACTGATGATTCAAAACTTAGTGACAACCCTGTATGGGAATCCCTAAGGTCCTGAAAACGTTTTGGCAGGATTCAGAGCATCTTATAGAATCCTTAAGAGCTTTTGAAGGATTGCGTGAGAACTTTCGTAATCTATTTGAAGATCCTAGAAAAACATCTTCAATATCCTATAAAGTACAGTACATGTATGTAAGACTCTAAGGGACAGTTAAAAGATTTTTGCTGTCGAATGGTCCTTTTTGACAATGTCGTGCTTTTCCAATGTTTTCATTCAAACAAACAATTAGCCCAACTTCTCAATTTACATGTACTCTATCATGCCAGTAAGGCAAGGGGTTCTACATTATCAGTTTAATTCCTATCCCAGTCATGTTTGGAGTCTCACATTTTCATGAGTTTGCAGTGTTCGTGTATTCTTATGAAACTTTGCATACCAACAACCATGGTTGGTATTAACTACGGTACATGTAAATTCAACATCATGATAAATTGATCTATGACAGTCACCTTTTGTGTATTACTAAATGAAAACATTGCATGACATTGTGAAAATGGACCATAGTAGACATAAATATTATGAATTAATCATTACTGTATACCAAAACATGTACACAGATACCTTTACAAAAATAATAATTACTGTATAGTACCAGTGATAATAACTGCACCTGATTCAGGAAAATAATCATCAATGTTGTCAAACCCATGCGAGTCTTTCCTGGCTATAATGCTCAAAGGGACTCCAGTGCGCCTACAAGGAATACCATTAAAAAGAATTCTTGAGCATATCCAAAATGAGAGGTGCAGTGGCCTCATAGTTAGTGCATTTGCCCCTGGATCAAGGGGTCTGGGTTCAACGCGTGGCCAGGGACATTACATAATTTGTGTTCTTGGGCAAGACACTGTCTCTCTCCACTGGCATCATAAATGTGTACCAGCAATTTTAATGCTGGGGATAACCCTGCAATTGTCTAGCAGCTCCTTCCAGGGGGGGGGGGGGAATACAAATACTCCCAGTTGCTTCATACTGAAGAAACTGAAACTGGGTGACAGAGACGCAAATAAGTAAAGAGGGGGACTCGCATTTGACAAGGTAGGAGATGTTCGTCATCTCACCTAGGGGTGTACATGTAAATCAAGGATTCTGGCACTTGAAGTGGTACTATGATGAGAATTATAATTATTATTCCTATTGAAGCCATTTAAAAAAATAAACAAGTAGTCTGTCATATATGTTATTTACCGAGTGGGAGGTCTGTATGGGAAAAACTGTGCCCGAGGTCTTGAGTACGGCCTGAGGTCTTCGGCCTTGGATGCTACTCAAGACCAAGGGCACAGTTTTCTCCCATACAGACCGACCTAGCCTGGTAAATAACATGTTTATTTTTTTCCTGCAGTAAATTGTTTTAAAGACTAATAATGGGTTTGTTTACACAACTCTTGTCACTGAATCGGCTATCTACTAACGATTTGTAAAAAATCTTTGCAACGAACAAATAATTCAGATAGTTGGCAATGAAAGATGTATTAAAGGACATATAATTTTTCGAACTACATGTACTTTATGTTAGTTTCATTTATTTAATCAGTTTAGTTTTCCAAAATTGTTTTTGCAGTGTGAAATTTCGTGAAGTTTCACTACAAAAACAATTTATGTCAGTCATCACTTTAAAATCACTTGAAATCCGGACTTTTTTACCGTAAATTGAGAAGCAGAAGGAGAGGGAATTTGTTAAGTGTATTCCACAGAAATTCTCATAAATACAGCAACGATCAGAAAGGTAAACTTGACTAAAAATGAATCAAATTCTACGGCAAGGGAAACACAGGATTAATCAAGCACCATTACAGCACCAAGCTACAAACAACCAAGCAAACACTTGACTGAATTTACTTAGTGACTTTCCTTGCCATTTTAAAGTGAACAGAGATAGGCTTGCGGTGACTAGTCGTCGATGGATGTGTAAATAAGGCAAAGGATTGACGATTACCGCTAACTTTCAGGAGCGAAATACCCTGGTCCCAGAGGTTTTTCTTGATTTTTCACCGCATGAGAGAGCTGCAAGAGAGCAGCAAAGCGGCAAACACGTCGCGAATCGGCGAGAACGAAAAACCTCTGGTTACCTTGGACTTGAATCTCGCTTTCATGCAGACGCCAGGCTCAGGATCTGACCCTCGAGCTCGGATTGGTTGATATTTTTACAAAACACGGAAATAAATACAATTGGTCTGTTTGATTGGCAATACCGAGGGGACGGTGGGGATATTTGTTACTGCACTCCTTGTATGTAAACTTTTGCCTATATCGATCTCTATGAGGGAAATAATTTGTTTGCAAAGTACTGCAGTTCTCAGTTAAAATAAACGTTCAAGATTCGTCTATGTTCTACATTGATTTTGTTTCCGACAGTGCCTTTGAAGGAATTCGACTCTGTGCTCGAGGAGCATTTTCCAGAGACTGAAAGTGTCAACGAATATCAAAGCGTTGCTCGCAGTCATAAACCGCAAAGATGTGTTCGCCATTCTGCCAACCGGACATAGAAAGTCAATTGATTATAATTTGGTTAATCACTGATGTCGGCCAATACCTGAGCCTGACAGGCTATTCATACCCTCACCATATTGGCTGTGTACTCTGAATGACTGAAGTTTCTGTGGTTGACTCTCATACATGTATTTGCGAACTGCAAAACCATTTCATTTCCATTTCAACGAAGACATCGATGAGCACCATCTGCTCAAAGAAGCTTATGCCTTTCTATTCGGAAGTGCCTAGGCCTTCTTACAAAATGAAAAGTGGAGATACAATGTACTTGCTTCGTAATATCTTTAACAGCAGAACCTTCGCGATTGTTGCGGATGAAAACATTCTAGCAAACACGTACATTGACCCCGGCCAATTAGGTCAAAAGATACCACTCTTCATCACCCGAGTGGAAACATTAGCGGCTGATAAGCACGTGATTGCTAAGCTTCCATCGGTCGCTTTTTGAAATATCAAATTGACGTGTTTGGCACCTGGCGTCTGCATGAAAGTGAGATTCAAGTCCAAGGTAACCAGAGGTTTTTTAATCTTGCTGCTTCGCAACTCGTTTTCACCGCTTCATGGCTCTCTTGCAGCTCACTCATGCAGTGAAAAATCAAGAAAAACCTCTGGGACCAGGGTAGGAGCAAAATTTAGGCAGCGGGAAAAATTCCGGCCCCTGGGCCATATCGTAAAAAGCTAGACCAGTCACGTGTATAAGATTAGCCAATCATATTTGAGAATTTAGGATTCCGGCCCGCTCAGATGCTTGACAAAAAAATAAAGTTTACTATTTTCAAATATCTCTTTATAGATGTATTCAAGTTTTTTAAATATGCAAATTAGCCAAGTGATGACGTCATACACTCAACCAAATTTTGATCAAATATAATGAAAAACATATCTCAGTTATTTTTTATCAGAAATTTTTGATTACTTGCTGTAAGATTCTGCTAAAAGTGCTCCAGAATAAGAGCTTAGCATTTTTTTACCATGGCAACATACTGGGTTCCAGACCTTCCCAATATTGAAGGCATTTCTGACCACATTTCCATTTTCATATTAAATTTTGCAAATGGTGTCTCAAATGCATTCCAGTAAGCATAAAAATATGTTAGCTCCAGATTTTGGCCCTGTTTGACATTTTTCGAGCTGAAAATCACTAGCATATTGAAATGAAGTGGGTGGAGAGTGGAATAGAGTGAGTTGCCATGGAAAGAGAACTTTTTATATCTGTTGCAGTTAATTTTTGGTTTCAGTTAATTTAATAATTTAGCTAGTCAGTTTTTTTCTAACTAGGTTATTTTATAATAATTACTAGTTATTTATTTATTTATTTACATGTATTTATTTTTTTTATTTTTTTGGGGGGGGAGGGTGTTTCTCAAAAAGAATAACACACTCACCACCAGCCCTAACCCTATCCCTATTGACCCCCCCTAACCCTATCCCTAGACCAATCCCTAGACCTAGCACCCCCAAGTTTTTTTTTGCACTTGCCTGGACTTGAACTCCAGATCCATATCCACTATGCCACACAAACAATCGTTGCAAATTTGCTTTGATATTTGTTGGTCTAACAAGTTATTGGCCCCAGACTCACCCTTCCCCACAATTTAAACTGGTTTGAAAATTTTAACCCAGTTTGAAAAATATGAACCAATTAAAAATAAAATCACCTACATGTAGTTAGAAAAAAACTAACTAGTTAAAAATAACATCACCTAGTTAGAAAAAACTAACTAGTAATTATAAAATTAACTGAGACCAAAAATTAACCGCAACATATCCATAGGTGTGTTTAATGCATAACTATTAGCCTACCAAGTGCTACAAATTGGCCAAGATAGCTCTATTTATATTTCTTGATATAATATTGGGTTGAGTATATGACATCATCAGTCATCTCATTTGTATAATTTACACATTTTTCAAACTTAAATATCTCTGGAACTAATGCAGATATTTGCAAATGGTAAACAGTGTTATTATTCTTTCATGATACACCTCAAAAATCACAGGGTAAAAATTTGATCATAGTACCACTTTAAGGTTTTCACGATCAAAAATTCCAAACATCACTATTTTTAGCTGTCAAAGTATCTTTTAGGGTGCACTCCAAGTCATAACATAAGAAAAAACGCTCTTAATTTCAATTTTGGCTTGATTTTTGTGGGTCTCTTGAGCCTCACTGGTCTGTAGACGTTTGCGGACTCCTCTCCTAGACAGTGGCTGATAATTGAGCCTATTCTGTTTTAACTCACTTATTACATGTAAGCAATGGTATTTTTTAGGGATCAAAATAAGGCTTCAGCTGTTATCTTCACTACCAAGGTACATGTATGGAAGATACGCCCCTCAAGTCCAGAGTGTAGTTTTGCATGTACATTGTATTCCTACGAGCGTTGTATTTTCCAGTAAAACACTAGTGTTTATACATGCATAACAGGGCTTGAAATGATGGCTGGTCAATGGACAATGTCCGGTCAAAATCGAGCATTGTCCGAGCAAATCCATGGATGACTGGACATGTAGTCCGGTCATTTGGGCTTTCAAAGAAAATTCAATTTTGAGACAATCATGATGGAAATTTATTCAATCTTATCATGTTCCCAAAAAAGATATTACATTTAATTAGTTTGAAATTCAGTTTGGACTGGCATCCACCACAAACAGCCTAGGAAAAGGCTTAATTAAAATTAAAAAGAACAAATCAGTACGTCACTTCCGGCACACCCTGGCCTGCACACGAGCTTGGTTACTAAGCTTTTGTTGTTTGCAAAGTGAACTAGGCTTTAAACAGAATGAATATGTCGGATTTCCAGTGTTCGAATGCAATTTTACACACAGACGGTACGCATTCCACAAATCACTCTGAAGTCTAGAATGGTAGAGTAAACTGTAAATGTAAATGTTGTACTATAAAGTTGAAGGTTACGTTTTGTTAGTGATTTGGTCAGGTTTCAACCAAACGTCAACGATGAGGTTGTGTCTTGCAATCCACGTGTCTGACTTACAATGTAACAGAACAAAGAGTAATAAAACTACAACTTTTAATTGCACACTCGATTTGTTTTGAGTAACTAGAGTTGCAGTTGCTGAAAATGATACAGATCATGTAACTTGCAAGATGGAGCCTCTATTGCAACTTGTTAAGATGGATTAAATTTGTCCGGCCAAAATGCCTATGTCTGAGCAAAATCACGTTTGACCGGACAATGTGTCCAATGCCTGCCCAATAGTTATTTCAAGCCCTGCATAATAAAGGAAGGTAAATGTATGTATTTCTTGTTGACATTTACATGTATGTATCATACTCATTATTAGACCTGAAAGCTTCAAGTTAAAGATAAAGTGTTAGGTCATTAGGGTTATACATGCATGAAGGTTAGTATCAATATTTTTATGTACCTTCCAACAATGCAATCCTTAGCTGAGCTTTGTGTAGTTGGAACGACATTTTCTTCTTCTGGATCTGAAGAAATACAAAGAAAAACATTGATGAATTTATTTGGTCAACATGCACTGTACACACAGTCATACAGTCTGACCAACAACGAACATGTACTATACAGGAAGTCCTGTCTGATAGAACAAGGCTAGCAGATTTTCCAGTTGAGCTAGTGGAGGGAGCTACACTGTAGCAAGGGAGTGAGTCAGATAGAAGTATTTCTCTTCAGAAATAATAATAATAATAATAATAATTTACAACAAAAACTTTATTAAAATTTTGCAATAATTACTTACAACACTGTACAAGATTAAAAAGGCTAAAAGAACATTTGAGTAATTTTTATTATTATTATTATAAATTCAAATATTGCTAATTGGGATAAAGGGTTCATGTCAGGTCATTAGGGTTTTGCATGCATGGAGGTTAGTATTAATATTTCTATGTACTGTACCTTGCAACAATGCAATCTTTAGCTGAGCTTTGTGTAATAATAATAATTACAACAATAATAACAATAATAATAATAATAATAACAATAATAATAATAGAAAATTCAAATTTATTAAAACTTCACAATAATTACTTGCAAGATTAAAATAACAATAACTACTTACAAGATTGAAATAAAGTTAATTCTAAAAATTCAAAACTAGAATTTCAAACATCAATAATAAAAAAGGGTATGCTTATACCTTAATAATTATTATACAAGTTATAATAATAATTTTTTTTATATATATAATATATAATATTAGTATAATTACTCAGGTGATTATAGAAATCCTCGCGCTCTCATTGGCCGAGAATGGCGTCATATTCCGCTATAATCACCTCCGCAGAGGTGATTATAGCGGGAGGACAAATTTTCACAATAGCTGCCTCGCGCTTTGTCAATGTGCCTGAAGAGGAAATTAATTTAATGAAAGAAAATGCCATTCCGAGGAATACAAAACGCGCCACAAAGTTCGGAATGACACTCTTCAAAGGTAAAATGTGAAAATTGTGCTAAACGTAACTAAGAAACCATTTAAATTCCCGTGAAAATTTTGCTTATGTCGACATGCATGAATAAATCAATGGTTTCACAACAAATCTTGACTGCTGTGATGACCTGTATCGTTGCCGATAAAAATACAGTCCACGTTAAACCAAATTCGATTTGTTTTTTACCACAACATTAAAGATAACTAAAGAAATCTTTGTTAAGATTTGTTGACAATTGAAAACACCGACTCGGACTTGAAAGTGCACGCGCTGTATTATGCAAATGAGCTACTTGTACGCGTCAGATTTTCCTGTCAAAAACTTTTGCAAACTCGCTCAACATGCCGAAGCAATAAGAAAGCATTGTTTTGGAAAAGAATAATGAAGCGAAGCCATTGCAGATAGAGTAAAGACCACAATAAACCACATTTTGATTTGTTTTTACCCGGTGTGAACGTCAAAGAAAATGTTTTTTTTTCTTCAGAGAGCGAGTTCAAAAAGGCATTGCGTGACACGTTGATGCGAGCAGCGTGCCATGCTATGAACTCTTATCAACAATGGTAAATTGTGGTAAAATTTAACATTCCTTTGTTTTATAGGTATTTCTATAATCACCTGAGTAATTATACTAAAACAATTATTCGCCTCAGGCTCTCAATATTCACTTCGCCTTCGGCGAATAATTGTTAAATAATAATAATAATAATAATAATAATAATGTCCAATAACAATAATAATAATAATAATAATAATAATGATAACTGTACCTGAATCTGGAAAGTAGTCATCAATGTTGTCAAACCCATGTGAGTCTTTCCTGGCTTTAATGTTCAAAGGAACTCCAGTGCGTCTACAAGATTTGACATCAAAAAACAATGATGACATTCAAATACACCGTAGTCACTGAATGAAGCTATTAATAATAATGCTGGAGGACACAACTGAATACATGTATCTTGCCAGTGATATCCAAATAAAAACAGCAAATAACCTTTCAAAGGTTTTGTCTGTCATCTGGTTCGCCAAGCTGAGTTGTAAACTAAAAGCGTCAGATGAGTACAAAGCAAACTCAGACTTTTTCAAATGATTCCAGTGCTGTGTTTCAAGAACAAAAATTTCTAAAATAATTTTAGTCTCAGACTATGATGAATTGATTATGAGGTTTCTTTAGGCTGAACTTGTTACAGATGTGAGAAGTATGAAACAATGTTTTGTGGCTGTAAAAATGACTGCTCTAGCCCTTATATCGATAAAACATTTTGTCTATGTTGTTCTTTTTCTGAGAGCATCTTTAATACAGATACCCAGATACATGCAATACAGCAAATATGGCATGTGCCCTTGGTGTCCATTGTATGAACCAGATACAGTTTACATATGAAGCAGATGGTAAGGCTTTTCACGCTTTGGTTTTGTGGGCCCATAAAAGGCCTTTAGGTACATGTATACAGAAGAATCATGCTGTAGAACTGACCAGTCAGAGCATGTGCTATATTGGCTACAAACACAAGAGAATCTCACTTTTTTTGCAAGGATTCTCAAAATTACTTCTAATTTTACCTTCCTATGCGTGGATCTTGAAATGGATCATTTGGAAGATGTAACTTGTTTGTGAAAGTGTTCCTTCGAGCAGCCTGCAATATTATTTTAAAAACAAAATGGCAGTGATGAGCTGCAGTAAACGTTTTACACTCAGCAGACGGTATTTCAATGACAATTGCAAATTATAAGAATTCCTGAAAGCTACGTAGAAAAACTTGCCTCAGCCGTGCAAACAGTTGTAAGAACCTACAGGCTACAGCTGTAGTTTAGTTTCGTTTTCGCCTCATCACAAATCACACAAAACTTGTATCATCTAAGATCCATTGAAAGCTCGCCATTATAGGGGAAGCCTCAAGCAGTGATCAACATTTAACAGACTAAATTTTTCAAAGCTAACCTTGGCAGCCGCCATCTTGGCTTGACCCAATTCCCAGTCCTTTCAGTTTTACATTTGCCACAAATATTCGCAAAACACACTTGCAGTTGCGATGGACACGGAACTGGACAATCGCTGGTCAATTAATAGATCTGTTCAAGATTTTTCCTCTGTTGAAGCGAGAAAACCAATAAAGTGTTTTGATTTTCGTGTTTTTAGACTTTCCCGCCTGCGTCGGTTGAAAAACTCCCATCATACCTTGCTAATTTAGTACATGAGCCGCTGACTATGTTCGCAGGCACATGTTAGATTTCGAAGGTCGAGGGTTGATCAAGGGTTGATCGATTAAGCGCTGGTCAAGGGGTGGTCGTCTTGATCAACAAAATCAGTTTCGAAGGGGGAATCATTTAGCGTCAAAAACTATGGTAGTGACAGAGAAGTAACAGGTTAGTTGTTTCCCCGGGCTGTTTTTTTTTTTTACGCAGGAACAGAAGCATATGGTATCATGCTTCTGGTAGGAAATGATACAGATCTCTTTCCCACCTCGGAGTTATGGCGGTGCATGACATAAAGCTAAGATCGCATTTGTTGAAAAATGTACACTAATGTCTTGATTTTTAGCCATTTTAGAAGTGTAAGTATTAGGAAAAGTGCTTGTGTAGTGTAAATGTCTTTTGGCTCGGTCATAGTTATCTATTAACTAAAAACCACTTATATTGTCTCGCTAATCGACAGTTAGTATCCCATAATGCAGTTTCCCATGAGTAAGCACTGTGATTGTTTCCAAGATGGCATCAATGTTATGGACTACCAGTGAAATGGTGGACTTGTCTACTCCAGTTGTATCACCAACAACTTGCAGTAAGCCACCACTCGCATAAAATTCATGCTATCAGCACTTGGTAGATTGGTTTCAGAGCGTAATAACAATTCATTTTCCTCTGTAAATCTGCCCCTATGAGGTTTGTATGGTATTTAAAGGAGGATCTGTCAAATCTGTAGCGAGTACAAAGCTTTTGATTACTGTAAATTAGTATGCTGTTATATTAATAAATTTGCAGTCATCTTTGTTTTCACGCATGGAAGGCCAAACAACAAGTTGGCCATTTTACTTCAACATTAATCGGCCGATTAGCAATTTAATCTTCCTTTGGAGGTGTATTAAATTTAACCTGCCGATTAGAGTCAGATTAGCATTAATCGGGTTTTGAGCAACGCAATCTAATCGCAGATTAAATTTTAATGGTGGATTAGCATATTTAATCAGGGATTAGCACTAATGAGGGTTTTGAACAACCGGGCCCAGTTGTTTACACTATTTACTGCCATATTGGAGGACTAAGGAGTTCCTCCAACATGGCAGCTCCATGCTAGGCTCTATAATTTTGCGCTGAACATTTCCACTAACATCTTGCATATACACATGAATTATACACATACCTTAAACTTGGGAACTGTCTTCCTTATGTTTATCATCCATAATATCACAATTTCTTGACTTTACCCACTGAATACTTTTGATTTTATTTTTTATTGCATGACAATGAACACTTTATACAAATAAAAATAGAACTGTAACCAGGATAAGACATATTTAAATTATAAAAAACGTTCTCTGGCTAAAAAAGGTTAAAAACAATCATAAGCTTTCGGCTATCAGTCTACAGCCTTTCACGAATGAAAAAATGTAAGCGC
>CM042757.1:15481195-15486060 GCA_022496165.2 Catalaphyllia jardinei | reverse complement strand
TGCGTTTTCTGTGGCTATAACTTTCCCTTTCACTCTGCTTGTGCATTTTTAGCAACATACCACAAGTGTACCATGTTTGATCATATGGTATAGTTTGGTAAGCCCGGCACTTAACGTTGTTGTGGGGATTTCTCTGGAACTGATATATCTTTTGTAATGTTCATTCCCGCATTTTTGATGATTTCCGATAAAAAGGGTTCTTATGTCCAACCGATTTTGTTCAGATGATTCCTGTGGCAAGCAAAGTCGAATCAAGTGTCTCTTTCTTCGCGATCCTAAATTTTTCACTTTATTTCCAAAGTTTCCCGTATTGTGTGGAAGTATGCGAAGCTGAAATCATGGATAAAGCCATAAAATTTGCTTCGAAAGCTCCCATCGACTCGGAGTTTCACCAAGAGCACACACGATGGTTAAGTTTATAATTTTTAGCCATCCGGTCAGCATTTCAACTGGTTTTATGAAAAAAAAACCTGGAAAGCCATGGAATTTAAGTGAAGGTCGAGGGAAAGCAATATGCTTTCGGAAAATAGAAAGGTAAAAAGATAAAATAATAGAAAACAGAGACGATCGTTTCTGAAACAGGCTTTAATTTCAGTACAAATAGACACAAGCACGTATCTTAAGCATTTTTACACTCTTAAGTTCAGCAGTTGTTCTCAGAGTAGTATCAAAGCAATCATTCATTAACGTATTTTCCAGCGTAAAAAGTACATAAGACGTGCTTGTGTCTATTTCTACTGAAATCAAAGCCTGTGTCTGACTAGTCTCTTTTTATGGAAAGTCATGGAGTTATAAAAGCTCCAAAGAGAACGAACAATGTTGCCCTGAACCATCGCTTTCCTACTTCGCTGGCCGAGTGGGACTTTCAACTCGCAGGTATGGCGGAATAGAAGACCGCAAATGTCGCAGATATTTTTCATGGCGAGTCCCATTTTGAAAACAAAGCCCTTTTCTTTATCTCTAGCAAACGTCCACTAATTGGTAGTTTAAGCGCGCAATATAAGAATAATAATACTGTTATTTTATAGACATGACTGTTTTACTGGGAAATAAACCACTCGTAAGATTCAAACGATACTACATGCTTGACCCGAGATATATCAATGCTTATCAGGTGCCGCTCTCTTATTGGCTACGCTACTCACGTGACCAGCTCCCAGTTGGCTTAATAGGTCAGTTGGTAGAGCACTGCACCGGTGTCGCAGAGGTCATGGTATCGAATCCTGTGTTCAAGCTTAAATTTCAAAAACGGCAGAAACAAAAATGGTTTTTCATTCCCCTTTTATTTCTCTTTAGTGGTTATTACATCAGTCAAAGAAAGAAATGGACATGTCATCTTTCATCGGCGCTTACATTTCCTTCAATGGTCTATACCAGAATTTAATTCTACAGGTTGTAAGTATTAGTGAATAGCATTGGAACACCAATAGCTCCAGTTCAGCAGACTCCTTTGTTACCATGACGACTTCACCCGTAAACCAGTGGAGCTATCAGGAATTTAAACACGGACCAGCCACCTGAGCCAATCAATTCTGCAGAACCCAGCCAGTCATCTACTGATTTCACTGGAGGGGAACGCTTGTAGAACTTGCCTCTGTAAACACCGTACAATTGACCATCTCCCATGAAGAAAAGCTGCTGAAAATCGCTCCATCCTGCAGCGCCAACGAGCGTAGATGTTCCCAACCAGTTGTCATTTGCCTGAACGGGAGGATTCCTCTTATGAAACTTGCCGTTTTTGACGCCGTACAGGATCCCTTGCGGATCGAAGAAAAGGAAATCAAAGACGTTCCAGCCAGCTGCTCCCGCCAGTTCGGCAGATCCAAGCCAGTCGTCTTGGCTGTGTGTTGGTGGAAGCCGCCTGTACAACTTGCCATCTGTTACCCCATACAGAAACCCACTGGGATCAAAAAACAAGAACTGGAAGACTCCCCATCCTGCAGAACCGACAAGCTTTGCTTCAACTATCCAATCCTGAGCCGACGTTGAGATTGGAGGTCGTGATTTGTAGAACTTGTTACCCCACACACCATACAATGTACCGTCCGGGTGGAAAAACAGGTGCTTAAAGTTGTTCCAGCCCCCTTCCCCGATCTGCGTAGCAGTTCCAAGCCAGTTGTCATGTGCATATTGAGGAGGATGTCGCTTGTAGAATTCACCATTACTCACGACTCCAAAGAGATCCTGCCGCGGTCTGTCGCTGCTAAAAAAAAAACAAAACACACCACTTATTAACCGAGAGTGAGGTCATTACAGGGAAATCTCAGACCAAGGCGTTGAAAAAAAAACATCAAGGCCGAGGTCTGAGATTTCCCTGTAATGACCGAACGGACGAGGTTAATTTTTATATGGCCTTTTTAGCACTATTCTTAAAAAGAATACAATAAAAACACCGGAAGTAATTTTCCACATCCGTTTGCGCACGCTATAGCTCTCTTTGTCGCGCATACTAAAGAAGTATTTGTATGCTAGTTATCCAGTTATTGAAAGTATAGATATATATATGGGAACCGCGTAGCAGGCGTGAAATAGGAATTATTATTCTTTTTTTTAAACATGTTTGGGTGCCGGAAGTAGGCAATACTGCCGATACACCAAATCCCCTAAGGTTATTACACTTTTAAAGGAAATTTGAGAGTCCCCACCAAAGAAAATTTGACCTCGGTGGGGCTTGAACCCACGACCTCCGGATTAGATCTTCCGATGCTCTACCGACTGAGCTACGAGGCCAGTACGGGAGCAGGTTGGGGTAGTGAGTCGCGATAAATGCTCAAATGTATAGATATATTGCCTACTTCCGGCACCCAAACATGTTTAAAAAAATAATAATGATTCCTATTTCACGGGTGCTACGCGGTTCCCATATATATATATATCTATACATTTGAGCATTTACCGCGACCCACTATCTAAATTACCCCTACCTGCTCCCGTACTGGCCTCGTAGCTCAGTTGGTAGACCATCGGAAGATCTAATTCGGAGGTCGTGGGTTCAAGCCCCACCGAGGTCAAATTTTCTTTGGCCGGTGGGGACTCCCAAATTTCCTTTAAAAGGGTAATAACCTTAGGGGATTTGGTGTATCGGCAGTATTGCCTACTTCCGGCACCCAAACATGTTTAAAAAAAATAATAATGTTTATTGAAAGTATAGTTGTACATGGTCCATCTTTTTCGTTGTTTTCGCCCACGCGCTCGGAGCTGCTACTCACAACTCAAAAGAGCCGTCGAGCCGAGGAAAAGTTTCATATTGCCCGGTCATTACAAAAAAATAATGCCGACTCAGCAACCAATCAGAGCGCGCGTACTATTGTAGCTATATTATAAAAGAAGTTAACATGCAGAAAATGAGAACTTAGGCGGGCTTTGTAGTTTTCAGCAGAGAAATCACTTTGAGAATAAGAACAACAATCTTCAAACGCTATTAGAGTCTACCTTTAAAGAGATCAGAGCAAATGATTTAAGGTACGGCGATAATGATGCCGTGTGTAAAAATATCATAAAATAAAATGTGATAAAAAATAATAAATAAAATGTAAATGAAACAAAATAGAGTAAAATAAGTGGAGTGGAATGGAGTGAGTTGAAATGAGGTGAACCGAACTAATCTCAGTTAGGTAAAATTAAATAAAAAGAATGAAATGAAAAGGAATAGAACAAAAAAAGGGAAAAAAGTTTGCAAAACGGAGGTAAAAATGTAAATTATTCTCGAATTCACGGGTGGAGAAGGGGAACGTCACAAGTTTTTAATCCTTTTTAACAACGCTCTACCTAAACGTGATCAATTGCACGCTACACTCAGTTCTCTGCTTCGTGTCAGCAAAATGCTAGTTTAAGCTAAAATTACATACTTATAATTTTAAACGGCCATGGGTGACAGAAGCTTCTTTTACCCTTGGAGATCTGTATCAGACAGTGAATGGAATGCAATTGAACTCGTCTTTGTTGTACCTTACCTGGCAATAGCCACTAAAGCACTCAGGAAAAGGTTCACAAGAAACGTGATGTCCATCGCTGATCTGCAACAAATTTATTCTACGTTATAGGTACAGAGCGTTTTGTATTGACACAGCTTGAGAAAATACAGCTGGCGCGTGAAGTATTACTGACTTGAAATTGTCACGAGAGGTGTAAAAAGATTTATTTTTTGGTATTTCTACAAAGGGTTGGCCTCTTACCTACCTACGTTTTCAAGATATCTTTTGTAGTCTTAATGTTTTTATTTGTAATTTGCTTTTAATCTTGAATAGAGACTGTTTGTCTGTAACCGGCTTTCATGAATACTCGGTGAGAAATACTGTGAAAATCACTATGGAACTAGATTGCCTGGGAAAGGGTCAATCCTACACAAGTCTTCATGTTGTTTTAGCTGTCTTCGATCAAAACGAGGGAACTGAGAATTACTTTTATATAATTGTTTCTGCTCTTACCGTTCATTTCCATGGGATGAAATGACGTATTTTCTTGTAGTTTTGCGATGTTGTTTTTTAACATCTCAAAACATCTCAAACAATATCAACTCAGACTTTGTGGCAAAATTGTGACACTGCAATACATTTTTCTAAGGTCGTTGGTTTAGCTGAGAAACAAAGAACTTAACAAAAAATAGAATTTAACTATATGTTCAATATCGCAAAAATTGATAATAACAAACAGTACAACTGAACCCTAATTCTCTAAGCAGTTGATGTATGGCAGCTTGAAGGAATCTGTTTTTCTTTATCGACCGAATGCAGTTAAGAGATGTGATTTTTCATGTCATTTTAAATTGTCAACAAATCAAGGAAATTCAGAACATGTTGAGCATAAACTTGTTAAAATTAGGAAAAAATGCGATTCGAAATTCTCAAGACGAAGCATGAAAAATC
>CM042757.1:15471195-15473695 GCA_022496165.2 Catalaphyllia jardinei | reverse complement strand
CTCGCTGAAACGCAAGATGACCATAGAAAAGACAACAAGGCATTGAGGTCACCAGTTATTTTTATTACGAAATTTACTAAAATGTAGGCTAAAATGTCTGTTGACGTTTTCTTAATTCTTGGTTTTCACGTCACGTCAGAAAAAACTAGAATTAAATATTCTCAGTTTTTACCCTTATCAGGTAAAAGTAATTTTTAAATATATATCTGTTGGCCTGTCTTCAGCTCGGTAGACCGCTATGTTTCGAAAATAGAACACGGTTTTTTCACAATGTGTGACATTGGCATTGTTTCTGGGTAATATGCTATGCGCACGAAAATATCGATTCGCCTTATGTTTGCGAATTCTGAGTAACCAATATGGTGAGAGAATGCCTATGCGAATGTTTCTAAGTCTAACAGAGAGATTAATTGAGAGAGCCAGAGTAAACTCCAGATGATTCCACTGGTTTCCGGCCGCCACGTTGGAGTCCCTCAGACGTGCTCCAACATGGCGTCTCCATACTAAACACTATAATTTTCAGTGATACCCTTTGCCGAATAACTCGAGTTCGGAAAATCGCACATCCCCGAAACTTTGGTACGTTGTTTATTTATTACTCTTCTACGAGATTTCAATTTCATGACTCCATTGAATGGTAAGCGATTTTATTTTTCACATGCGTGATGATTAAGCTTACTTGCGTGACGTGAAAACCAGCAATACAAACCCTTTGTAACATAACACCTCCATATGCTAAAAGCCGAGAGTCACGTTTCGCGTAATGAAAGTCGGTTGTTCTGTAACACTGAGTAGATGGCGCCGGTAACTGTCACGTTTCACGAGCTGAACGTTCGCGTAAAGATTAAAAAAATATTAAAAGAACACTCGGACAGTGTGAGTAACCGTGAGTTTTAAAGCGCCGTTACAACCGCACCGCGGTTCTTGTTTAGTTTTGTCGGCGACTATATCCAAACCTCCGCAGATGATGTCATCATCAACCAATTACAAGCCATTTTTTAGCTCTTTTCGTCATATCCCACCTCAGGAGAGTTTTGTCAATTTAGCGAATTAACTATTCGGACAGAAAGTGGCCGCGTATCGGGAGAAATGTTTATGTGGTCAAAATTGGGCAAAAATCCCTCGGAGATGGACGTCAGGACTTATGCAAGGATAAAGAATGTAATTTGAGACTGCCGGGCGAGATATTAGTGCAAATATGTTGGGTTTTGATGTTGTCATGAGGCTCATGCAACCATTTCTCAAACAGGGTTACCACTTATTTTTGGATAATTTTTACACTTCCGTCACTCTGTTCAAGCACTTGTTTGCCCAGGGAGTCGCCGCAACAGGCACCATTATGGAGACCAGGAGAGATTTTCCAGCTGGTCTAAAAAATATTAAATCGTGGGCCAAGGGTAAAGAAAGGGGAGCCATGCGCTGCGAGAGAGATCCCCTTTGTTTAACGCTGCAATGGGTAGACAATAACCACTATTGACAATGCCAATGACAGGGTGCAGGTTAACCGAAAAATAAAGACTGGTGGTGTATGGAATACAAAGGTGGTAAGCCAGCCTCAAGCTGTATCCAATTACAATAAATATAAAATGCAATGGATAGATCTGACCAAATATTAGCCTCAAATAATGTTTTACGCAAGGTTATGAGGTAGTGGAAAACCCTTGTTTGCATCTCATTGATATTGCTGTAGTTAACAGTTTTCCTTTGTTCAAAGAGCACCAGGCTAAGAATCCTGATGATGCAGGCCTTCACAGGGGGGCTGATTATGCCTTACTTCACTTCAGAGAGGAGCTTGTCAGACAGCTCTGCGATTTCCCTGATTATGACGTGCCACCTGTTCACAAGACTGCAAAACCTGCTCCGCCTGTGGACCAGTTTTAGACAGTGCATATACCAAAGTTCTCTACCATCAGGAGATGCTGTGTAGTTTGCGACAAGCATGGCAGGGGCGAAGTGCATATGTTTTCAATTTTTATTTTACAACAAATTTGTTGTAAAATAAAAATTGAAAAAAAAAATGAAGAATTTTACAACAAATTTGTTGTAAAATAAAAATTGAAAAAAAAAATGAAGACTCGACGAGGGACATGACGTCATATACCCCCTAAAGAATTTTGCCCCTTAGGAATTTTTTGGGGGAGCAAAATTGGTAACCACGATGGATACATAGATTCACAGATCTCAGATTTTTACGCATTATGGGAATAGAACTACGTTCTATCGAGCGCAATCAGGTTAAAAAAATTAAAATTTTGATTTTTTCAGAAGCTATTGCTGCATAATACAAAAAAAAGATAGGTGTTACAACTGATTCTTAACAATAGATAATATATGTTACAAACAATATATACAGATTTATACAAGTGTTTGTAGCTGGGGGAAGGGCAACATAATCACGTCAAGTTATGTTTCTATTTCAAGCTGGATTATAAATTTGGATATCAGTTCAGAAGAGTCTTGTTTCTTTCGCATTGTTTTGCAAGCGTAATGGTACTGCTTT
>CM042757.1:15456824-15468595 GCA_022496165.2 Catalaphyllia jardinei | reverse complement strand
GGTATTCTGACGTTTAGCCGAAACTATAAACAAGGCAACCGTAACGCAACTATCATTTCCGACTTCGCAAAGTAACCTGAAGTAACGCCTCCTGCAGTACATCATTCACGAGCTCTATTCGTCCTATTTCAAATTTAAACATTACAAACCTCCAAACTATAATGTCAAACAAAGCTATCTACATCGCATTTGAAGCTTGGCGAGGCGGATTTACAATATTAATGGAAGGCCAGAAAGCATTTCTGAATTTACTTTGGCGAATAACCAGCAGGATAATAAGTCAATCCAAAGACGAAAGAACTCAGTAACAAAGATCTGACCAAACCTAGATATACGCTATAAACCATAATAAAATAAATACTTCTTGATACAGAAGCTGTTCCAATTATAAGGCTACAAGCTCAAAAAGAACGATCAAGTGAAATAGAAGATGTAGAAGACGTTCTTTGCGATAAAGTTAAAATTTCTGTGAGTATTGACAGTTTACTGGATCCTACTGTGTTATTATTATCAGAAAAAAGAATGTTTCGGGAACCGAATTACGTGATTAGAATCTACCACTGCTTGCAAACAGTTTTATTTAAAGCTGGGCCCGGCGTTAAAGAATTTCATGCAAGTAACAAAAACGTTTACGGAAAGGTTCATATTTTGTCCCTCGAAAGCAAATACTTAGAGACTTGAAACAAATCTTGCAGTACAAATGAGCCTAAACAATAGCAACTTCTAAGGGCAAAGATCAGAATACACATTTGAGGGTCCCCAATAGGGTTCTCCAATCCCGCCATCCCATCCAGAATTTTCCCTCAATCCCGTAATCCCGACGGTTTTTATCGGCTAATCCCGATCCCGGCCATATTTTCTTAAGTCCTTACCTCAACAAAAACGATCCTTGAAGTTCCGTTCCAGATTCCTTCACAGCAGACCCAAGCACTGACTATTAAGTTCAATTAGCTGTATCTCTCTGCACTAAAACGATGATCTAGTTAATTTGTTTTTCATGGCTAGTCTTAAACGACTTGCTTCAGTCATTTTTATGGTCTTTTATAGCTCGTTTCTTTTTCTTTCCTTTCTTTCTTTTTTTTTTTTTTGTTTTGCCTCTTTTGTTCGATAACGCCTGCCTTCCGGATCACTTCGATTCCTGAAAAACGTGTCTCTCTGAGATGATAGCGATAGAGCGAAGAGCATAAGGGTACATATTCACTGTTCACCACACATATGGCAAGTCACCGTCAATCGAAACCTGTTATTTTTTTTCCTTCTCCATTAAAAAAAACCCGCCTGATCACAGGTTACGTCAATCGCATCTCAGAAGACGTTTGCTCACTCACAATTTTCAGCCATGGCAGCGATCATCTAGAAATTCCATAAAATCGATTACAATTGTGCTTAACAGACACTGAAACATATACTCTTTTCGACCCCAGTTTAACCAGTGCTGCATGTTCCAAAAAAAATGCCCTAATCACCGGTAACCAAAGCGTACTATAGGAGGTTGAATAAGAGCCTGTATGGATTTAAATTTCAAACGAAAACTATTTCTGTTTTCCTTTGAAAAGCTACGATAAAATTCGAAACCTCTCTAAGTGGTATCCTTTTTATGTCGCCGAAACGCTTCTATAAGCCATTTGAGTGAGTAGGCGTCACTGTATTGTAGCTTTCAAAAAACAGAGATAGTTTGAATTTTAAATCCGTACAAACTCTTATAGTACGCTTTGGTCACCTATGGAGGGTACGGCTACACGTAGGCTACCTATGGCTAAATTTGTGCGAAATGTTAATTTGATGATTGCTATCATCTGGGAGCTTCTTCAGCAATTTGCTGGAATTAAACTACAATTCTGCTATTGTAGCGAACAGTTCTTCCGGAACGTGAAACCGTTCTAAGCAAAAAAGTTGCCTCGCGATCCAACGACGGAATGCCACCAACATCATCGTTGGCCTCGTCGTTATTAGTAGAAAATGACTTGTCATCCAAATCTTCGCCACTGCTTGAATCGTACTCCAGTATGCCGTCTTAATCGTCTGCTTCTTCAATTTCGTTTCTCCGTTGTTCCCCGGAGCGTTCAAGGGAGACTGACTCACCCGGTCGCACCTCTCTCTGGTAGAGGTAGGAAGGCAGGGTTCCGGCTCTTGCCATTGTTGTCTCTTGTCTGAGAGAGCGCTGACGCACTGCAGCACCAAAGGTTTGTGCCGAGTCCCTCATAACTTGCACGCACTGTGGGGTCATTGGTACAGCTGGCAAGGGTGTACAGAAAAAAACAGGCATGGCCGTCAGAAATATGATCGCCGGGTCGTTCTCTTGAGACCTCCTTTGGCTTCATTTCCAAAGTTTCTTGCATAATCCAACAATGTGCAGAGGGGATCTTTATGATGCATAGCAGAGTGAATATTCTCCATCTCCAGAGTCATGCAACTTAATAAATTAAGGGCATCATATCCGTGTAATTCTAAGATTTGTTGAAGCTTTTCAAGGCCACATTTTAACATTTGAACGGACTCAACATTCTTTGACGCCACATTACCCTGAGGACTGTTGTAGGTTCTCGTTGAATTGGCTACCGCTAGGGTAGACTGCGAGCAGTTTTTCTTTCCTCGAAAATCCGTGGGGCCGGGAAGAACGCAAAATAAGTAAGAGTGCAAGCGTAACTGTGAGCGTGACGTGCGAGCGGTGATGCTGCGAGCCGCTATTAGCGGCAGCGCCGTCACTATCACAGTCACGCTCGCACGCTTGTTTTCCGTTTTTCCTACAGTTTTCGAGGAAAAGAGAGACTGCTCGCAGTCTACCGCTAGGGCGCGTTAAACCACGCAAACGAAAACTTAGCTTGTCTCCCTCTCGTAGAATATCCCACGCGCACTGATCAGGATTAGACTTTCTGAAACGTCTTTCGTCTTGTTTATTCAGTATCCGTCGGACGATAACATATTCTACCCTGAAATTCAAAGGGTCGACTTGTGGCAAGTCTACGATCAGGATCTGTGTAAACTTGACACTAGAAATATCACTGTCAACAAATGTCACCAAGACATTGTGAAATTAGATTCTCATTACGGCCAAAGTTCACGAAAACATACCACAGATCACCTTAGGGGTCACAGAGCACCGTGATAGGGTCGTGGAAAACATGGATGTCGACTACGTCATTGTTCGGCTATTTCCGACGTTAATAAGATGAGCTAAGATGACAGCTTGATTTTCTTTGCATATCGTGTTCAGTCTCTGGAAATCCCGAATCTCGATTTCTTTAAAGCGACCTTTCCCGATTCCCGCCTGTTAAAATTGCCACATCCCGTGTCCCGGCCATAATTACAATCCCGAATCTCGTCCCCCTTTCCCTTCAAAATCCAGAATCTCTGCCTTGAAATAAGCCAAATCTCGGATCCCGAAAAACCTATTGGGGCCCCTCACATTTGCGTGCAGCGGGAGTCGTGTAGGCCTGTCACAGTTTTTTAAATTCTGTACCTCTTTTCCACATTAGTCAGCCTGCGGCTTATGAAATGCATCGGTTGCCAGCCCCTGGTGGATTGTCGGAAAAGGCTAGTCCCTCATTGTTGCTTCGGAGCGAGCGTAGCAAGCGAGCAGCAACATAAACAGGATTTAAGAAGAACAGTACGAATTCTCGAATTCATCACTCTTTACCAGAATGCATTGCGCCTTTTTACCAGAATGCATTGTGCCTTTTTACCAGAATGCATTGTGCCTTTTTACTAGAATGCATTGCGCCTTCTACCAGAATGCATTGCGCCACGACAGGAGCCCATGCCACGAACAACACGAGGTTGTGCCACCGTTGTGCTGGCGTCCTCTTTTCGCGTGGATTGCAGTTGAGAAAGGTTAGTGGTTATGGTTTGCTTTGATTTACCTGTAAAGCGATGTGAGCGACATCCTACTTGGCTTTCACAACACTTGCTGTTGTCGTTAATGCAGAATTATCTGGACGATTAATTGTCACATCTTAATTTAAAACTTACTGCGTCAATTTCGTAGCAGTGTCCCCTCCTTCGTCAAATTCTTAATGAAGAGAAATCGCCGGTACTTTAGCTTGTAGAATAATTAAAACAAACGAGAACCGTAGAACACGCTAATTTATATCTGCTGCCATCAATTTGTTTCCATCCAAAAATGGATTTTAAGCTAAAACTTCAGGTCCTTCAGCATTTTCACACATCGCAACGCACGCGTCCTCATCAGAGTCTGTCACAATCGATCATTCCAGAGACATGTGCGTACCAGTTCAGCATTTTAAAGTCGACTTTCTACTCTTACAATTTCCACATCTTTCCGTTTATTTGGATTTGGTGAAGAGGAGGTTGATGTGGATCAATTCATGTGCAAACAGTTAAGCTCACTATGTGCTTTTGCCACGATGACCAGCGATGTAGTGCGATTATGGCTAAATCGGAGGAATAGTACTCCGATTTTGGCTTACTATTCTCCGAACTACCACTGAAGATTGTTATGAAAGTGATGTACCGATTCTACGATTCTTCCGATTCTACGATTTTACCTCGAGAGTTTTATGAAAGTGATGTGCCGATTCTACGATTCTTCCTATTCTACGATTTTCTGCAGTATTTTCTGCAGTAGATGAAAGAACGAGCTATATTCGTGGTGTTTATGTACAGTTATTATGTTATCACCCTCATGACAATCTTAAGGTAAAATCGTCGCCGAAGAATCGTAAAACTGGAAGAACCGTTAAATCGGAAGAATCGTAAAATCGGAAGAATTGTAGAATCGGTACATCACCTTCATAACAATCTTATTCGGAAGAATCGGTGTCGAAGTTCATATTTCACTATTCTCCGATTTAGCCGTAATCGTACTCTACTGCAGCAATGCGTCATATTTATTAATGTGTCGTTGTTGTTTTCTTGCAGACAATTTGGAAATCTGCGCCACGAACAACACGAGGATGTCATATAGTCTTTTCGCGTGGATTCCACTGAAATTTTGCTCTGATTTACCTGGAAAACGATGTGCAGGAGATCGTGATTGACTTTCACAACTCTTGCTTGCTTCTAATGCAGTACGTTAAAGTTTGTAAAAATCTGTAGGCCTGGGTCTGGACGATTAATTGTGACATCTTATTTTAAACTTAGTATGTCATTCCTTAGCAGTCTTGCTGCCGTGGTCAAATTATTAATCAGGTGAAGAGAAATCGTCGTTACCAAAACTTGTAGAATAATTAACACAAACGCAAACTGTAGAACACACTTATTTCATATATGCTACGATCAATCCCGGGGGGGGGGTACTTGGGTCAATTTTTGCTGGGTATGTGCCGCTGGCCACTCAGAACCCCTACCCCATTATAGTCTATTCTGTGGCTAATTATAGACCCCATCTTAGTCACTTTTGGGCAAATGTAATTTTTCCCGATCCCAGCTTAGTCACTTTCTGTTGATGCCTCTACCCAATAGAAAATGAATTGACACGTTTGTTAAATTGAATGTAGAACACTTTACTTTTCATCTACGATCAAACGCTTGCTAATTCAAAAGAAGATCCAAGTTGTGTTCCGGGTTGTGTTAACTTCAGTGGAGGATAGAATAGCCGCAAAATAAATACCGTAGCACGGATGATTTGTTGGACTTTGTTCTGGACCCAGGGGTTCCGCACTATTGTGCAAGTCATTAATGTTTAAGTTGTGATTTCCTGAACCGACGGAATTCAATGCGAGACGACTGTTAAATATTAAAAAACAGCACGCACCATTTTTTAACCGCGTATCTTCCCTGCTTGCCAGAACTTTCTTATCCCAGACATCTCGAAAATGTGCGACCCCATTCTAGTAACTCTACTAAAAATGTAACCCCATTATAGTCAGTCCAGTCTTGAAAATGCGACCCCATCCAGCGGCACATCCCCATTAGCCTCTTATAAGGAAGTGCGGGCGGCACCAGTGACAGCCGGAAATACCGGCGTCTGCATTCGCAGGCTAGCGATCGACGCATTTTCGATACTGTCAACACTCTAGACTTAATGCGTACTTGTTCAGAATTTATAAGTGAAATTTCTGCCCCTACAATTTCCACATCTTTCAAATTTCATCTTCTCGATTTTCTGGTAAACTTGGGGGAGGTAGGTGTGTATCATGTGTGTATGTGTATGTGCTTTATTGTCTCGATCCCTTGCTTGTTACACACCACAATTGGGCACTACTTTAAGAAATAAAGGTTATAATGTAACACTTGGAACGCGCAGATAGATCAATGACTACGTAAAATATGTCACTATCAACAGAATGGGCCGCAGCATTACTATCTTTTAGATACCCTAGTTATTATTATTATTATTATTAATATTAGTATTGTATGTAGTAGGAAAAAAGAATGTAAACATAATAATAATAATAATAATAATAATAATAATAATATTATTGTTATTATTATTATTATTATTATTATTATTATTATGTTTACATTCTTTTTTCCTACTACATACAATACTAATATTATCTACAATACTTATATTACTTACAATACTTACGTCATTACTAACGTTATTTACATTTATTACGCTACGATTACCAACACTACAAGTATTACAGATACTCATATATTTATTTATATATTTTGTTATTGTGTATTTCCACAACCATATATTACCTACAGTCAATTGAGTTTTAGAAAGGGAAATGCCGTAAGTGGGTATTTTAAAGACTACTATTACTACGTGGTTTAACATAATTGTAAACTTAAGAGAGAATGTCCACTAGGACCGAGCCATATCGTAAATATGTGGCACATGATGAAAAATCAAAATTTTTCATATTCTTCCCAGAGATAGCCTATAGTAAGCCTAGAAACGTGGTGTGATTTTTTTTTCTTGAAATATTATTTTTAAACTCGCCAAAAAATCAAAAATCCGTTACGGTCCCACGTCTGGTCAAAAACACGCAAAATTCAGTGAATAATACCTTATCATAAACGTCGCTCTGTTTAATCCGCATCAAAATAACACTCCATTTTGAGCCTGGAAATGTATTTTTGAGGAGTTTACAAGTCTTTTGAGGCCAATCATACTTCTGTGCGTTAATTTTTAAGCCAACGAAGAGCCGCTTAAAATCACTGAAATTCGCTTCCTTAAAATTTTTAATTATGGACACTTTTTCAATTGGCAAATGCGCTACCCGGTAAAACGCCAAAACGCTTAAGAATTTGACGTTTCGAAAGACGAAATGTCAGTGTAAAACCTGGTATAAAAATTATTTTCGGGCTTTACATCAGCGCTGAGTACTAACGCTCTCAAAATCGTGATAATCGCAACAATAACCTGCTAGAATTGCCTCGGACTAGATAATCAAAAGGAACCTGAAAATGTCTTCTCGCATTTGATTTCCTCGGTATTTGGACTAAAACTATGGCAGAAAAGTCACGTTTAAGCTTACCTCCTGTGAGACATTACATTCAAACATTAAGTAATGTTGTATTCAGAATCCTACACGCAAGATAATCTTTGCGGCGCGTGGTGTTCGGCGAAGTACATCCATAGGTAACAGGCTCACTGTGTGTGACACGTGACATAACACGGGTAAGTTATAGAGAACATATGAGGCGAAGTTAAGGCCTGAAAATTTGCTAGAAAATGGAAATAAAAATCGATGAAACTTACCATGTGGCGAGTTCTTGTGGTCCTTAATACGTACACGAAGTTTTGGAGAAAATAGTCTTCTTCGCCTTTCCTTCATAGTAAAGTGGCAAGGTAGGAGACTGAAGCCAAACTCGGACTCCGATCGACCCAAAACAAACACGGTTTTTTTTTTTTCGCGAAAATCAAATCCAGTCGCTAAATAAACACGCCAGGCTCGTAGAACATAAATTTCTGTAAACCATGGATCCACTGAAGCATCTCCAGCTAGCAAGGCGATGCCACCAGGCTCGGTAGAGCTTGTACTTTAGGCTACTAAAATGGCGGCTCTTCAAAAATGGCGCTGAGCTCGGGGCGCCTGGTGGCGAGTATAATAAGTCCCGTGCAGGGAAGGGAGATCCAGATGGCTCAAAGACAAAACTCACCGTCCGACTACACCCTCGAGAATCCATTCTTCCCCAAGAACCAATCACGCATGCGCACCGAGATGGGTAAAAATGCGGGAAAATATTTATTTCCCACTTTACTATGAAGGAAAGGTGAAGAAGACTATTTTCTCCAAAACTTCGTGTAGTATTAAGGACCACAAGAACTCGCCACATGGTAAGTTTCATCGATTTTTATTTCCCTTTTCTAGCAAATTTTCAGACCTTAACTTCGCCTCATACGTTCTCTATAATTTACCCGTGTTATGTCACGTGTCACACACAGTGAGCCTGGGTTACCTATGGTACATCATCTTCTCACAGGCATTCAACCAATGAATCCGAGAAAATCCAGCACATTTCCAACCCTTTGTTCTAAAACAGCAATCCATAAAAGAAGTGTAGCCTTCTAAAGTCAGTCCCTTGCTTGTAAAGAGAAAAGCTTAGGTTCTGTTCTCGTCGAAATGTAAATATAGCGTCCGATGTCGACTTCTTTTTTATGTCACGTAATGGTCAATACTTTGTTTTCATGCGACGTCATCATTTTCCTAAATTATAAATTAGAAATCCTACTGAAGTTTTAGTGCTATCTGGTACAAGGCCCTATCATAACTTGACGTTTTACGACGTTTAAGCTCGACAGGGTTCCTCGTTTTGTTATAGAAAACATTTGAATTTCTAAGTTTACGCGTTGCGTGACATTAAATGGCGGCCCGAGAAGGATCTCGTGTAGGTCAAAAGAGCAGTTATCGCCTACGTTTTTGCTAACTGAACAGTTCTTGCACTAGAAGAAGTATTAGTTTCAATGTGTTAGAGCTCTAGAGTAATAATTTTTCGTTTCAATGGCACAACTCAATATCAGATGTTTCTGTTGCTCTACGGCCGCCATGTTGGTGCCCTTCCGAGGGGCACCAACATGGCGTTTCCATACAAAGCTCTATAAATTTAGGTGAAACTCTTTTCCGAATAACGCGGGAATGAAAAATCGCACAGACCTAAATCTTGGCGAGGTTCTTTGTCTATCAATCATCTATCATATACCTGATTCTTGACTCAATTTATTGAATGGTGATGATTTTTATTTTTGATGCAAACTACCAATTGATAGGATTTTGTCACGCATTGCCAAAAACTGAACATACCTTTGCACCCTTCACGTGGAAAGTGTTACGGCAAACTTCGAACGTGAATATCGCAGGGCCAGAAATCGCACGAAAACTGCTCAGATTAAATGGTTTTCTAACGAAAAGAACTTGTTGTTTAGCGGGGCTGTCTAACGAAAAGCAATGAAAAGAAGTCAACCTGTGACAATGGACTAGCGCCTATACAGCCGCAATAACGTTTAATTTTTATCCCATCAGCAACATTATGGGTACAGAAGTTTCCTCTTCAATGATTTTAACAAGGGAAACAAAACTGGTGCTTATTCGTTTTAAACAAGTTAAGGTTTTCACTGCATATGCCACTTTGTGATTCATATTGTTTCTTTACATTTCCATACAGTCATTTTTTTTTACGTTATTTTGTGGTCTTACGTTTTAGCGTCAGAGTTCTACAAAACACTTTTCATGCAATGATTTCAAACAGAAAAAAAAAGACTGATGTGATGTAATCCATATGCTAAAACTACTCATGCATTTCTCTCAGAACATAGCCTTGTTTTTTAACCCAGCGGTGTGGGGGGGGGGGGGCGTCCCTTTGACGGTTGACGGTGAAAATAAGTCGTTTTGACCGTTGACGGTTAAATTTTAGGTCATTTGACGGTTGACGGTTAATTTTTCGGAATAACGTTTAGCAGACGAATTTAAAGCACAAATTTGGCTGTAAGTTTTAATAAAACGATATAATCTTGCTCATATTTGAATACTGGAATTAATCTTATAAATTGTGTACTAAAAATGAGGGTATTGGTCTTCAACTATGAAAACTATGAGTATTATTAGCGTAATTACATCACCTCCGTTATTGCTGGACGTATTAACGCGATGAAAAGGTAATGATGACAGACCTGCACGGACTCTCATTGTGGCTTTCAATGAGTCGCCTTGAAATCATATTTTGGCCCTAACGAACGTGTCGTTAAGGGTTTTACCCTTCTTTGTAGGAGATTATTGGAGGTTTTTACAAATTGTTTTCAGCAAAGGCTGATTTTGTATAACGCTCCATTGTTCCATCAATATTTGTTACAGTTGGCTGCTCGGTTACCCACCAAGCCAGGGAAAAAGCCCTGGGAACGAGGTTGCTCGGTGACCTGGTCTTTGAATGGCAGTGAGGCTGGAGTTGACCTTGCTTTGATACAGACCTCTCTGGTTTTGTCATGTAAAATAATCTAGTTAGCATTATAACAACTTGATTTATACAATAAAAACAGTGACGTCTGTATCAAAAGAAGGTCACCTGCAGCCTCGCTGCCACTCAATGGCCAGGTCACTGAGCACACGACTGTATAATGGTCTAAAATGGACGTCATGCTTTGTAACGAACAGCGATAGCGAGGTCATGCGAAGTGACATGAGATAACTGACGTTTTACGACACCGGAAGTGTTAACCGAGCGGATGTCAGCAGCCTCGTTCCCAGGGCCTTTTTTCTGGCTTGGGGGTGGGGCCCCGCCCCAAATTCAGGGAAAAGGCCCTGGGAACGAGGTTGCTGAGGAATTTGACGGCTAATTTTGGTTCGCTCATTTAACGGTTGACGGTAAGAATATTCCGTTTTTGACGGTCGACGGTTAATTTTTTGGCCATTTGACGGTTGACGGTTTATACCACACGTACTGAGACCCCAGGGGCCCTACTCGCATATTTTAATTGCGGGGCGGTCCGAGTGATTTTTTTGGGTCTGACATTTTGGCCAAAAGGGATTTTTTTGGGTCTATGAAAGACGCTGGGACTTTTTTAGGTCGCCAAAACAACACGGATATTTTTGGGTATTGTATTTTTCATCAGCTCAAATCAACAATAACATAAGCCAAATGAAACGTAATTACCGGCACTCCACGCGCATCTAATCCACAGAGAAATATTCAATAGGTCACGTAATTCAAGGCCTTTCAAGCCAGTCATCAAGACCACAATGGAAACACAGTATACACTGAGGGATTTTTTGGGGTATGCTAAATAAGGTAGGGATTTTTTTGGGTAGAACAATTCTGAAGTTGGGATTTTTTTTGGTATAAAATAATAACCTCTGAAGTCCGTTTGCCCTTTCAAACCATGTCTGTATGCAAGTTCATCTTATTTGGGACAACTTTCTCCTAACATTACCGAGGCGTCGCGCTTCTGTAGCTCTCTACTATTTTCAAGTGACTATTACGTGACAGACAAATTAGGTCAACTTCGGACGCTATTATTACCATTTCAGCATGTAACATGCGCGAGGAGAACAGCACAAGAGTATTTCGTTTCAGCAAGCAAGGGATTGACGCTGGAAGGCTTCACTACTTTTATGGATTGTTGATTAAGAACAAGGGATAGAAACGTGGTTAGGAATGAGGTGGATTATCTTGGAGGCATCGATTGAATGTCAGTAAGGACACAGGCAGCCCAAGCGCGAGATGAGAGGAATAATTTATGTAAATGAAACGTACGCGAACGAGCGAGTGGTGCTGTGTTACAAAGATGCGATTTACAAGGGTTTGTATGGGAACTTTACGGGTTTGCTTTAAATACCTAACATCTAGCGTTCTGTAAATAAAACTAACTTACCTTGCTTTCCAGTCGTATTCTTTGTTGTTTCACGGTGTTTGAGGCTATCTTG
>CM042757.1:15451824-15454324 GCA_022496165.2 Catalaphyllia jardinei | reverse complement strand
AATATATGTACTGGAAGGTCTCTGTAGGTTTAAAGTGCGTACGGACGTCCAGTAAATAAAATAGACAGGCCAAACACGACTCCTACGGTTCAAGCCATTTGTACATTTGCCGTTTATTTTTCGGTCTTTCGACCTTTTTTGTCGCTTCCCTCTTGCTTATGAAGGGCATTTCGTATTTTGTTAAAGGGAGAAAACTGGAGCCGTTAGATCGTGCTAAGACAAATTTTATATTTTTTTTTTTTCCCCCCCAACCCCCCCAGGGTTTTTTTTGTCGAGCGGACGCGGTCGCTAAGCTTCGATTTTCTAATCTGGTATCCTAACCGTTGGCTATACGCATGATGCAGCAGCGAGAGAGGCAGATTTGAGCTGGTAAACGAGCGATTTTCAGGCCGTTGCGATGAGATTTGTGAACCAGCGACCGACGGACTGGGAAGCGAGTTATTCACGCTTCGGATGATCGTGATTTGAGGCGGTTACATCGATTTCTTGGGAATATTTTGGCCTTCGCAATACGACGGTTCGAGTTTGAGCCAGCCAGCCTTGTGTTTTTTTCTAGTGGGACACCACCACCAGCGCTAACTCGCCGAAAACGCTTCAGAATGGCCTCAAACACCGTGAAACAACAAAGAATACGACAGGAAAGCAAGGTAAGTTAGTTTTATTTACAGAACGCTAGATGTTAGGTATTTAAAGCAAACCCGTAAAGTTCCCATACAAACCCTTGTAAATCGCATCTTTGTAACACAACACCGCTCGAAGGCAAGAGTCACATTCGCGTACGTTTCATTTACATAAATTATTCCTCTCATCTCGCGCTTGGGCCGCCTGTGGTGAGGAGGATGTACTTTGTCGAACTCCACTCATCGCAAAGATTCTGAATACGCCAGCACTTAATATCTGAATGCAGCTACAGAAGGTGAGCTTAACATGACTTTTCTACCATAGTTAAGTCCAAATACCGAGGAAATCAAATTTAAGAAGACATTTTCAGGTTTCTTTCGATTATCTGGTCACAGGCACTTGTCTATTGTTTTCGTTTTCTAGCAGGTTAGTGTTGTGATTATCACGATTTTGAGAGCGTTAGTACTCAGCGCTGATGTAAAGCCCAAAAATAATTTTTATGCCAGGTTTTGCACTGACATTTCGTCTTTCAAAACGTCAAAATCTTAGTTGTTTTGGCGTTTACCGGGTAGCGACTTTGCCAATTGAAAAAGTGTCCATAATAAAGAATTTTTAGGAAGCGAATTTCAGTGATTTTTAGCGGCTCTTCGTGGCCTTGAAAATTAACCCACAGAAGTATAATTGGCCTCAAAAGACTTGTAAACTCCTCAAAAATACATTTCCAGGCTCAAATTGGAGTGTTATTTTGATGCGGATTAAACAGAGCGCAGTGTGTGATAAGGTATTAGTCACTGAATTTTGCGTGTTTTTCACCAGACGTGGAACCGTAACGGATTTTTGATTTTTTGGCGAGTTTAAAAAAATATTTCAAGAAAAAAATCACACCACGTTTCAAGGCTTACCATAGACTATCTCTGGAAAGAATATGAAAAATTTTGATTTTTCATCATGTGCCACGACTGGTTCAACGATAGTGGACATTCCCTCTTACAGTTGATTTCACATTACTTTTCCGCTCGGCGTTGCCAACTTCGTTGGGAAGTTGAGTAATAGCTTACGAAGAAGCCAATTACGTGGTGAATTAGACAATCAAATTGCGAACTTCGATTTGAAGCTCCCAACCTCGGCCGCACTAAACTTCACAACTTCACATCTTTGAATCTTTGTGTAAACATATGTACCTGTAAAGAGATGGAAACAGGGGAAGGCATTGTCGTGTGAGGTCCGTGACATAATCGTACAAAAGTGGTTAGAGGGTTCAAAACCATTCCAGATAGGGCTGCAGTTAAATTTACCGAGAAGACGGTTTCAAATATTGTCGATCGGTTCCTACGTAGAGGAAGTGTTCAACCAGGAGTTGGTGGGAACAAGATACGAACAGCAAGAACGGATGATGTTGTCTTGTGCACGGAGTTTTGCAAACGTCAAAGGGCAAGTGTGTATGCTGCGGAAGTACAAAAGGAGTTAATCGAAAATCAGGTTGTCTTACCAGCTAACGTGCCGTCTCAAGCTTCGATAAGTCGTGTGTTGACAAGCGATTTGGGCTACTCGTACAAAAAGATGACAATAGTTCCAAAAGAGAGCTTGACTGACAACGCTCAAGAAAGACTTGACGAATATTTAACTGTTTGTAGTACATGTGACCCTAGGAATATGCACTTCTTTGACGAAAGCTCCGTGATTAAAACGACGGGAAATAGAAATTACGGTCACGCACCTGTTGGGCAAAGGGCCGTCGAAATTCAGCGATATGCATCTAATGCAACTTACACAGTGAACTTACTTCACAATATTTTTGGACTTGAACACGTAAACATACTGCCTGGACCTTCAAACGGTTTGGAGTTGCTCAATTTCTTCGCTGAGGCGTTGCAAGAAC
>CM042757.1:15439324-15446824 GCA_022496165.2 Catalaphyllia jardinei | reverse complement strand
AAGAAAACATATGAAGACAATGCTGATGACATGAAAAATCATAAACTAAATTTCGAATTCTTCAGCAAGTTCTTGACAAAAGTAAATATTTGTCGTAATTATAGATTACGTATACGATGTCTGAGATTCAAAAGATGACTTAGTTTGAATCTGCAGTATTAAAGTCTTACTTACTCCGACTGGCTTCGAATTCGTGCCAGACTGATCATCAACAGCTGCTGTTCCGCCTAGTGAAGATTTTTGTGCTTTCTTCATCTTCCCAGTTTGAAGAGGAGATTCGTCACGGAGGACTTGGATATGGTAATTGAGCAGACTTTTCGCGCCCATTGTTAAATCCGCTCCTTGGAACATCAATTCCAAGTGCTTTTCAGAAATCAGCTTTATCTGCAGACGGCTCGTAAACCCATTCACTTGTAAAGTTTCTTTTATCAGCTGACAAGAAGCACTATCAGTTTACGACTTAAAAGTTCCATAAACTTATCAAGCTCACATGTCATCGCCATGACTGCCGAGATCGCTACACGGCTCTGCACACGTGTTAGCAACCTTGCGAAGTTTAGTGCGGCCGAGGTTGGGAACTTCAAATCGAAGTTCGCAATTTGATTGTCCAATTCACCACGTAATTGGCTACTTCGTAAGCTAGTACCCAACTTCCCAACGAAGTTGGCAACGCCGCGCGGAAAAAGTAATGTGAAATCAACTGTAATACTCTTTTCCGATCGGAAACTTGAAAGGTTCAGAAAACATTGGAGTACTTGGAAGATAATAATATTTTAATACTGTCTAAAATTCTGAAGCAACCATATCCCTCAGGTTCGGACAATACCACTATACCACAATTTGAGATTAAAATTACTGATATAGCGCAAGGAAAATTGTCCAATACTGCAATACCACAAACCCCAACCCCAATGACTCCCTCATGTATGAGAAGCTCTGTTAGCCCTGCAAGGTCCACGCTACCACAAGAAAATGATGTCAGAGAATACCACAAGTGTGAAAAAGTACATGTCAGATTGAGGGAGCAATTTCCTGCCTTTCTCTAGTTTTTGAGTGCTTTCATAAAATAGGAAAAAACAAGGTAACCATACTGATTTCATATCATTGTAAAACGTGTTTGGTACTCATTAATATAAGGGGAATAATGAAAAAAAAAAACATGAAAGAAATCCATGTTAAATTCCAGTAAGAATCAATTTGTTAACGACTGTGGCTTTCCTTGATGGACAAAATTGAAAAGGATTTGATGTAAACGAGCCAGTTTCTACAGGGCTCTGAAACATTTTTCAAATGAGAATAAACAACGAGAAGCAGTTCACGAGAAGGCAGCAAAACTCAAGCTTGAGGTTAGGTTTCATAAGGTTTCAAAACTGTTATGTTAATTTACGATCGAACGTTCCAAACCTGAATTCTTTCTTGTCGATGATTCCTCTCATGTCATCGGCGAATGCCCAAGGGCACCCGGGAATCGTGCGTTCTTGTGTCATTGTGGATTAGAATGAAGAACTAATCACGCTCACATTTCGATTAAATATTGTCGAAAACTGTTGTCGAAATTTTCTGCTAGGCGACCAATAACAACACTCCCGTGGAGGCTGGGTACTAGAGTACAGTCCCGCCCAGGAAATCAAAGTGCTCTATGAGTAAACCTGTGAATTTTCCAGTGAATACTAATTGAGTAAAAAATTGAAAACAAAACAAACAAACAAAATAGGTCCCGCATTGCAGACATGTGAGGGTCACGAGTTGGCTTTACAAGTTACTTAATTTGTGACTCATTTCAGCTCCACTACGCAACAGACAGAGCATGTAATGAACAATTAGGTTTATTCAGGAGTCCATTACCTAGAGCCTCCATACAAATTGTACCCTTGAGTCAACCCTGTTCCGTACCTTTTCATTTGTAGAACTGTGATATCTGCAGGAGTTCTTTGATTTCCCGCGAAAATAATTTTGTTTTCGCCGACGTCCGCATAAAAGCCCAAAAGAAAAATGGCAGCCAAAGGGGAAAGCCGATCCCTCCCATTTTCCTTTCTATTTTGATCCCTAATTCAATCATACAACCGAGGGAAACTGGGTATCAGTTAGCTGGAAGATGATAAAGTAATAGACAACTTGAAGATGGCATTAATACATGTCGAACCGCCTGCAGTGTGAACCGCTTTGTATTTTCTTAGTCTGGTTTGTTAATGTTGCGGATTTTTATGCTCGTTTTTCGTTCTTGTTGCTATATAACTTCTTGTAAAATGAAGTGCTCTGTATGATTCAGATCTTGCTGGAGGCCAAGGACCGACAAAAGCAAGGAAACCTATGGATTTTGGTCGCAAAGATCTAGGTGATGCCTGACGATAGTGCGAGCGGTCTTGACGATGAAAAAGAACTATCTCGAAAAGTCAAACGTGAATGATATACAGCAAAGAAAACTCCAGGAGAAGCACCAGAATAAATCCAAATAATCTGAAGACTTGGATCAACTCGAAATTTGGCACAAGGAACTTTCAGCTGCCAGTTGTAGTGTCGACATTTTACATCTCACTTCGAATTGAAGCCTTGTCCACTCGAAGACTTCGAGCCAGCTACTCAGTTTCCTGATCGTTGTAACTTTCGGATAAACAAAACTACGATCACCAAACAGGACCTTTCCATTCTGTTCGCTTAGTACGCGTTAATAGGCTTCCTTTTAATTGCCGCATCTGTCATTGTTTGTTTGGAAATTGGAAACACATAACGCTGGGCGTCGCACTAGAGGAAATTTTGTTTGCTTTACCAAAAATTGGGTCAAAATTGGAGCTTTTCCTAATGCGACCCCTACAAGCAAAATTTGGAAAAATTTGTCAGTGGACCAAAAGGATCAAAGACGACGTAACGTATGGGTGGGACAGGCAGAGTTTTCTAAAATCGCCCAAAGAAAACACAAATTCATTAAACATGCCAACTGCGTGTTTATTTAAGAAAATTGATGCATGTTATGACTTCACGGGAAAGTGCACGAAAACCAAGAGAAAACATTGAGACGCTGAACATGATAGTCGATCTGGTCTAAGCTCGATCTCTAACTTTCTCGAGGTAGCGTTTGTCCGCTATGACAAAAAAAAACGTAAAAGATGGACAAAGATGTGATATTCGTGATATCGTGACAAGAAGGAACGTACTGTGCTTGACAGTTCGACTGAATCAATCAACCGGCGGCACAATAGATTGCATGATACATGTTCCTGGAATATTTCAAACTTTTTCTCTCGAAAGTCAATGACTCAGTGTACTCAGAGACTTTAAAACATATCTGCGAAGCGACATGCAAATAACCGCGGTAACCATGTAGTCTCTGTTACGAGTTCGAATGTTTAAAGTGGCAGGTAATTTGCAGTCTAAACAGAACGCAGAGATGTCGGAACAGCAACAAGGTTATTTTTTCCACACGAAAGCAGTAATTCCACACAAGACTTCACAACAAACACACACTAGGCTTGTCAGTTGAACTTCGAGCTCTGTCACCCTATTGCCAGATATTTACGTAACCTCTCTGTTACACTTCAACGAACACGACCACTGTGGAAACTTTACACGCGACCTTCGTCACACTTTAATAAACACTACTGACTCACGAGATACATACATACATACATACATACATATATACATGCATACATACATACAAACATACATACATACATGCATACATACAAACATACATACATACATACATACATACATACAAACATACATGCATACTGCATACATGCATGCATGCATGCATGCATGTATAAGTTAAGAATAAAGTTAAAAATAAGTTAAGTAAAAAGTAAAATGATAATTCTCTGTAAACACACCTGGGAAAAACCACCTAAGAACTACACCGATTTGCTTATATACTTTACAGCATAAGGTTCTAGAACTTTCCAGGTCTACTAAATAAAGTATCATTACAATATTATATTATTTACAGCAACATACGTAAACAACTAAAAAGAATTGCTGAATCACGGTGATGCGATACTAATTAAATATGCAAGAAGGTTCGAGACGAAATTAGCATATTCGCGAATCTTCCAAGGCAGGCAGCAATTTTTTGTAACAGTCTTTCTACGGATGTTTGTAAGGACATCATGTCTACGGACTAATCTCTAAAGTCAGCTTCTTGCCCCGGTTTTAGAACAACGAGTTTACCGTTTTGCGAAAGGTCTTTCGACGTTTCCTGAACAGAAAATTCGAAGATCCATTCGAACGCTTCTTCAGACTCGGCCATATCTATATTTTGATCATGTTGTGTTGCGGATGTCGGAATATGCATAAAAGACAAATTTCTGATGGCATATATAATAACCAATCAAATTGCACTATTGCTCCCTATTTGTGGCGAACGGAGCTCGGTAAAATGTTTGGGATTGACTGCAGGCGATTCGTTTTCTCCCCACCCCCTCCCCCTTCTCGCTCACCCCCTCCCCACTTCTCCACAATTTTTTGCTCATACCAAGCGTGCTCCTTCGCTCGCCCACTCTTTCGCTCGCTTGTTCGATCTCTGCCTGAAGAAGGAAAGGAAACGGCTGCCACGCAGGCTAAGGAAGGAGGAGTTTGAGTGGAGCCAATCGCTAGACGCTTTATCGACGAGGTAAACGTGGAAAAGATTCTTGCGCAAAATAAAAATTAATCTTATAATCTCTTTCTGGACGCCCTGCCAAGTATTGTTGATTTTAAAACCCTGGAAATTAATGTCTTGAGAGGGCCGATTTTGTATGACAGAGGTGCAAGACTGAGGTAATTAGTGCGCAGACCCGTGAAGGTCTTCTTACAGAAGATACTAGTGACAACGGAACCAACGGAACCATTGTCGATACATGATCAACTTCTTTCACCATCGTGAAGCGTATGTTCGGATGTTGACTATTGATATAGTCGAAAAATGCGGTCGCGCGTCCTTTTGTGAGTGGAATAAACAAAACGTATCATCCACATAACGACGAATAGAGCCGGTGACGATAAAATAGAACCTCAGGGAACTAGTTACAGGGACCAGTCCCCTCGTGTGTACCGACCTTTAGATTGGGATGCGTTCCCCTATGAATTTTCCACTGATGATATGTAGATCAATAGACATGGTCAGAATACTTTGGCTAAGAAGCCAGTACAAGAGACTTACAGGCATCGGACAGTAACAAAATAATTTTTTGGCACAAGCTGTTATTTCATTTGAGGTCCATGATTGTTGGCTTTGAACAGATTTACAGCATTTCATTTCAGCTAGACCCTGGCTGAGCTACTAAGTCAATCACGGTTTGTAAACAGTGGACACATTTTTTGCCAGGTTAGGAGAGTCGCAACCCTTAACCTATTGTCAGTATGGACCCATTATCAACACCATTCTTTTAAGACAGATCGGCATGCTTCACTTCCAAGTCCTAACACTGGTAACCTCCAGCTCCTCATTTTCAAACCAAAAAAGAATAAAACGGGTTTTGTGTAAATAAGCAATAGATTTATCGTTTGTGATGAAAACATTTTTGTATATTTTACTCTACCCGTTGAAAGGCTCTGTGGAACAACCAGACACTTTTAAACGATTAACAATTTCTTTAGATTCAGCTGTTTTAATTATCTGATTTCAGAGCCCATGCATATTCACCCGGAAAACGTTTAATTAATTAAACTTTAGCAGTAGTACAGGAAAGCAAGAAATAATAAACAATAACAAAACTACGCGCTGCTTTTCAGCATGGACACACGGAAGGACACGCGAAAAGTTTTCAGTTTAGCCGTTTGATTTTACGACAATTTATTGGGTTCTTTTACTAACTATATTTTTTATTAATAGGGAATTTTTTAAATTCCGCAATAATATGAATCTCGTGCATTGACTCAGTTTTACGTTCGTGTACACCAGTAGCCTGCGCCCAGGTATTTAAACATAAGCGTTTCTATTTTTATGTAACAAAGAAACCCAGCCAAGGAAGAGAAACCATGCAAACAAACAACGCACCTCTTACGGTTCGTGGCAGTCACCACTTCGCGCAAATTAATGGATTTTTATCATTCTTATTGTTGTTGTCGTTGTCGCTCTCGCTCTCGCTCTCGCTCTCGCTCTCGCTCTCGCTCTCGCTCTCGCTCTCGCTCTCGCTCTCGCTCTCGCTCTCGCTCTCGCTCTCGCTCTCGCTGTCGTTGTCGTCGTCGTTGTCGTTGCAGTGTGTATTTGCATATTTTATATTTTGCATCGCTAAGGATTGTGGGATAGGCATCTTGTACAAAAACCAGCATGGTCGCCCCTCGTGAATGGCGACTGACGGCCTATTTAAACCTTTCGTTAATCCTTTACATCTTGTGTTGATACGAAACGAAAACCATACAAATGGCGACGAGGATGGGATCGCTGTAATTGCAGACGAAAATCTTCGTATTTGAGGCGTTGAACCAACCAAGAAAACACATCACCAGTCGACTGTGTTTTCGATGTCTTCGGATGAATCGGATCCTCCATCGACCTCGGCACCTTTCAGTCTTCAGGAACCCTTACTGACACTATGGCTACAGCGATCAGTCTACCGACCTTTCCTGAGTTTGAGCCTTAACCGATAGACACAGAACCTACCCGTTTTGAGAAGTGTGTTAAGCGTTTGAACAACATGTTCACAGCAATGTGCATTACCCAAGCGTCCCGAAAGAAAGCAATGTTATTGCATTATGTTGGAGAGGAAACCTGCGATGTGTTTGAAATTCTTACCGTACCAGAACCGACTGAAGGGAGTGATAAATACAAAACTGCCGTTGAAGCATTCGCCGATTACTTCGAACCTCAGAAGTGTGTTGATCATCAAGTGTACGTCTTTCGTCAGGCATCGCAAAAGTCTGGTGAGAATATCACCGAGTTCTACATTCGTCTTCAACTGCTGGCACGCAAATGTGAGTTCGCCAATACCGACTTGGAAATAAAACGGCAAATAATTCAAGGCACTTCATCAGTTCGCCTGAGGCGCAAAGCCATTGAGCAAAACCTCAACCTGAAGGGCATGCTGAAGGCTGCTCGCTCATGTCAATGGAAACCGCAGACGAGCAAACCAGCGAGATAGAGAAACAACAATCGCACGCACTTGGTCATGGAAATAACAAGACATGCAAGTAACGATTGAGAGGAGAATTCCAATGGTCCACCCAAGCTTGGCTCTTGCAACACTAAATGTGGTCTGTGTGGTGGAAATTATCCACACCAAGGAACTTGTCCGGCTCAAGGCAAAAAGTGTATGAACTGTGGCAAATTTAATCACTTTGCTAAAGTCTGCTGCACCAAACCCATCAATCGTTCGGAATCTTCCCGTACACGAAAACCTTCGAAAAGCAAGCACCGTGCCAGGATTGTGGATAGTAAAGGTCCGTCTGATGACGAAGCTTTAACTCCAGCTACTGCCGAAAGTGATAGCAGTAAAGAATACACCATCACTACTGGTGCACAGGAACCCCAAACAGGCAAACCTATCTTTCAGGTCAAGATAATGGACACACCAATCCGCATAA
>CM042757.1:15426516-15431516 GCA_022496165.2 Catalaphyllia jardinei | reverse complement strand
CAACTGATTGCTGCAGGTCATTAGGAATGGTTCTCACCTGAACACTATTTACAGGTTTTCCCTCTGGCTTTCTGCTTATCGTCGACGCTGATGCTGTGGTTGATTTCTGTGTGGTGGATTTCTGTATCCGCCCCTTTGCTTGCCAACCGAGCCTCTGCCCCGGCCTAAGAAAGGGAATGATCTTCTAGCGCTCCCAGTCAGTGTCGATCAATGGTCATACATCTAAAAAGTTCGAAGTGAAATGTGGTGTCCCTCAAGGTTCTTGCCTAGGTCCTCTTCTCTTTGTTCTTTACGCCAGCAAGCTCTTTACTATCATTGAGCGACACCTCCCCCAAGTCCATGCGTACGCCGATGATACTCAGCTCTATGTTGCGTTTAAACCCGATCCCGAACATGCCGCCAACGCAGTGGCAGCCATGGAAGCGTGTATCAACGACATAAGGAAGTGGATGCTGGCTGATCGTTTGAAGATAAATGATGACAAAACGGAATTTTTAGTCATTGGGACAAGGCAGCAACTGGCGAAAGTCAACATTGATTCGATCGATGTGGGAACGGTGGAAGTTTCCTCGTCTTCTGAAGTCAAGAACCTCGGATGCTGGCTCGATAATCAGCTCAAACTAAACAGCCACATCAATCGCCTATGCAAATCTGCCTCCTTTCACTTGTATAACATAAGAAAAATTAGGAAATTCCTCAGTCGTGAAACCACGCAGATCCTGGTCAATGCCCTTGTCACGAGTCGCTTGGACTATTGTAACAGTATACTATACGGTCTACCAGCCACTGAAATTTACAACCTCCAACGGGTACAAAATTCAGCAGCAAGACTTATTTGTAACGTAGGGCGTTTCGATCACATTTCCCCCTCCCTTAAAATGTTACATTGGTTACCCATTAAATTTCGTATTCAGTTTAAGATACTGCTCATTACTTTTAAGGCAATCCATGGTCTTGCACCAGCGTATTTAATTGAATTGATCACCCTAAGGACTCAGTGTACATATAATCTTAGATCTACTCATGAGCTTCTTCTTCAGCCTCCTCGAGTGAAAACTCTTAAGACATTAGGTGATCGTAGCTTTGTAGCGGCTGCACCAGCTTTATGGAACAAATTACCACGTGCAGTCCGCCATTCTCAAAATGTACAAACATTCAAGAAAGCCCTTAAGACTCATTTATTTTGGAAAGCTTATAATCTACAGAACATCCGATCAAGTATGAATTTATAGTTATAATATTATGCAATTTTATAGTTGGAATATTAATTAGCTTTAGATTTTTCCATTTTTCATGTAACTGATTTGATTGTAAATAGTAGAATCCTAGTTTTTGTCATTGTAAAGCGCACGAGAGCATCTTCTCATGTATCGTGCGCTATAGAAGCAATAAAATTATTATTATTATTATTATTATTAGATTCTGACCTTTCATGAAAACTCTGACAACTGGTATGAGGCCTTTTCTGTTTTATTGCTGCGCAGCGAGCGTAGCGAGCGAGCAGCAACATAAACAGGATTTAAGAAGAAATATAAAAGGGAGTACAAATTCTCGAATTCATCACTTTTTACCAGAATGCATTGCGGCTTTTACCAGAATGCATTTCGGCTTTTTACCAGAATGCATTGCGTCTTCTACCAGAATGCATTGCGCCACGACTGTTCCTCCACGAACAACACGAGGTTGTGACACCGTTGTGCTGGCGTCCTTTTTCGTGTGGATTGCAGTTGAGAAAGGTTAGTGGTTATGGTTTGCTTTAATTTACCTGTAAAGACTGTAAGCGATGTGAGCGATATCGTGCTTGGCTTTCGCAACCCTTGCTGTTGTTGTTAATACAGAATTATCTGGACGATTCGATTAATTGTCACACAATAATTTAAAACTTAGTGCGTCAATTTCCTAGCAGTCACGCATCCTTCGTCAAATTCTTAATGAAGAGAAATCGCCGGTACTTAAGCTTGTAGAATAATTAAAACAAACGAGAACCGTAGAACACGCTAATTTATATCTGCTGCGATCGATTTGTTTCCATCTAAACATGAATTTAAGCTAAAACTTCAGCATTTTCACATATCGCCACGGACGCGTCCTCACCGCTGGTCCTTATCAGAGTCTGTCACATTCGATGCTAGAGACATGTGCGTATCAGTTCAGAATTTATAAGTCAGCTTTCTACTCATACAATTTCCACATCTTTCGTTTATTTTGATTTGGTAAAGAGGAGGTCGATGTGTATCAATTCATGTCCAAACAGTTAATTTGTTAAGATCACCATGTGCTTTAGTCACGATCACCAGCGATGCGTCATATGTATTAATGTTTCGTTGTTGTTTTCTTGCAGACAATTTGGAAATCTGCGCCACCAACAACACGAGGATGTCATACAGTCTTTTCACGTGGATTCCACTGAAATTTTGTTTTGATTTACCTGTAAAACGATGTGCAGGAGAGCGTGATTGACTTTCACAACTCTTTCTTTTGTTTTTAATGCAGTACGTGAAAGTTTGTAAAAATCTAATCGCCCGGGTCTGGACGATTAATTGTCACATCTTATTTTAAACTTGGTATGTCATTTCTTAGCAGTCTCGCTCCGTGGTCGAATTCTTAAATCAGATGAAGAGAAATCAACGTTACAAAAACTTGTAGAAACTGTAGAACACGCTTATTTCATATATGCTACGATCAGCTCCTTTTCATCCAAACATGAATTTAAACTTAAGTTAGCAGTTTCACATCTCCGGCGATTGACTAGCCTGCGAACGCAGACATATTTCCGGCTGTCACTGGTGCCGCCAGCAGAGACAAATGATAGCCGGAAATAGTTCGCAGGCTAGCGATCGACGCATTTTCCATACTGTCAACACTCTAGACTTAATGCGTACTTGTACAGAATTTATAACTGAATTTCTGCTCCTACAATTTCCACATCTTTCAAATTTCATCTTCTGGATTTTCTGGTAAAGTTGGGGGCGGGGTGGGGGGTAGGTGTGTATCCTGTGTGTGTGTATGTGTATGTGCTTTATTGTCTCGATCCCTAGTCACGCCTTGCCATCGATTCGTCATGATACATGAGGTTGATACAGACAAGGACAGATTTTAAGTTACACACCACGACTTGACACGATTTAAAGAAATAAAGGTTATAATGTAAGACTTGGAACGCGCAGATAGATCAATGACTACGTAAAATATGTCATTATCAACAGAATGTGCCGCAGCATTGCTATCTTTTAGATACCCTAGTTGCTACTTTAGAGGTGACTTTACTGGCTTCCGTCAAATCCTTTACTTACTTGCCAAGTTCCGTGCCAAACAACAGGCCATTCTCTACTGGATTTTGGTCATTATAAAGAAGTCTATATTCTGTTTTCATGTCTCCCCTAAACAAAGTTCTTCTTCTAAGATCTATTTCACGTGAAGCATCACTTAACAGTGAAATACTGTCAGAAAGTAGTTTCATTATTTACTCTGACGACGACAACGGTGTTTTACCTTTGTCTGCCTTCATGAAATCATCCAGAATTCTGGCGACTGCACTGATATCCTTTAAGAGAGGCTTTTGAGCTTTCTGGAGCATTACATCCTCAGTTTTCACCTCCTTCATAACACTGTTAAATATTTCTGGATTTACTCGCACAACCTCGAGGCGATTGCAATTTCCCGACGCTGGGAACTTATCCATCAATTCATCACGAGCTTCTTTACTCATGCTTTTACTGAGCGGTTGTTTCACAAACTCTGACAATTCCGGGGCAAAATCTTACCCGTCTTGTTGTGGTTTGTTTACCACTTTTGCCATGCCGGCTAGAACGCTAGATTCGTCCTTTGGTTTTTTTTTTTTAGCGGCTGGCCCAGAGTGTCCGAAGCGTCGTCTGTCTGCTCTAGTTCGCATTCACTTTCATCGCCCTCATCGCTGTCGCGAGTTAAACTTTGATTATAATTGTCATACGCCGATTTAATTTCGGTTACTACTAGCCTGTTTATTTTTACGCTTTTCAGCAGAAGTTTTTCCCTTTCAGATAGTCGAGACTGTACCTCAGTTGCTTCGCTCATAGAAGGATCAAGGAGACTTTCGTCTAATGTAGCAGATAGAGATGCGATGGAGCTGTCGTTGTCGTCTCCCATGGCCTGATGAATATTGAAAATTGTCTTTCAGCGGGCGAAATCTCGTCGTCCCGAACAACCTGGTCTCAGTTAAGACTTTCGTCTGTAATCAAAAAGTGTTTTTAGTTGCCGATGCAACGGATTTCCGTGGGTTGAATTAAGCAGGTAAACTTTGGACCTTCTTCACCAAAAGCAACGCTGTCATACGCATGCGCTATCTCACGAGATCTCGAATATGCAAATGAGGAGGTAGAATTAATACATGGTTGAGCGTAGATATGGAATTTCTCTTCTCGTGTTCAACTTGATATCTCAAGGCTTCACTGCACTCACTCATGAGATATCAAGTTCAACACGAAAAAAGAAATTTCATATATATCTAAAAGCAGCCATGTGTTATTGTATTAATCCTCGATTGTAATTGGTTTAAAAAAACTCCTATTTTTCCACTAATTCACTTGCCAAGTTGTTGTCGGACAGTTTGTTATTAGACACTTTGTTATTGGACAGTTTGTTATCGGACAGTTCAATAGGCCAATCACATTCGAAGTTTTAGTTTAAATCAACCAATCACATTCAAAGTTGTAATGAGGTGCGTGCGTGCGCGCGCGCTTGCTTTTGTGGTTTTGGCGCCTAATTAACTGTAGGGGGTTTTTCATCTCCTTTGTAGGTATTTTAATGCGAATTTTCCCCTTCTTTCATAATTTGGCTATTCTTTTCTCGAAAATTTCAACTTTTATGATTAATTGGTAATAAGACTTCGTGTCGTCCAATTCGGTCTGTAATCATACTCGTGATAAACAAATCAGACTCCCGCTTCCCGGTCTTCCGATTTTGTTATCACTCGTATGATTACAAACCGAATTGGATCCACTCAGTAATATTACCATTACTTA
>CM042757.1:15369016-15419016 GCA_022496165.2 Catalaphyllia jardinei | reverse complement strand
TCCAGGGTTTTTAAAATCAGCAATACTTGGCCGGGCGTTCTTTTCCACGTTTACCTCGTCGATAAAGCGTCTAGCGATATTTAAACACAGCCATTGACCCGATTTGGCTCCACTCAAACTCCTCCTTCCTTAGCCTGCGTGGCAGCCGTTTCCTTTCCTTCTTCAGGCAGAGATCGAACAAACGAGCGAAAAAGTGGGCACCGAAGGAGCACGCCTGGCATGAGCAAAATATTGGGGAGAAGCAGGTAGGGGGTAAGCGAGAAGGGAGAGGGGGTGGGGAGAAAACGAATCGCCTGCAGTCAATCCCAAACATTTTACCGAGCTCCGTTCGCCCACGAACGGGGAGCAATAGTGCAATTTGATTGGTTATAAGCGCATCATTAATCAAAATATGACATCAGAAGTTTGTCTGTCATGCATATTCCGACATCTGCCACACGACAAGATCAAAATAGATATGGCCGAGTGACGTCTGAAGAAGCGTTCGAAGGGATCTTCGAATTTTCTGTTCAGGAAACGTCAAAAGACCTTTCGCAAAACGGTAAATTCATCGTTCTAAAACCGGGGCAAGAAGCTGCCTTTAGAGACTAGTCCGTAGACATGATGTCCTTGCACTCCATTTACAGATACCCGTATGAAGACTGTTACGAAAAATTGTTGCGTGACTTGGAAGATTCGCGAATATGCTAATTTCGTCTCGAATCTTCTTGCATATTTAATTAGTATCGCATCACCGTGATTCAGCAATTCTTTTTAGTTGTTTACGTATGTTGCTGTAAATAATATAATATTGTAATGATACTTTATTTAGTAGAGCTGGAAAGTTCTAGAACCTTATGCTGTAAAGTATATAAGCGAATCGGTTTAGCTCTTAGGTGGTTTTTCCCAGGTGTGTTTACAGAGAATTATCTCGTGAGTCAGTAGTGTTTATTGAAGTGTGACGAAGGTCACGTGTAAAGTTTTGACAGTGGTCGTGTTTGTTGAAGTGTAACAGAGAGGTTACGAGGATATCTGGCAAGAGGGTGACGGAGGTCGAAGTTCAACTGACAAGTCTAGCGTGTGCTTGCTGTGAAGTCTTGTGTGGAATTACTACTGCGTTCGTGTGGAATAAATAACCTTGTTGCTGTTCCGACATCTCTGCGTTCTGTTTAGACTGCAAACTACCTGCCACTTTAAACATTCGAACTCGTAACAGAGACTACATGGTTACGGCGGTTATTTGCATGTCGCTTTGCAGATATGTTTTAAAGATATGTTTTAAAGTCTCTGAATACACTGAGTCATTGACTTTCGAGAGAAAAAGTTTGAAATATTCCAGGAACATGTATCATGCAATCTATTGTGCCGCTGGTTGATTGATTCAGTCGAACTGTCAAGCACAGTACTTTCCTTCTTGTCACGATATCACGAATATCACATATTTGTCCATCTTTTTCGGGTTTTTCGTCATAGCGGACCAACGTTACTTCGAGAAAGTTATATATTTGTACAGACGTCGGTTTCTTCCATCAGAGTGATCGAGCTTAGACCAGATCGACTATCATGTTTAGCGTCTCAATGTTTTCTCTTGGTTTTCGTGCGCTTTCCCGTGAAGTCATAAGGTGCATCAATTTTCTTAAATAAACACGCAGTTGGCATGTTTAATGAATTTTTGTTTTCTTTGGGCGATTTTAGAAAAATCTGCCTTTCCCACCCATACGCTATGTCGTCTTTGATCCTTTTTGTCCAATGACAAATTTTTCCAAATTTTGCTCGTAGGGGTCGCGTTAGGAAATTTTCGGTAAAACAAACAAAACTTCCTTTAATGCGACGCCCCCCGTTATGTATCTCCATTTTCCAAACTTCATTTTTTAAATGAACAATGACAGATGCGGTAATTAAAAGGAAGCCTGCAAGTGAAGTAAGATCCTCGCAGTAAATTTTCCAATTTAAGCAATTGGAAAGAAGAAGCCTGAAAAAAATCAGGGCTTTTCAACGGGATTCGAACCCATGACCTCCGCGATACCGGTGCGATGCTCTACCAACTGAGCTATGAAGCCACACATTGAGAGCAAGGTCAATTTAATGAGTTCATATCTCCCGTAAGGATTGAAATGATGTTAAGTGTACATGAAATTTTTTTTTTCAGACTTCTTCTTTCCAATTGCTTAAATTGGAAAAGTTACTGCGAGGATCATACTTCACATGCATCCATAACCGCAGTTCAAATATGAATTATTTCATGTACACTTTACATCATAAAAGGAAGTCTATTAACGCGTACTAATTGAACAGAATGGAAAGGTCCTGTTTGGTGATCGTAGTTTTGTTTATCCGAAAGTTACAACGATCAGGAAACTGAGTAGCCTCCTACGCAGACGTTCTTAGGCTTGTCACACGTTCCTCCCCTCGAACGTCTGCTCAACGGACCGGTGACATCCGTTCGTTGGCAGTTAGCCAATCATAGCTTCTCTGCCTTTCCGTGGAAAGCTGGACTTTGACTGACTTTGACCCAACGTTTCAACACGAGAAATTTGGGCCGCAAAATGTTCAACATTCTCACTTACGTACGAGTTGCACCAGCAAATGCAGACGTACATATTATTTCAGATAAGATCCACATTGAAGACCGGTACGTCTTGCCTAAGCCAAAAAATGGCATATACAACACGCAAAACAGTCAACTGATTCGCACGTAAACAGCTACATTTTAATTATGTGGAGCCAGAAGGGACAAAAGGAGCAATAAACCTATTCATCGAACTCGAGAAACATAAGCTTAACCAAATCGATGGAAGAAACATAAGAACTTCTTTACAGAAACGTGAAGCTTTCTCGAAGTAAAGCTACGGCGTCTCTAAAAAAACACCGGACGTGGGTAAATATGATGTGTGTGATAAGAAGCAACATACGCTCTACTTACAAATAGTTCTAATGAAACAAACGGGCCAAGTCTTCAGATTATTCGGCTTTAGTCTGCTGCTTCTCCGGGAGTTTTCTTTGCTGTATATCATTCACGTTTGACTTTTCGAGATATATTCACTGGAAAATTCACAGGTTTACTCATAGAGCACTTTGATTTCCTGGGTGGGACTGTACTCTAGTACCCAGCCTCCACGGGAGTGTTGTTATTGGTCGCCTAGCAGAAAAGTTCGACAACAGTTTTCGACAACATTTTAATCGAAATGTGAGCGTGATTAGTTCTTCATTCTAATCCACAATGACACAAGAACGCACGATTCCCGGGTGCCCTTGGGCATTCGCCGATGACATGAGAGGAATCATCGACAAGAAAGAATTCAGGTTTGGAACGTTCGATCGTAAATTAACATAACAGTTTTGAAACCTTATGAAACCTAACCTCAAGCTTGAATTTTGCTGCCATCTCGTGAACTGCTTCTCTTTGTTTATTCTCATTTGAAAAATGTTTTAGAGCCCTGTAGATACTGGCTCGTTTAGATCAAATCCTTTTCAAATTTGTCCATCAAGGAAAGCCACAGTCGTTGACAAATTGATTCTTACTGGAATTTAACATGGAGTTCTTTCATGTTTTTTTAAAATATTAATGAGTTCCAAACTCGTTTTACAATGATATGAAATCAGTATAGTTACCTTGTTTTTTCCTATTGTATGAAAGCACTCAAAAACTAGAGAAAGGCAGGAAATTGCTCCCTCAATCAGACATGTACTTGTTCACACTTGTGGCATGCTCTGACATCATTTTCTTGTGGTAGCGTGGACCTTGCAGGGCTGACAGAGCTTCTCATACACGAGGGAGTCATTGGGGTTGGGGTTTGTGGTATTGCAGTATTGGACAATTTTTCTTGGGCTATTTCAGTACTTTTAATCTCAAAGTCTAGTGGTATTGTCAGAATTTTAGACAGTATTAAAACAATATTATCCTCCAAGTACTCCAATGTTTTCTGAACCTTTCAAGTTTCCGATCGGAAAAGAGTATTACATATTTTTTGTTAGTTATTAGGTAAGCCAACACACCATTGGATGTTACTTATTTCGTCTAAGTCTAAAATAACCTGATTTGAAGTTCATTAATGAATTTCCAATTGTTATTTCTGTGTTATTAATCCCCTATAATTGATATACAGAGTAGTGGTTTCGGTATAACATCAAGTTTCAACTTGTTAGTAAAGGGTTTGAGTATTTGCTGTCTGTTTTTGCGATTTTGTGGTGTTCAGAACCTCAGACATAATTGATGTTGCTCAGTCACAGCTGCTATGGTCCCTAATATGAGCTAGTTCTTAATTTCCTGGAGTTGGTTATTATACTTGGCAATAGTCCAAATGATCAGGCTTACATGGGCATGTAAGTCTCCCTTATTTCATTCTTGAAAGTAGTTGCATTGGGGACCTATGAGGATTTACATGTATAACAATTCACACAAAATACAATGCATGGACAATGACTAAAAGGCTGAATCAAGTGCTAGAGAGAGTCTGGTTTGTGACAATTCTTATTCCTTGTGATTTGATTAAATTTTGATTATTGCCTTTTATTTTCATTCATTGATGTTTTTTACAATGTAATTCCTACAACATGATATGCAATTTAATGTACAACCCCAAACCCTCAATTTGAGGCTACAATAGTAACAGGAATATTATTAGCAGATCTAAAAAAAGATTCAGGTGGATTCACAATCACTTGATCATTCAACACCAAGTTTGAGGACATGGCAATGAGCATGTCACACATGGATTGCCTTATTCGGAAATTCTCGAGGGGTTGTAGAAGGGCAACATTTTTATCAAACAACACAAAATGGTGCTTGGAGTGCAGACTTTGCTTGTCAATCAGAAATGCACATTTTAAAGATTTCTGGATTCTGATATCACAATATTTAATCAATTGCAGTCTGTAATACATGTAACTCACTGTCAGGACATCCTTAGAATGCTGTACATGGAAAAAATCGAACCAAAATCAAAACATGGAATCAAGGAATTGTGAATTGAGCCAAATGGACATACAGTAATCGCAATTAATGAAGAATTCAATTAATCGTCAGTACAAAGTACTGTAAGTTATTAACAGGGTCCTACTGACTAAGAATTTAAAACAAAGAAAGAAGAATTATTACCAGGTACATAATCATATAAAAACAATAAGATACAATGTACATATTATTTACCCGTCAAAGTAATCCCTGACTAACCCCCCCCCCCCCCCCGCATATGTGGGGCTTTAGTGGGGCTTTATCACCATATTGGCACCCTTTGAGTCCCCAGTATGTGGGGGATTCGCTTGTTTTGTCACTTTTGTCATGAGGAATGTGGGGCATTAGTAGGGGATTTGTTGTAATCCAAGATAGCGGCGATTGTTCCTGCAAGGATTTCTGGGTACATTTCGGCACATTGAAGCGGTCACAAGTGTTCACACTGCCCCTCAGGTATTTATGGAATCTGTTTTATTGTCATTCAAATCAATACATTTATTAATTTAGGTCATGGGTTTAAGAAGGTAAATGCTTTAATATTGAGATGCCGATGACTTTTTGTTTCGCTGCTCCATAAAGAAAACCTTTTTGAATGTTGCTGATATAACTTATGGAATGTTATGACTAAAATTGTCCTTAAAATAAACTGCTAGAGATTCCAACCCTCCCATTTTGGCCAAAAACCAGCCTGTTTTTGGAGAATATTTCTGGCCTCCCGATTTCACTTAATATTCTCAGGGTTTTTGAAACTCTTCCAAGCCAAAGAAAGATAATGTTCTCTTTGTTTAATCAGTCTTTTTAGTATGATTCTTTCTGTTTTTAGCTGTTTTTCTGTGGTTTCTCAGGTGTTTTTCCCTTTTGGTATCCTACATGTAGCATAAGACTGTCAATAGTAGTTTTGGGTGCGGAAATGTACTGAATTGCTTCGAATTTGTGCAAGGTTTGCATTCATGCATGGCATTCTCTTGTGGCACTTGATTTCTTTGTTGATCTTATGTTTATTTAATGAGAAAGTAGAAGAAAAAAACTCCGCTAATTTCCATTGACTGTGATCTCCAAATGCTGGAAATGGAATCTTAGAGACACATATCTTACATTTTTTACTGGGGGAGTGTACCACCAGAATTCCCTTAGAGGCTCACGCCTGCGGTGATCATGGCCATGGCTATGCTAGGCCTAAAACCACCTTTTTCAGTTGGGCTGGAATCTCTGAAACTGGCATTCTTAAAATTTAATTTAAAATTTAATTCTGCCGCCTTGTGAATTATTCAACTACATGCACAAACTCATCAGGAACATCTTCAGTTGCCCCAGAGGTGGGACATTTTCTGCTATTTCCTGCCCTGCATAGTGGGGTTTTTTGCACACTTTAAACTAATCCCCACCTATATCCCCGGGTGGGGGAGGCCGGGTCTACTTTGACTGATCCAATAAGGCATCATCCTGTGGTTGAGTGTTGATCATTACCCTCGATCAACCTGTGATCAACACTTGATTGACATCTTGGTAAACATCTCAATTGACACTTGGTTGACATAAGATTGATACTCGCTTGATATCCTGATTGGCAGGCGATCAACACTTGATCAAGACTGTTGGTCGATACAATGTCTGTTAGAATAATTAGTCCACTGTTGACCAACTGTGAATCAAGGTGTCAATCAAGTGTTGACAGCAGGGTTTGTATGGGATCATGGCAAACCTGGAAAGTCATAGAATTTATTTTCTCAATTTCCAGGCCTGTTAATTCCAATTTTATGGAATTTAAATGAAGGTCATGGTAAGTCATAGGAAAGCCATCTGCTTTCAGAAAATAAAACAGCAAAAACTATTTAAGATAAAAAATGCTGACCAAGGGCCCAGCAAGGGTATTGATCGATACTTGACTGTGGATGCTTTGAGTACACATGATCTGAAACTCTTGACTGAGAAAAATATGTATTGACTAAGTTTTGTTCCTTGCTTATAGTGATGTCAAGTTCATTGTGGGACCCAACAGAAAAGTTATACGTGCTAACAAAGCAATTCTTATGGCAAGGTTAGACAGATTATAATTTTATTTTATTAATTATTATTAACTAGTAGTAATCAAAGATCATGAGAGTGCGTTAAATGATTTCCCTAGCTGACTTTCAACCTCTAAAAACCAGCCTTTTTTCATCAACAACCAGGGTTTCACAAAAAGATATTTAAGTGACAAAGTTCATGAGGTCCCGGTACAAACTATGTAGCGTGACAGCGCCAGTTTCCGTAGACTCACAAGTTTAATAGGACTAAAAATCTTTACATCAGCCTTCAGATTTCATGCTAAATATTCTCACATTAACTTGTAATGTTTAAGCGCAAAAGCTAATTTGTAAAAGTATATTTTTTACGAACACTATTCTAGGCATGAAGCTCAAATATAATCAAACATTTTCAAGCGAGTGCTCATTCTTCATAAACAAACCCTGTGCAACTAAATAAAAGACTGATTCGAGTATTTCCCCTGGCCTGATTAACAAAGTACACAGTATTTACATTTCTGTTCCCTGCTTCAGGTTCACTCTTATGGATCTTGCCCCTAGAGTACTCTTCCACCGATTCCAAATGATATTCAACCGAATACAACTGACCTTTTCTGTCGCAAATTGCCGGGAAATTGGAATTCAATCAACAAATGCAATCAAATACAGCCCGAGAATTACGGCTGTTTCCACAGTTAACATCCCAAAGCCAGGTGATCGTGTTCGTGAACATATAAATAAACAAACTCCTCATGAGCCCGAACAAACGTTTAAATAACATCACATACTATTTAATATAATACTACTTAGCCTTAAAATTCCATGGCAAAAGTATCCAACGCTACCTCTGAGATCAAGAGCACATGGAAAGAAGGTCTAAAGTCTACATGGCCTGCTCACGTGCTCACATGTGTTATCATATGTCTCAGTTATGGTACCAGTTTACTGGCCGTGACCATAGTTAATAACTATGCCGTGACATGCCCCTGTAAAAATTAAGCAGGGTGGCCATTTTTGTGTCCTTACAGGAATGTGGGTTTTCCAGATTATAACCTTACACAGGGCAACCAACTCTGCAGAGTCACAGGCAAAAATTAGGATTACTTTCAACCTCGTTGGGCATATAGACCCCCCCCCCCCCCCGCTGACAGGGCTTCATATATGTAAAATATATGCTATGAGGTATGCCTTAGAGATACTGTAAATGAACCAAAATATGCGTTAATATATTTCGCACTTTGAAAATGTGTTTTGATTGACCACAGGCATAATTATCAAATTCACGATTCAAGGAATCAATCAAAATAATATTAATAATATATGGACCACCTAAAGTGTGTGTTACACTTTTGGCCATTGAGAATTTGAGTGCAGCAAGGAGGAAGATTTTTCCCACAAAAGGGGAGGGCAGAATGAACCATCTTTTTTGCATTGGAGGTGGAAATTGAGTAGTGGATTCAAATTTAAATGGATAGAAAACAGAATTTTGGTTCAGGTCTTTCAAAATGGCTCTGTCCAGCCTTAAGTTTAACTGTTGTCTACATGTATAGAAACCTGCTACAAACATCTCAAAAATCATCCAAAATAATGAAATAGACCAAATGGACAACAGAAATTAGGCAAGGTGAGTATACTGTATTTTCTATATTTTATTTAAACTAGGTATACCTATCGATAGAGTGCCAACGAGCAAATAATTTGTTCAATATGATGGGCAAAGTCAAAGTGAATGTGAACACGCTAGTTTGATTGATAAACACGCTTGTTTAATTCTGTGGCAAACAGGTTCGATTTGTGTTTTGAAAACTGGATTCGACTGCATGATAAACACACTCGTTCAGTTCTGTTCTGTAACACTACCGACTGAACCTTCAGTTCGATATGCTAGGTTTGAACACTGGATTTGCTCTCGTGGTTCGACTGGTGAACACACACTTTCAAAAAAACGCTGCCCGATGGAACTTTCAGTTTGATATAGTAAACAGAGAAGGAATACACTGTTTCGATTCATGAAAAGGCTCGTTCAGTTCTGTGGTGAACACGCTGGTTCGGTTTCATGTCGATTTTGTGTCTTGGATTTGCTCTTGTCTAACAGTTTTCCTCAGTATTCGAATTAGAAGAAGAGTTTTGTATAGGGCACGCTCCCCGATTGAACTTTCAGTTCGATAAAGTGAGAGAGGAAACGCGCTAGTTCGATATGTTTTAAGATTATGAAATTGTTCACAGTTGGATAAACACAACCGCAAAGAAAACAATCACCTTCCATGAGACGAGTCAAGATGTAACGCATCTGCTGATTGGCTAAAAACTACAATGGCTCGAATAGTTCCGTCCTTACAATAATTGGCTTAAACTGAGCCATTGTTACACCTTACACTTACACTTTCAAAGGCCAATCGAGAATTTTTTTGCATTAAGCCATTCTTCGTGCGGCACTATTCTCTGCCGCCTCACCAGCCGAGCATCTTCACTCGGCTGGCTCATTGGCAAAAAGTAAATTAATTTTATTTTGTTGCCCCTTTTTATCTTTTGTTATTTTTAACTCTAGACAAATTGCCTTTTAGAGTACTCAGATTCTCAACATCTTAAAGTGTGACACAACATGCACACTTTAGGTGGTTGCGTCCCCCTCGATATACATATAAATCATTAATATTTTGATGAATTCCTTGAATCATGTGAGTTTGGGATGCCTGTGGATTAACGGACATGCAACTATCGCTGTGTCAGCATTTTGAATTTATGTTAAAGGACATTAAAATAAATGTATTAGTATGTATGAGCTTGATTATTGTTGGCTCCTTAAAGTGTACCTACTAATGTAACTCCAAAATATTTTTTTCGCTTATTATAAATAAATCTTTGCACCTGTTCGAAATGCACTGCGCCTTTTTAGACTAAATCTTGACTTTTTCTAGGCTGTAAAAGTTACGAAATCTTGCCATCATCTGTCCCATGACCGAGCTAGTAAGGGGCATGGGTCTATTCTTGATTTGTCATCTCAAACTGATTTGCATCGTCATAAGTCTTTGTAAACTTGCATGCAAAGAAGTTTGTGACATCAAACCAGGAATAGACCCATACCCCTTACTTGCTCAGCCGTGGAACAGTTGATGGCCAGATTTCATAACTTTTGCAGCCTGTAAAAAGTCAAGATTAGTGTCAAAAAGGAATAAAAAGGCACAATGCGTTTCAAACAGGTGCGAAGATTTATTTAAGCGAAAAAAATATTTTGGGATTAGGTGCACTATATGAAAGTGAAGAATGATCATTGCAGTTATTTCATATATACGTGTACTTCGCATCATAAACATTATGTGTTTCCAAGGTGCAGACAAGTTTTAGTTCTGTTGTGCTGAGTGAGTATTGTGGTCGTTTCAATTATTACTTAATGCACTAACCATTTTGTTTTACATTATTTTCTGACATTAATGATTGCAGGTGTGAAGTCTTCAAGGCGATGCTCTCAGATCAGAAAGACAATGTCCGACCAAAGGGTGATCAGCAAGATGTACCACTAGTCCTAGCGGATGTGACACCAGAAATCTTTATGTCACTGTTGGAATTTCTCTACACTAATACATGCACTCTTAACAGCAAGAATGTAAGACAGTGGAAATGTTTTCCTGAAATTTTTGTAGTAATTTATTATTAATAACACAAATTTGTTTAATATAAATGTATTAAAATTTATAAAATATTATAATTAATAATTACTTTTTGAACATGCATATTAACTGGTTTTCTCTTCAAGAATAATACAAATTCCTGAGTGCTGAATATGTTTAAAACAAATTGACGTCAGTTTTTTGTGCATCTGTCCTCTTAATGATCATGAATTTTGTCATAATTTGTCAGTAGCCATGGATCCACAGGCTACTTCCACGATGTTATGCTATGACGAAATTCATTGTCAATAACAGGTCAGGCACATGAAAAACTGACATCAATTTGTTTTTTTATCAATCATGATAACAAAATTATTGTCAAATTGTACACTGTCCATTGATGCATCATGTAAATTATAAGTTAATGTGTCTGCCTGCTTAAAATATTGACAATGAAAATAAACCAATGAGCACGCACGAATTTCTGCAGTTATCATATTTGATATTTTCAGGCATGTTAACTACCTCCTTAGTAGTGATACTGATACATTCAATAAATTATATTTTTTAAGGTGATGGAAGTCATGGGTTCAGCCATGGAGTACAATTTAGAGCAACTACAAAAGGTGCCTAGCCTTGAAGTTCATGTTCATGTTAATGTCATGATTATGTCAGCAGATAAGAGTATACTGTAATTAGACATACATTTTTTTTGAAATACAAGTTCCAACTGTTTTCATTAATCAGTGGTCATTAATTTATTTATAATTTTTTACTCTCAAACCTACACCTTAAAATTGAAGATTGCAATGTACGTAATCAGTCCAGGTTGCAGCTTCACCCATCAGGGTGCAATAAGAGAAGTTAACTTCCTTTAAACTGCCAAGTTTTGTAAACTGCTGACATTAGCTAGTGATTCACATCAAAATACCTGCCAGAGTTCCAGGCATTCTGGTCAGTTGCTGGATCTTACTGAAAGCACTGGCTTAAAAAGTGAAAAACTGTTTACTTTAATTAGGAGACGTGTCCATTTAATGTGGAGTGTTGGGTTCATCATCATAACTTAGTGTCTGCTCATCGGATTGAGGTATCTGCCTACAGGAAGAGTCCATCAGTGGAGATTCAACTGCAAGGTTGCATTTTATGAATGAGTGATCTCATGTTTTATTAATTTGTTAAATAAATCTTGTTTCATGCACATGACAGATTTGTGAGCAGTTTATTGGTGAAACTCTTGCAATAGAAACAGCATCTGAAGCTATGCAGGTAAACTACCGTATGAAATTTATACAGTATTTCAGTTACCTACTCTGAACTGAACTAATAATTATAATTATTAGACTCTTTTTAGTTCAAATATAATAATTTCCTTTTTTGATTTGAAATCATTTGTCATGGACCCCTTAAAATGCTTATGAAGTAAAAAATAATTGCTGCTTATTTGAAAGGCCTTTCAAAACTTATAGAAGGATGGCGTTTTCCTATTTAGAATATCTCTTTTTTGTTTAAGAGATAATATGCTTTTTATTAATTATGCAAATGAGGGAAGTGATGATGTCATAGGTCATTTAACTAAAACAGTACAAAACTCAATCAAGAATATTTCTAGAAGTATTAAAGCAGTGTTCCTTAAACTTGGCACCAGAGCTGTACATCATGAAAGAAGCAAAATGACACCAGTCTTGCCGTTGCCATGACAACAGTTATGCTGCCGGTCCTGTTTTAATTAAGACTAAAATTCCCAGATTTTATCTTAAACAAGTATCATCTACTCTCAACAATCTAATGGACAGAGTTAACACAATATCGGAACCATATGTGTGTTCCGAACTAGACCCTCTGGCCCACCTTTAAAAGATTGCAACGGGGGATATTTTGGTTTCTCACAGAAAGAGACTGGAGCCAAAAATGTTGCCATGGCAACCAAATAATAGGTATCATTCTGTTTCTTTTGTGATGCTCCAATTTTTCTGGAGATATTCTTGTTTGAGTGTTGTACTGTTTTAGTGGAACCACCTATGACGTCATCACTTTACTCATTAGCATAATTATACTAAAACGTAAATATCTCTCAGATTAAAAAAAGGAAAACGCCGTTTTTCTTTACTTTGAAAAGCCTTTTAAATAGGTAGCAATTATTCATAGGCACTTTAAGTACAGTGTTTGGTGGCTTGACATATACTGTCAAGTGAATACGTACAGGGATGCTTTGTGAATTGTGCAATGAACAAAATGTCAATGTACATGTATCATTGAATAAGATCTTTATTATTTCACCATGATTACACTATCTACTTTCTAGCTGTAGTATCCTGCATAAAAAAAACATACTGATTACATACCGTGCATACAAATTAAAGACATGCGTGACTCTACAGTGCAATACAGGTTACTGTTCTGCTTGTTCTCTTGAGCCACAAGTAATATATGGTAAACTGGCATAAATAATAGTGGAATAATTATACCTGTAAGTAAACTGTATGTGTCTAGTAACAGTAACATTTTTGCATGCATTTATTATTAAATTGTACACTTACAAGTACTACTGGAACCTAAAGAAATACTAGATAAACTCAACTGTGGAGAGGGCAATGGTTGACCCGTTACTAACTAAAGTATGAAGTATAACCCTGGATGTTGTTTACACTGTGCACAAGGGACAGTGTAGTCTAGAGGTTATGGCACTGGACTTGAAATCTGGAGGGACCTAGTGGGTTTAAGTCCTGCTCTGACCACTATGCTTGGAGTTGTTTCTCAGTACACTTTAGTTCAACTCTTCGGTCTTGCTTGTAAATAGCTAAGTGGTCTACCTCTCTTCAGTTGAGAGTTTTAAACCAGCTATTACATTTGAATTATTTGCCTGAGAACTAGATAGCTGACAGTACAATAGCTGAAAGGGTGCTGGTCAATTGTTCTTTACAATTTTAATTTACAGTTTGGAACTCAGGCTGTATTATATGCAGTTGCAATATGTTGTGATACATGTAGATACACTGGAGTAATGATGACATTGCACTGTCGACTAGATTGCTGTAACCTATGATCAGGAGGAGCTCAGGGAACGCTGTTTGGATTTCATTGAAGAAAACACAGAGAGTGTCTTCAGAACTAAAGGATTTCATGAACTGTCTGAGGAAGCCTTGTCTTTACTGCTGCAAAGTGACAAACTGATGATGGATGAGTTAGAAATTCTTGTTGCTGTGAGGGAATGGGCCACAGTTAATTCTGTAAGGTTTGGTTTATTAAAGGCTGATTTGTGCAATTTATTGGATCAATGTGTTATTGTACAGTGATGCTGTGACTTGATGGTGAGAGCACTTGAATTTGGCCATTCTTCAATCTTGTGCTGCATTCTTTATTCCTGAATGTATTGACTCTTCATACCAACGAGCATTTATTTGCTGGTGTTATGTATGTTCCACTAATACAACAACCAGCATTTTAAATTTTGAGGTTTTTCTTGAAGGACAAGTATTGTGTGCTGGTCTGGTGGTGGGTGGGGAGGGGATGGTGGTGTAGTTACTTGTTGCAACAGAATCCTGAGACAAAGAATTGTAGAGGGTTTGAACACAATCAAGTTTGGAACATCTGAGTTCACACCCATCTTTCCCAATTCGCACTCAGTCTGAGTTTGTGACCGTGTTTGCCCCTAGCATTCACTCTACTGAAAGAATGACAAGTTCATGTACGCTCGTTTTCACTCTCTTGTGTAGTACATAATTTATACGTCAGATAGCATATGTTACAACTTACTAACATTTGTCTTCTTTACATTAACATACAGTACATGTACATGACAGTACACTTAGATCAACCTCTTAAACTATTGTTGTGCAAACTTGAGTGTTGTGAACTTTATTGGGTGTGAACGGCCTTCTGTACACTTCAACTTCTAGCAGATTTCTATAAACCTGAGATGTGATGTTTCTCTGGCAGGCCTCTGTTCCCACAATATTCCCAATCAAATTAGTGCATTTAAGTCTATGACCTAATTAATGTTATAAAACCTAAGTTTAACTTAATAAATTAGAAATTTGTTTCCTATTTAAGGTGGTTCTGAGTAAGTCACTTGCTGAAGTGGCACAGAATGTCATCAAATATGTCCGACTTGCACTTTTAACACCTGAGGAACTCAAACAAGTAGAGCTGGACAATGACAAGGACAAAATGATTCCAGTAAGTTAAAATATACTAAACATTACAATGTCAATCCTTGCAGCTCCATCAATTGGACATTTGTGTCAGCTTCAAGCCTTTTCATCCCCCCTCCTTGCGTTTGTCAGGCATTTGAGCAGGACTTCAAAAGGTCCAAACTTCTTGACGGAAACCTTAGTAGAATGGTCTTGACTAGTTGTTTTTAGATGTAACTAATTTTCTAATAGATTAGTTCACTGAAGCTATAAAAGAGGTGTTGTAACGAATTCAGTTCGAAAGTTTGTGAAGCGAAGTAGAAAATGTCTGCTAAGTGTTTTAAACTCTACGGTTGTGGAAAAATGCAGAAAACTTGAAAAATTAAAAATAGTCCCTTCAACGATTTGTCTGTAACGGTACTCTTTGTCTAGTGGTCTAGAAACATTTTGATAAGGGGCAAGGCCGTGATAGTAATCACAAATTTTGGCACTTTTTTGTCCAAATATGTCTTGTTAGTAAACAATGTCAGCTCGACGAGATGTAAGACGAGACAGGTCTCTTGTCCTTGTTTTCTTGCCCAAATTCATTGTCGGTTTTCCTTTCAGATCAAACAGATATCAGAGGCGTGGAAATACCACGCCTTGAGAAAATCACCCAAACATGGCGCTTCAGTGCCCAGGCCACGACCGCGCAGGGGAACAAAACCGCGGGAAATGTACACAGAAGTTAGTTAGCAGAATGCAAGGGATCTAGTGAATGACTTTTAAAGGCAAGAAATTGGAGCAGAATGTTGTATGCTGGGTCATAGCAATAATGAATGTGATTTTAACCGTTAATCAAAGCGGTAAAACCTGATTGATTTGTTACTGGTAGTCTAGTTTATGTTTGGACAGAAGTTGAACAGTTTGAGGCCTCGTCCACTCTACACCGCGGAAATTTGAAAACGCGACAATCACCTGCGGCGAAAACCGCTTAAGTGCTCCCTTGAAGGGTAGGGTTAATCATATGACCGTCGTGACGTCATCGTTTTCTACAAACCTACGTTTTCGGTTGACAAGTTCTCCGGATTAGTGCGGACGGTAGGCACTTTATTCATTCGTACATTGACTAAAGCTGCGTTTTCAAATTTCAGATTTCTCATTTTTTGTGACACAAGCCTCATACCTGTAAACAGACAATGCATGCCTTTCGTTATAAAACAAACACGACTGTGATATTTCTATTCAAAAAGAATTTATTTTTTAATACTTAAATCAGATTAAATCGTATGTGGACTCCATGTCATCCAATTCTATATGTAAATATACTTGCGGTTAAGCGATCTAATTGCTCGTGTTATTACATACAGAACTCAATTTCATTCCTCCGTGGGCCATATGTATGAATAGAATGCTATAGAATCGTGAATGCTTTTAGCACTGACGTGTTTCACTTTTGCAGTTAAACTTATTTAATTCATCTTTTAAAATGAAAATCAGTGATGTTTTACTCAGGGGTGATTTCATTCTCTAAATGGAAATTATTGAACCATGTTAAGCCGCAATATAAACGGCAAATTTAAGCTACATTTTAGTTGAATTGCAACTTGGGTAGTTCATTAGATGAAAGTTTCAGCTTTGTTGATTAGTTTAGTCTCTTTTAATAACTAGGTCATAATTTAAAATATATTTTTGTATATGCTTAATACTTCCCTTTTAGCCGGCATTTATAATTTCCTTAAATTTGATATTGGAGTTTAGACTTTAGACTGTATATTTAAATACGGCAGTTTAAAACGAAACCTAATATCAGTTCGATATTGCGTTTCTTAAAGCCACGAACACCATGCTGGCAATTGATTTTTCTGGTTTCTTTATTATTAATAGACTATAATATGTAAAAGCTCTTCTTGACTTCATTTGTCTATTTAGTAGTAATTATAACTTAAAATGCCGTCGACTTCAAACGCCGTGTTTTTCCTCTTTTTGCGCCAGTCTGCTAAAAGGTTGGCCTCCTAAAATTCAATAAACTTAATGACCAACGGCAAAAGTTTTTATTTTCGTTTATTATGCAAACACAATTTAACATATATAGTGCCCGTAGGGTTTTAAATGTCTGTTGTTTTGCCCAATAAACTGTTTAAAAATGTATTGTATACACAAGGCTAGGTATAATATTTTTTGTTTACCGACTGACTGCAGTGGGACTCCAGTAGATATTGAAGGCTTATTTTCATACAGTTTTAAAAACAGCGAAAATAATGTATTGGCTAAAAGAAGACTAATCTTTCCTGTTATTAGACCCGAATTGTCGTCATTAATTCGCTTATTTTTCCGATAGCAAAACTCTTCACGACATAATGCAAATTTTTGGTAATTATGCGAGTACAATGCAAACGTTGGTCTGGGCTCTTCTCAGTGGTTTATGTGCACATGATAGGTGTAAAGTTTAATCCCGCTGGGGTTTTTTGAGTGGAAATTAGCTTTTAACAAAAGGATACTGCAAGTTCTTGAAATCCATTGAAGCTAACACGTTGCTCTCGTGAAACCCGCAAATGCTTAGTGACGGAGGAGAGAGGGGGTTTTGCTCTGTGAACATGAAATGTGGTTTCTGTACATTTGATTGATCCCGTCAACCAACATGACCTAAGGTGAAGTTTTCTATTGCTGATTTAATCGTCGTAATGTGGGAGGCGAAAACATTGACGCAACAGAATGGAAATTTATGTACTACAAACGTGACAACAATGTCAAACGAATTGAACGAAATTAAATTTAGTTTCGAGGAAAAGTCTTCGGTCGCGAAATCTCCTGCTACAATTCACGGCGCAGAGCAAATGACAGAAACAACTCAGAACGTTGTACATAAAGTTTTAACTTCTGATATTATTGCAAGTATACAAGCGATGGACAATGAGGACGATATCGCCACTTGTCAAACGGACATAGCGAACAGAAAAATTCCGCTTCAAGCGAATTACAAGCTTGGAGCAGATTATACTGGCGACTCTTCGAGACACGCTGTTGAGATGAAAGATGGCGACCGCTTGGACGAGTCAGGGATGTTTATTATCCGCAATGTGGTGATTGTTAAAAATAGCGCGTCACCGCTGGGATTTTTTATTCGACAAGGAGATGGATTATTCAAGAAGCACGGAATATTTGTTTCACGCGTTACGCAAGATAGCATTGTCGACGCAAACGGTTTGCTCAAGGTTGGAGATGAAATCATTGCAGTAAATTACGTCGACATCGACGGATTCAGCTTGGATGATGTAGTGCGAATGATTCAAGCTCCGCGAAAATTGATTTTAACGATTCAAGTAAATGCTTTCTTGGCCAAAAGCAGTTCTTCCGTTGGTGATGCTTTCAGTTCTCTACCAACTAAGGGAGAGAAGGCTAAATCGAAGGCTTCAAAAATTAAAAGCAAGCATTGCCGAGCAAATGATTATAGAGAGCCAAGCAACGAAGGTAAACAAAGTCAACAAACAGAAAAGGGAAATTTGAAAGTGGACAAAAATGCAAATGAGCATCGGGACATTTTAAAATCGTCCAATCATTCGGAAAATACGGCGACCATTGAAGATCTTATCAACGCTATTCGTGTGCAAAATAATCGATCGAAGAAAAGCAAGAGACATTTTGAGCACGGGGAAAACAAATGCGAGCCATCTTCCGACGACTCTCGCCACTCGAACGGCTCTTTGCACAAACAAAAGGAGTTGAATAAAGCCGAAAATCCGCAGATTAGAAAGCCGTCGAATGATGGCATCATTTTGTCCACCAGAACTCCTCAAACTGCCAGTCCTAAGTCAAGTACTTTAACCCCAGTCACGTCTGTGAATTTGATTTTCGATGACCCTGATGTCTTAACTGTTCCCGCTTCTCCTACCAAACACATTATTTCAAACGAAGAATCCTTGAAAGTTTATTCCTCGGGAATAAGTTCACGGAGCCCTCCAGGTTCTCCCGGAAGCAGTCCGAAAGCGAGGCGAAGACTTCCGTCCGTGCCCGGCGACACCACACGCGGTTCACCCCCGACTACCAAACCCTTGCTTTCCCCACCAGGGGAACCAAGGAGCCGTAGGATGCTCCCTACACCTCCACCATCTCCCGTTGCCGCGCATAAAGCGGAATTGTCAAACAGTCGAAAAACAAGCTTGACCACAAGTGAAAACCCCGAGAGTAGAAAATCAAACCAGAACAGTTGGAGCGGATCGGTGGACAGTGAAACGATGAAGGAAAAATCACCAGCGCCATTTCCCTCAAGGAAGGAATCAGGCTTGTCGTTAGGCCACATTTTGGGCGCATTTGCTTCAAGACCTCATTCAGATGCTACCAATGTACCAGAAAAGAATATGGATGGAGGCAAGATGGAGTCTTCCGCACCGCAAAGGCCAATGCGAAAGAGCGAATCTCATCGAGACGATATCTTGGTGCAACAGAGGCAGTCTTTGCTGTTACATTCGTACGTCTCTGGTGGACTGCAGCCTCCTAACGGTCCTAAGAGACTAACGAGTCGTTCATCACAACCCAATTTGAAACTTTTGATGCCAGTTCAGGAGGAACCTTCCAAATCGAAGCTCTCTACTGGGTCTCCTGGCCCGCATGAGAACTCCAAATTCTCTCCAATGCTCACCAGAAGGCGCGCCAGTCTTGCGTCAATACCTGACAAGAGCTTAACCAATCAACTTCCCGCACAGGACTTTAGTGACGTCGACCGACTCAGAAGTGAGGCAGAAACTGGGTTCTTGATATTTCCAGATGATTATACTGGACATAACTTGCTGTCGTCACATGCGGTCTCCGGGATGGTCTCCTTGCAAATTATTAAGGCCACGCACTTACCGTTCGCTGACAAGAAACTTTTAGAGAAGAGAAAGAAGGTGTACTGTGCAGTAGAGGTAGACTTTGAGCGAAAAGCTTTCACAACTACTAAGAGGGCGTCGAAATCCTTAACCTGGGATGAAGTATTTGAAGTAGAAGTTCAACATGGCCGAGAAGTGTGCCTCTCTTGTTTTATTGCAAGCCACGATTTTGACAAACCGGTGACGAAAGCGTCTTTCAATCTGTCTCCTTTTGTGCGATGCGGTCAACAACACAATGTCGTCTTTCGTATGCATCCACAAGGAGCGATTCATCTCAAAATGGAATTCATTGAGATGAAGACCTTGCTAAAACGGGCCCCGTCTGATCGCATATCCGGCGTGTTTGGATTTCAACTCAATGTGACCTCTCGAAATGACAACGCGAGTGTCCCGCTGATCGTCCGGAAGTGCGTGGAGGAGATCGAGAAGCGTGGCTTATTGGCTGTGGGTCTGTACAGAATTTCCGGAAACGCTCGACGGAAGAGGCAACTGAAAGCGCAATTCGATGAAGACAGCACCACGGTGGATTTGTCAGAAGACAGCTACCCGGATATAAATGTCATCGCTGGAATTTTGAAAGATTATCTCCGAGAACTTCCCGAGCCCTTGATAACTGAATCCTTGTCAAAGCTGCTGATTAACGCGGCTAAGGAACAGGTTCAAGATCAGGATCTGGCCTCACAGAAGCGTGTCCTCTCCAAACTGCTCGTCCAGTTACCTCAGAGCAACAGAGAGACCCTTGTGTATCTTCTAAACCATTTCTTGCGAGTCATTGCAGAGAAGGAGACGAACAAAATGGACGCGCGCAATCTGTCAGTGTGTTTCGGGCCCGTACTTTTATGTCCCCCGGCGAACCTTACCGAGGGCAAAGACTTGCTGGACCTGAAACTTCATATTAAAATTGTCGAGTTTCTTATTTATCTGTGGAGGAATACCAATGTAACTCCAGAATAGCTTAAAATCTTGTTTAACTTTTCCGCTAAGATCTACAACATCACTAACCGCAAACACTTAACAGACCTGGGGCCCGTTTCTCGAAGTTCCCGGAAATTACCGGCCCCCATTAAGCTGTTTTGTGTCCCATTAAGGACGGGAGTTTAAAAAGTTTTCAAAGTGTTTCAATCAGCAATCAGTGTTGTATCAGCTAAAGAAACAAAATGGACTTCATTAGAGGTCAGAACACTCCCTACTTTTCTCGAGACTTTGATTTCAAAATATGATTTCAGGCCCGTTAAGTTACCGGGGCTTTCGAGAAACGGGCCCCAGTCCCGCACTCCACTTGGGTGAGTTTGAACAATAGCACCAGAGCGAGGTTGAGGTGGGCATTTCCATACAATCGCTGCAATTTTGTCCACCCTGGCCTGGACTGTTTGTTTGAATGCGGGAATGATCCATTAAGCTTTAAGTCGAGAGATTTCAAGGAGACCAATTTTATCATGTTTATCCCTAAGGGCGTTTTGATACTCTGCAGTCTCAGCTCGGGCATATCTACACGCGAGCGCGACGTGTTTTAGGGTGATAAATTAAGAGCGCCAGCCCCGTGTCAAAATGGGTGCAAAACAATCACCCGGTAAGCCACTCTCGTGAGTTTTACACGTCCTGGCGCATCGCTTTAACAGGACTCGGGAAAACGTTTGTAAAATTGAAAAAGATAATAAAATTATCAATTATTCTTTATTTCATTATCATCATCATTGCCATTTTCATTACTATTACCATTATTATTATTATTATCATTATCATTATTTTTATTATATATATTTTAATATTCATATTCTTGAATCTGTAAATAATCTTTTTTTTTGTAAACCTACGAATAAAGTTTTATTATTATTATTGTTATTATTATTTTTATTATTATTATTATTATTATTATTATTATTTATTTATTTTTTGCATTATTATTTTTTGGGGGGAGGGTTGGGACAGACTGTTTAAGTAATGAGTGTGTGTAACGGGAGTACTTGCGAGTGAGAAGAGAGTTTTGAATTAAAGAATTTTCCGAACTACTCTAGCAGTACCAATTTTACTTGGTCATATTTCGCGATAAGTATATTGGCATGAGGCCATCTGCTGATCGATCAACAAACAAACCTCACTCGGCAACCAGACGATCTTTGGGCCCGTCACGTGGTCTTTATTGCGTGACAAGCCGAGGGGCGTCCAACTACTTAGTCCTGTCGGGTTAATTCTTCGGATTATCTTCGGGGGATCTTCGGTTTACACGATGTGTTAGGGGAGGATTAAACAAATCCTCGGAAATTATAACCCAAAAACCCTTGAATGTAACCATATTTTTTTTCGCTTCCTTTTTTTTTGCGTTGCTGGGAAACGGATTAAAGAGCGTACGCGGTTTCGGTTTCTTTATTCGAAGCCTTTTGTCCAATCAGGATCGTTGTTTTCGATTGCTTACCCATTTCTCAAGTCAATTTTTTCTTGTTAATTATTTTTCTCAATTCATCTGAACTGCGTTCACGTTCATTTTTAGTGTCCGTAACACGCTTTTGTAGATTGGAGAACGAAATTTCCTTTTGAGCTGTGTTTGAAGAAGGTGAGTACACGAAAATATGCTCATTTTATTTAAGGGAGTAATTGTGAGATAATAACGGCATCTCGGGATGAAATAAACAGAGTTAAAAGAACTAGCATTTCAGGGATCAACAGTTGGTTTTTGTCCGAGTCTTTGACTTTATTTCGCTGATGTTTACGCTTGCTTTTGTTCGATCGAAAAAAAGTTACACCCTGGAATTTAACTCAATATAGATATCGTAACAGCTACAATAAAAAAGCCATAATATTCCCGTTGAGGAATAGATATATATGTTACTGAACAAGCGTGAGGTCCGTATTGGAGAAATAATAGTCAAGTTCTCCTTATTTTTAAAGTTTTATAAATAGAGCCGCTATCCACCGACACTGAGGTGAATAGTTGTTTTAGAATATACTACGTCAGTAAAACACGGTGAGATAATAAACACCACAACAATTAATTTGGATGCAAACCGGGACGCCATTTTTCTTGAGTTGCTCGGAGGAAAATATTAAAGGATTTTCGCAGTTTGACTAGCCAATCACAGAGCGCCTACAACGCTATTTGCTGTTTAAGTATATACTAAAATGTGTTTTTTAATCCGCTGATAAATTGATGCGTTTTCGCCACTCATTTTCGGTAAACGCGTGCGCGACAGGCACGCACCTATTTACGTTTCTTTTATCGCTTTTGAGAACATTCAACTGAAGTTGTCCATCACACATGAAGTTAAAAATATTTCTCAGTACTTACCAAAAATTATTTATTTTGTGCAATGAATTGAAAAAGCAATATTTGCCGAAATTAATTCGTGATTAACTTAATTTGGTATTCCTTAAATCGCGCCTTGCTTTGCTGTTGGTGAGGTTGTGCGTTAAAATTTCTTCTGCTCATTCTTTTCCACAGAGTACTAATTGCGATGCCGAATGAAACAGACATTACCACGATGACAAATACAACTCCAGCTGAAAAGCATGGCAACGCCTCCAGAGAGGAACTCATTGACATTCTGAGTACGTTTCAACAAATAAGCCTTGCCGTGCCTTACTTTGTCATTGAGCCGTTAGCGTTGGTTTTGAACTTTCTAACACTTTATATTTTATTGAAACGTGAGAAGCAAGCTCGCAGACAGAACGCTGCAGCACATGGCCAGCCAAACATGGCGCGTCCTCAGCTCAGGTCCTATTACTTTCTCCGTCACTTGGTTTTTTCAGATTTGCTGACATGTTTCGTTGCTATTCCTTTTGATGCTTTGGAGATATATCGCCTGGAGTTTAGAAGATCTCACGAATATTGCGTCGTATCAAAATACGTAAGATTCGTTGTAATCAGCTCAAGTATCTATCTTCTGGTTGTTAGAAATTTTGAACGTTTGTGGTCTGTCACATTTCCTTTTCGTCCTCTCAGTCGTAACAAGATCGTGTACTTGACTCGTGGGGCTTGGCTGGCTGCTTTTCTGATCAACATCTCTTCGCTTTTCTTGTATCGCTCCAAAGTGGAAGACTTGTACGACAATCAGCGTTATTTTGTCAAGCTCTGCGTTGCTGAAAAAGGACTACTCGGAAGTTTCGCACGAGTCCATTTGGGCGTGTCATTTTTCATACCCGCCATTGCAATTCTTGTTTTCTCATTGATAACCCTATACCGCATTCTAAAAATTGAGAAGACCACAAACGAGAGAAGCCCAAGCAATGAAAATTTACAGGCAGTTTTACAGATGAAAGCAGCAAGACGCATCGCGCTTTCATCTTTATATATTACCGCTGCATTCTGGTTGTGTTTGAGTCCAGCTCGCTTTTATTACCTCATTGTCGCTGGTAAGGGCCGTCCTGAGTTCCCAACTTCTTACCTGATTGGTCGGTCGATCGCAATTATTGCGAATAGCAGCGCAGTCGTCAATCCAATTGTTACCATTTTGTGTTTCCCTCAGATCAAAGAGAGGGCTAAGAGGTTTTTGGGACTGGGAACTAAAGAGTCTTACAGCACAACTCAAGCTAAGTGTCAGGTGACCAGTGAATGCAACAATGTTGAACTTGTTACTGTCAAGATTAGTAGCTCACTTCGGAGGATTAGGTATGTTTTGCAGAAGAAGGAAGAAAAGTCGGCGTGAGAGTCAAAATTGATTTAAAACGATATCTCGATAGTTTTAGTACGTAAGCCTCGCTACTGCACTCATGTGAGCTAACGTGTCGCTTTAACGCATCAGCTAAACTTCCGTAAATTTTAGGCTTTACTTGGGACAGCAAGATGGCGTATAAAAAAGGCCAAAGTCTAGTTCTCAGTGCTCCTCTGCTTTTATCCTGTCAACGTTTTTTTCGGGTGGAGAAAATCCGCTGAGCACGTGACTGCGGGGCTATGTGAAGGGCGACGGCAGAGGACGGCCTCGGTGGTTCCCCTGAAATCTTGGCTCTTATTTCACTATCATACCATCATACTGCTCTGTGCATGCTGTAATATTTTTGGCTGAAACTGGAAACTCGCTCGAAATTTGCCCCGCATTCATTATGGATTATTTTAATTAGTATGAACATCCCAAAAAGTAACTATTTAGCTCCGCTTATAGGCTTTGCTTAATCTATATATCAAAGTGAATTTTCATCATCACGGGTGAGGGCCCTTATTTTAAGGACGTTCGTGCTATTGTTTCTGCGCATGCTTACTGCGCACGCAAATTCACACGCCATGACGATCGTGCATCGATGCGCGCGCTTCGTATGAGCAATGATAGGGCAGATGATAGGGCAATGATAGGGCAGATGATAGGGCAATGATAGGGCAGATGTTCATTTCTATGGCTTTACTTTGAAATAACGATCTTGACGTCCCGAGATCTTATTTTTTCTAGAAACAGATTTTATTTACAATTTATATCTCCACATTGTCCAAAAATGAACAACAAATCAATGTGGGAAGTTAAAAAAATTCAAGATTTCTGTCCACTGGACATTGAATTGCTGTCATCTTGCGGCTGCAAGGCGCCAGGAACTGTAGTCGCTAAATGCGAACTTGTTCTTTAGGGAACCTCACTAGTGGGCTTATGGACACTGTGGTCTTATACGCTAACGAAGCCCGATTTTCTCAGATTTAGGGAGTTCTTCCGGGCATGTTCTCTTCAAAACGAAGTCGGTGATCTCCCATTTAGTTACGTGCATAACGTAACTAACTCATCATCTTACAGTGGTTTAAGTCTCAGAAGACAATCAATGGTGGAAAAGTTTCACGCGAACGTCCTTTTTACATTATGGCGACAAAGTGGCTTCTGCTATATCCCACTAGATTATGTTTCCTTTCTCCGGGACCTTCTTGCGTTTGTTTCCTAATGCAGATGATTAAAATTACTACAACAGTGACTCTGTTGTTATTTTGTTTCGTCTAAATGCCGATGCTACGATGAGACCGAAGGGTTTTACACTGCTACTGCTTTTACTAGTGTCGTAATCTAGCAAAGAAGGATGTAAAGCCCAAAATGACGGGGGTTCTCGTCGGACATATTGACTAAAAATACCTAAGAGTAGAGGTACTAAGATCCTGTCTTGTGGGCGCAGCTTGAATTTAGACTGAAATAGAAATAAAGATAACCTAAAATCACACGGACGCTAATCATATTTGTAAAGCATGATACAATGGCTCATTACCCATGATGGCTAAGCCAATGAAAGCTCTCGAATTGCATCATCTAATGATCCAGTTTTTAAGAATTTCAGTTACAACTTTGAAACGCACTTCTCAAACTCATTAATAATTCATCAAGAGTATAAACATTTGGGTATTCGATCTTTTAATTTCAGTTTATCCAAAATCAGCAGAGATTTTGAAGTTTTTATTTCTCCATTTTCTCCTTAGTTTAAGTTTCGATTGAGAATAGATATCACAAAAAGAAAAGATTGCTTTATCACATTATAAAACACCGCGAGGTCCGTGAAAAGTAGGCCATTAACTGGAAGTAAATCGAACTGACACAGTTACCTAACCTGAAGAAAACGATGCACGTTTAGTTGGAATCGGGTACAACAACGCCGACGTCGAGGACAACACCGATTAAATAATAAATTTATATTTTACCAATGAATCTCCCGCTACTATAAAGTCATGTAGTTTGTTTGTCCAAACTAGCTATAGCCCTACCGCTTAAATGCTAGGATTTATTTTCTCGGGCTCCATATTGCGCGAAAATGCAAAACTAATGACGAAAACTAAATATGGAACACAACGAAAGATTCGAAATTTAAAGTTTGAAAAATTTCCGCCGCGGTTCACGTTCTCCAGATAACGCAAAATTTTGGTCTTTTCACGATGTTGTTTTGTAGAGAACGGAAAGAAATATAATATGAAAAATTACAACGCATCTGCAGCCATTGCCCAGCTCATTAAACTAAGGGGGTGTTTACATGACACCGGGGCGACTTTCGCCCTGGAGCGAGTTCACCCCGGTTCCCTTTTATGGCTCTATATTTGTTTACATGATACCACCACAAAATGTTATTCCGGCGCGAGTCACCCCGGCCTGGGTTCACCCCCGTTCTCGCACCGGGGCGAGAATTTCACTCCGGTACGAAATCTCGCAACGGTATCATTTAAACGCGAAACGACCACCCATTTCGGTGTGAAATCGGTCTGCCGATAGACTGGAACGGGTAGCGCATGCGTAATGTTTACGATTTTGGAGCAAAAGTGTATTTTATCAACATGAAATGTACCGTTAAATAACAAGATATGAAATGACCCAGTCATCATGTAAACGCGATACAAAATCAAAAAGTCATCCCAGTGCGAAACTCGCGCCGGCACTCAAATCTAAACACACCTATCGACAAATCAAAGCCCGTGTAGTCTCTCAGTTATTTTGTAATCATACCTGGAGTTTTGAAAACCGGGTAGGCAAACTCCATGTAATTTTTTGTGTATTTTTTCACAACTTCCCCTGTCGAATATTAGCTTGTTTACTGTGTTGTTGACGGCTGATGTCGTTTTTTTTGCTTGTTTTCTGGTTAAGGATTTGTGTAGAATTGGATGTAGACATAATTAACCAGGCACTCTTTCACTGCAGCTCACTCAACTTAAGAATTTCTAGACTGAAATGACACCGCTTTGAAACTTCGCCGGAAGTCAGGTTACTGAAAAAATGTTCTAAAATTTACTTCATTTTAAACTTCGACTCGTTGGAATGCTCCTAGAGACAATTAACTTACTGCCCGGCGTCAGATATAGGCCTTTGGACGAATTTTATTGTTTTTAATTGCCAAGTAGTAGAATGAGTCGTTATCTAAGCTAACCCTGTTTTCAAAAGGCCAGGTATAATTATAAACTGTCTGAAATAAAATAAAAATGTAGTAAATACTTAAAGCAATTAATCCTGGTACAGACACTATAAAAACTACAAAATAAAAAAAAGTTATGTACTATTGACAATACAGTTTATTACATAAACACCAGTGAAATACCAGGTGAGCTTTTGCTCGTAAACTTCATATCATTGATAAGTCATTTTCAGAAGTGGAAAGATCACCATTGCTATGGTTACATAATCATTTAAAAAGTACTAAGATATGTTCCCGTATGGTCGAAACCTCATCGGTTGTTCCTCGATCGGAAATCTTCGGAAAATGTTCAAAAACGATCGTCTGGCCTTCGGACAACTTTTGGAGGATATATTCTTTTGAAAGCCAATGTGGATAATTTTCAATAAACATTTCTCAGCTATACTGCGAAAGGGCAGAATTGAAGAGGCCGGGTATTCTGCAGTTAAGTCAATGTTCATGACCCCGTAGTGCGTTGTCTATTGTTAGAAAACTCGTCTATAACTTACTCGCCCTTATGTCGTATTGCTCCGTTGTTTTGGTATCTCTGCCATTTTTTCCCGAAACTTCTGGGGATCGACTCCGCAGGGGATTGTTCCGTAAACTCTATAAGCAGCCTCTTCATATTCCATTTTGTAACGCCTTTCTTCTTTGCTTTTTTGATAGTAGAAGTCTAACATTTCCTGGGTTAGACGACAACCAGCTGATGTACCATTTTTCTCTTCCGGGTTGTCTCGAGGGTCGACGTTGATTTTTTTGCTATCTAGCACCGTGCTCGAGGCTGCCGAGCTAGACTTTCCTTGGCCGCGTTGAGTCGAAGAGTTATCCATTGCGCCAAACTGGGGTACAGTCTTCAGGTAGCCAAGGATGAAGATACCTGGTCGATTGTTACACTAGTTGACGGGTTCTCTGATTATATAATCTAGAAAGGCGTACACTTGCGTAACAAGTTTTTGACGTCACGGACTTCATCCGACGGAAGGCGTAATTGCAATGTTTCTCTTTCTTTGTATCGGCCGCTGAGAAGGATTACGAAATATAAATCTGGGATAGTTGTGTCGGACTCTCAAGAAATACTAATCATGAAATATGTTTTAGAATTCCTTGAAGAGATACGTAATATGCTAAACTTTGAGATAAAACTCCCTTGAAAATGTACAGGCAAAAAGTCGAGTTCGTCGAGGTTACGCAACATTAATTAACATTAACAATTACCCCTTACGGATTAAAACTCGTTAACCTATTAACGCCGTTCATTTATTCATACGTCCAACGTTCTGCTATAAAGCCAACGTAACCTAGACTTGCTACGAGTCGACCTCATTAGTTTCAGAGTGGACTAGCTAAGCGAGCGACGCGTGCTGCGAGGTTTAGGGCGCGAAGCGGCCGAGCAAGTGACGAAGTCGCGAGAGGTCGACTAACGTACGTAACCGTATGGCAAATACAAACACTTTGTAAGGAACGGACTATTAGAAAAGTGATTAATGCGGGGAGAGCGGGGGGGGGGGGAGGCATGGTTGGGGAGAAAACGAAAAAAATTATGCAATAGAGGGTAAATTAAGAAAAAGAAAACGTGCGAGTGAGAAGTGAAAAAAAAAAAATCGTGGACTGTCGGGCTAACAAACTGTACCCGTCTGAAGGGCAACTTGGTAGTGACTTGGTAGTGACTGCAGTTTTAATTTATGTGTAACCCCCATGCATCTGGTTTTCTCCGCAATTAGAAAAACGGACATTTTCTCTTAACATTTCGCATTGTGCGCAGCAACCTCATCATGGACACTGCTAGCCAAACATCGTAGCAGAAAAAACTCTTCTGGATAACCATGGCTTAAAATTGATAAAAGATGACATTTCTCCTTGACGTCAATTCTGCAAAGCTGATTTTGTTTTGACGGATTTCACTAAAAATGCGTCAAAATAGTCTCCACTCGGGTAACTCATGATGTAATCAGCTGGATAAATATCACCAAAATCGTCGAATTCGCCAAGACGTAAGGCCCATCTCTGGTGGTGTAATTTGCATAAAAATCGTCAGTTTGACAAAATTTCGTTAAATCTGCCAGTTTCGTTACTGCCTGTATTCAGTTCTGCGGACATTCATGAGCTAAAACTTTGATTCACTGCATGCCAAGAATGAAGAAGGAATAACCAAAATTGATATTTCCCTAAACTTCAAACACAAAATGCACCGCAGTTCCATCAGTTAGGCAACAGCCGCTTAAATCATTGTGTCTGATACTTGATCATGTTTCCTTCAGAGTATAATTTTGACAGTAAAGCAAAGCAACTGTTGAAAGATAAAAAATAAAAAAGTTCTTTGAAGCCTGTTCAAGTGAATCAGATTGTGGTGAGTGTCAAGTTAAGATTGCGACAGTAGAGTATCCGCCCCTACCAAAATATTCTTGCAGAGGCAGTGGGCGTGAAAACAAATTCCTGCAAGCTGAACCCCCCCCCCCCCCCCCCACCCCATCACTTATCTAATGGTCCTTCCCTAAAACCGACACCTCCTAACACAAACACTTTATTAAACTGGCAAATCGCTCCTATTAATCCAAACACCAGTGAAATGGCATCCCCCCCAACGGACCGGAATACTTTGTAAGCCGACACCTCTACTCTACGGAACCGAAAATTATAAAACCGACACTGCCCCGAAGGACTTGAACACTTTGTAAAACCGGCACCTCTCTCTTACAAACCCGAACACTTTGTAAACCGACACCTCACCTCTACAGACCCGAATTCTTTGTAAAACCGACACCTCACCTCTCCGGAAACGAAAGTTATAAAACCGACAACACCCCGATGGACCCGAACGCTTTGTAAAGCCGACCGACACCTCGCCTCTTCAGGCCCGAAAATTATCATAACTGGCACCACCCCGATGGACCCAGCCGAAAACTCTGTAAACCCTTCACACCTCACCCTTACAGACCCGAACACTTTGTAAACTGACACCTCGCCTCTACGTGCGGACCCGAAAATTATAAACCGACACCACACCGATGGACCCGAACACTTTGTAGAACCGACAACTCGCTCGAGCTCCTACGGACCGCTCTAATATTTGTAGAGATGTTAGCGGTTATGCCGTGATTAAATTTCTTATTCCCGGAATAAATAATCGGGAGATAAAATGGTGTTCCTGAAAAGAGATTTAATCTTCGATTAACTATCCTTCGATTAAGCGCAGATTAAGCCGGTAAAACCGGTCTGTGGCTGGACACAATGGTGGTAGCTCTAGGGGTAGCAAGAGAAAGGATAATTTTGACAAATCATACAATAATGATGCGAAGTTGTTGTTGAATAAAATGGAAAAAAAGCCCAAGTTTTATATCTCAACTCAATTTGCTTTCTATAAGAACCAATAAAAATGCTTAAATTAAAATTAGAGTTGTGATGAAAAAATCTTTTGTAAGATAACCGCTGGGCGAAGCTTACCTGTTTAATTTTCAGCCATACGTTTTTGTAATTTAGAAATTTAGAATAGCCTCTATTCGGATGGGCTAGCTAATAAAATAAGTTTGGCTAAGGGAAAACACTAGACAAGAGGAAAGCCATAAACTACGCAATGAAGCAAAAACGGAGATCTATTATCTAAACTCTGTCGAATGAGATAAACAACTTTTTGAAGAACAAGCAAGGTCGACAATAAACGAAACTCTAGAAATATTTTGTCGATAAGATACTCGCCTTTTTTAGGACAGAAAAGCCTTTAAATCCACCAATGATCTTTCTTTTACATTACAGCGGCTAGTAAGCGACGCGATTTCTATCTCAGAGAGCGGAAATGTTGGATTGCTTTTCTTTCCTCACCAGGCCGGCCCAGCATTAAAGCAAAATCTACAAACTATAAGTTCGCCATTTTGATTTGTTTGTGTTTGTTCATCCGATTGGCGAGTTAATCCACCTCGCTTAGTTTAATCCTTGAATTTTGCTAATAGAACTTTGAGGAGCAGAATTACATCGAAGATAAATTTATTCCATGGATTTAATCGTGGATTAGTGCTAAACGGCTTTCGAACAACCGGGGCCTGGGCCGGTTGTTCGAAAGCCGGTTAAAGTTAACCCAGGGTTAAACGTTAACTGCAACATTAAATTTACTTGCTTAAAATTGTTTTTCACCTCTAAAGTTTGGTGTAGTTTGTGATCACTACAGCTTAAAACTGCAGAGCAAACAATATGAACAGAACAGCTCACCAAAAAATTACAAAACTGAAATCAAAATTCGACTCGCTAACCCTGGGTTAGCTTAATCAGGCTTTCAACAACCCGGCCCTGATGGATAGTAATGGTCAAAGAAAATTTTTCTGTAAACAAGCGGGTTTGTAGACAATAAATTAACAATTGAAACTGTATTAATTTTACATTAATTTTACATTTGGCTTTCACGGCTGTTATCTCCAAAAGTTTGGAATTTTGTAAATAGATTAGTTAAAGTACCTGAAAGTTTTTATTCTTTTAAACCAATTTTACGTAAACATGTTAAGATTATTGACAATTTTTCATTTGATAAAGGGGCAACAGTTGTCGCTAACAAAAAGGATCATTTCATTTACTTTTAGATTTATATGTTAGTCTTAGTGAATACCGTATTATTTGCATACATTAGTTCTAAGTTATTATTGCAACTTTTATAAATGTAATTCTTAATGTTTAGTGTAGTAGGTCCACATCAGCCCTTTGGCTGCCTTTAACACAACCTACTTATCAAATAAAGTATGTATGTATGTATGTATGTATGTATGTTGAAAATAATTCAACTGATTTTGAATTAGCGCGTGGAAGAGAATTTAAAGGTGAATAATATAAAAAACAATAGAGTGTTTATGTCTCGGAGCTCTCGGTCTGATAGTTGCCCCTTGGAAATTTGATGTTTCTAAAACTAGCATATTCTTCCTCGAAGCTTCGCTTCTCGGGCAAATATTTGTTTTAAGAACATCAAATTTCCGCGGGCAACTATCAGCCGATAGTTCTTCGACAGAAACACTCCATTGTTTAATTAGTATAAATCTACTAACGTTCTATCACGAATGCCGTTTTCTGATTGGCTACCCTACTCACTATCTATTTAACAATTAGGTTATGAGCTCGAGATTTCTACCGCGTGATAGTTGAAGAGGGCGCAGCCCGAGTCAACTTTCACGCATAGAAATCGAGAGCGAATAATCTAATTGTTTTAGTATAAATCTACTAGTCGTTCAAAACTTTATCTAAATCCTCTTCACAGGCAGTTCGAAAACGCCAAGAAACGGCCTTTATTTTGCCGACAAGAGTACATTGCTACGCTACTCACTATCTATCACATAATAGATAGTGAGTAGCGTAGCCAATCAGAGAACGGCATTCGTGATAGAACGCTAGTAGATTTATACTAATATGTGATGGAAATCTCGAGCTCATAATCTAATTGTTAAATAGTTAATAAGGCCGAATTCGAAGGCCGATTCAACTATCACCCCATAGAAATCGAGAGCAAATAATCTAAAGGTCTGGATACACGGTGCAATATTGCGCGCAATATGCGCGCAATGGCTGAATTACATCGTGTATCCACCCCAAAATTTGTTGCGCGCAATATTGCAGCAGTAGAATCTCGTCCTACTTCTGCAACATTGCGCGCAACAAATTTCTTCGTGTATCCACCATCTGCAGCATTTCGTGCAATAGTGTGACGCAAATTTCAGTGTTCAGCCAATCAAATCTCACATTCAAATTTAACCGCTGACCTAATTTTCGCCCGTGGTATGTTTCACGTAAAAAGATGGTTTGGACTGCAGAGGAGGAAAGTTCATTAATTGACTATTACAGAGGTAAGTAATCTTTTTTCCTAAGCATTACCTGTGGTTCGGTATCCAAACGTTTTGTTCTGGATATTTTCATTCACTTCTTTTATCAGCTTTTATATTACCCCCGCGGCGGCAGGGAGTAGCCGTAGCGCGCGGAAAGGCAGCAAAAGGTCCTTTCCTTTCTGTGTATATATTTATATTTGGTTTTACGAAGGTACAATTAACTGAAGCTTTTTTGCTAAGCGACGCCATTTTGGATTGCGTGATGTAAACATCACTGCACGAGAGCTTGGTAACCTCTGATCAAGTATTGCGTGTAATGTTGCACGAAATGTTGCGACCGTGTAGCCACGTCGAGTGACGGATGTTGCGCGCAATATTGCGCTAAATGTTGCACTGTGTATCCGGACCTTAACTGTTTTAGTAGAATTCTTACTAAAGTTACTTCAAATAGCGGCTATTCAATTATTTCTCGACGTGCTATTAAACTTTGCACCTTAAAAAAGATCGCCCAGATGGAATTGGCATTTAAAATTGAGGTCGTGTACGCGCACGCATCATTTTTTCAATCATTTCAACTTTCTTTCAAGTCAGGAAACCGTAAATGTCCTTCGTTTAGTCTTCTCAGGATTTTAATTCTCCATTTTCATCAAAATTTTGCTCCAAAACTTTGGAAAAACGGAAAGACGTCGCCATTTCGTAGAAGAGTTCCACACTAATGGCTGATGGTGTGCAATGGCTCAGCCAATCAGATTACAGCATTTGCATTAGTATACTAGAAGAATTCTACTAATAGCGCTTAGGTTGAAAATCTAACCAGCACTACCAGTACACGTATTTCATTCGTTTTAATTACGTGTTTCTTCCTTTTATTTACAAATTAGTCGTGCTCTATACAAAACAAAGAATACGCAATTACAGCTCACGGCTTTGTTTTACACTTATGCGGTAAACACCCAACGAAAGAGCCAAGTGATAAATGAAACATTTAGGCTAAAAGTTTTGTATTTACGGCCCCATTATATGAAAGCTTGATGAGACTATATTTGGTAACAGTTTAAGAAAACCATAGCGGCAACGGTAAAGGGAACGTCGCTAAACAAAAGGAGTTTAAGGCGGGGGTACGTGAATAGGAGTAAGTATTATTAAAAGGAAATTGTTAGGATCAAAATGGGTTGGAAATACTACCAGACAGTTGACCACCCCAAATGAGAGCCCAGAGGTTGTTAGGGGACTGCATGTTTGGTATCCGTCTACCAATTCTTCACTTCAAATTTCAATTTTCCAAATCCATCAAATCTTTAATATTTCATATTTCCCTCAATTTAACCTATCCTTTGAGAACAAATATCTCTTTTCCAAAATGTCCAAAATCCACCCAAACATTTACACAAAACCCCCAAACGGTGGTTATGGTTATAAGCATAGAGGTTTAGGGTTGCTTGAAACGTGACCGAGATATTGGCAGAAAGACCGTGTTAAGCGACGTCTAAACAGCCTTCACGTGTACCCCCGCCTTAATTAGCAGAAGAATGGTGGTGGACGTGTGACGTCCTTGGTACATTTCTTTGCCGTCCTCCTCTAAACAACAACGTGAAATGACCAAATTTTGCGTTATCTGGAGAACGTGAAAGACAACGGTTAATTTTTTGAATTTTTATTACAAATTTATCACTGAGCTTCAGGTTCAGTTTCGTGATAGTTTTGACAGTGATAACAAAGTAAATGTCGTCCTTAGGGTATCACCAGATTAGTACGTAAATTGTAATTTTTTAATATCGACGTTGTCCTCACGGTCGCCGTTGTGGTCACTCAAACTCTCTGATTAGTTACAGCGTAGTGGGCATAAATAACTTGAAATAAATCAGGGAATCTAGAGCAGGGTGTGCACTATATTGTCTTAGAATGTATAGTTATACAATTTTGACATAATCATGTGTCCCTTGAATAAGGAAGGATACTCATTTGAACATTCAGAAAATACTTGTTTCCTTTTTTAATAACCACAGATAGAATAAAATTTGGGGGCTAAAATTGAAAAATTGAGAAATTTATTGATGGATATCTACTGTTGACCATTTTCGTCAGGCCTAATACCTGAATCACAAGAGAATTTCGGGTACTAGCTTTCTTCAGGCCCTAAACTTACGGTAACAGTTTTGTATTTAGGCCATCCTCGTTAACACAAGTAGATTATAGAGACCTGGTTCCTGTGCTAATAATATAACAACCCTGATCCCAGGAGAAAGCCAAAAGGTACACGTATCTACATTAAGTTAAAATGTGTCATGACGCGATATGTCAGTAACAGTCCAATTTAATGGCGCGAAATTAAAAAGTAAGGTAAATTAAAACTTGCATGCGAGCCACTTTGCCCTTCAGGCCGGCGCTTATCCCGGGTTCTGTAGCTTGAAGAGACTAGGAACATTTCTTCTCCCCCCCTCGATGGGATGCTAGTCTATTGCAGCATCACCCCATGTACTAAATTCGTCGGTACCCATTTATATATGTTGGTGGAGAGATGCACTGTGAGAGTAACGTGTCTTCAGTGCCCAAGAACACAACACAATGTCTCCGGCCAGGGCTCGAACCCAGACCACTGCTCCATCCAGAAGCGAGCGCACAAACCCATGAGGCCACCGTATTTGCTAGATCTAAGTATAGTTCATGTCTTTCAGTGGACAATACTGATCTCGAGTCAAAACGTGTCTTGACATGTACGATATGTCGGTAACAGTCCGAAAAGTGGCTTAGCTTTTTCCCACATTATTTCCTGTTTTAACGTTTGCCTGCAATTCTAGCAACATTCTATTCCTGGAAAATCCAGCAACAAGAGTGTAGTTTTGTGTCGTATAACATAAGGTCTGTGTGCGATGGCTGAACAACAAGCTCCTGATTGAGACTATGATTGGTTGAATTTGGGAAGGGTGAAAAGAAATTCCTTTGCTTTTTGAAAGCAGCCCAACTGTTCTATTGAAGGGTGCTGATCACTGTCAGTTCCTCAAGAGCTGTTGGCTCGCTAGAGTCTTTCTCTAACCCTACTGACGTTTCTTCCTTCTTCTGCAAAACATACCTTATTCTCCGAAGTGAGCTTCTAATCTTGACAGTGACAAGTTCAACATTGTTGCATTCATTGGTCACCTGACACTTAGCTTGAGTTATGCTGTAGGATTCTTTAGTTCCAAGTCCCAAATACCTTTTAGCGCTCTCTTTAATCCGAGGGAAACACAAAACAGTTATCACTGGATTGACGACTGCGCTGCTGTTTGCAATAATTACGATCGACCGACCAATCAAGTATGAGGTTGGGAACTCGGGGCGTCCCGTACCAGCGATAATTAGGTAATAAAAACCAGCAGGACTTGAACACAACCAGAAACCAGCGCTGATGTACAAAGACGAAAGGGCAATGCGTCTTGCCGCTTTCATGTCTAAGACCACCTGGAAATTTTCATTGTCCGGGGATCTCTCCTGTGTCGTTCTCTCGATTTTTAGAATGCGGTATAGGGTTATTAGTGAGAATACAGCAGTTGCAATGGCCGGTATTAGAAAAGTCACACCCAAATAGGATAGTGCGAAACTTCCGAGCAGTCCTTTTTCAGCAAGGCAAACCTTGACAAAATAGCGCTCATTGTCGTACAAGTACTCGACTTGTGATCGATACAAGAAAAGCGAAGGAATGTTTATCAAAAACGCAGCCAGCCAAGCCCCACGAGTCAAGTACACGATCTTGTTACGACTGAGAGGACGAAAAGGAAATGTGACAGACCAGAAACGTTCAAAGTTTATGACAACCAGGAGATAGAAACTGGAGCTGATTGCCATGAATCTTACGTATTTTGATACGGCGCAATATTCGTGAGATCTTCTGAACTCCAGGCGATATATCTCCAAAGCATCAAAAGGAATAGCAACGAAACATGTCAGCAAATCTGAAAATACCAAGTGACGGAGAAAGTAATAGGACCTGAGCTGAGGACGCACCATGTTTGCCTGGCCATATGCTGCAGCGTTCTGTCTGCCAGCTTGCTTCTCACGTTTCAATAAAATATAAAGTGTTAAAAAGTTCAAAACCAACGCTAACGGCTCAATGATAAAGTAAGGCACGGCAAGGCTTATTTTTTGAAACGTACTCAGAATGTCATTGAGTTCCTCTCTGGAGGCGTTGCAATGGCTTTCAGCTGGAGTTGTGTTTGTCATCGTGGTATGGTCTGATGAGTGTTCTGTTGAAGTAAAAGAATTAACAAAACATATGTGGTTTAACGTATAATGGACAAAGGAATAACAAGTTTAAGTTATGCGTAAGGTAATTCTTTGCTTGGTATTTCCAAAGATCCACAGAATACTCTGAAAAAGGTTACATTAGACATTCCGTCGAAATCTGAAATTTGTGAAAATCTAGGGCATGTATTTACTGCATTCATGTTATGAAGCGTCAAACAAACGAAAATCGTCTAAATTTTTTGATAAAATCAGCTATAGCATCAAACTGACAATAAAATACTAAATAAATTTGCTCATTTATTCCACATTGCTCGCGTATAATCATGAGAACGTGAGAACATACTACACAGACAAAGTGTTTGGTATTCCAAAAATCTTCAGCTTACAATTGTGTTCGAAAATCTTCGGCCAACTTCGGGTGATCTTAGGCGCTCTTCGCAAGGGTTCGGGTGGTTGTCGTAGGTGTTCGAAACATTTTGAGTGATATTCGTTGATCTTCGGAAGAGCTCGGGTAATCCTCAGAAGCGGAAGGCCTCGAGTGAACTTCATCAACCTTAGAAATACCTCGGATGACCGTCAGTAGTTTTCGAGTGTCTTCGTACTTCGGATATCGTTGTAATTTGTTCTGGTGTTTCAAATTTCCACTTTTGATTCAAATTTCTACTGGTGTTGCATGAAAGATGCAGTCATTTTTAGCCAATCAGAATCTAGGATTTTTTTAGGCTTAATATTACACTGACAATGCTTCGCACGTGGAATAAATAGAGAAGAAATCATAATAATACTCATAAAAGGACTAATGAATGCCCGGAATTAATGCACCAAGGTTGTTTCCTAGCATAATATGGTGAGGCTACTCCTACAGACAAAACGCACCCAAATAACTTACTCAGCAAACGTTCGTAGCCCTAGCTGTTTTCTAGAGAAACTTATTTAGCTGTTAATTAGCTGGCAAAGGGAAGCAGTACGTTCTCCATCACTGGGAAAAAAAATGACTTTTTTCTTCAAAAAGTTGTAAATGCGTCAAAATAATTCCCCGCTGTCATTGTGAGTGTTTCTGTCGCTTCTGCGAAGCTTCTACGGGCAATTTTAGTGACTTTTCACCCAACGCTGAAACCAGCGCACTGTTGTTGTTCGTTCGTCTTATAAAGGCAAGGACCACTTATCTTAATAATGGTACAGTACGTCGCTTTACGATACAGTTACCTGTTAGACTATGACATCAGAATGACAAAAAATTTAAAGTGCCTGGAACGGCATCCAAGAACCTCCCAGAAGGGATACAAACAGAAACAGATGACACAGGTAACGTTTATAGTTCTTATTTATATCTGTTATTTAGTTCATGTTCTTTTTAAAGAAACTGAAACGATAATTTTCTATCAAATTTTAGGCCACTCAGTACACCGAGATCATGCGCGCTTTGTTAACCTTCGACTGGTGTAAGACGCGCAAATAGATGAAGCTTTAAGGCGGTCGTCATGCAACTAGAAATGATCACTCGAGCGCCGATAATATGCTAAAATACGTTTTAGAATTTCAGTCTTGAAATATAACTGCCATGAATTTTTTTGATAGAATTTATGAGCCTACGGTATGACTTTTTGCTTTCGTGACTGACAAATTGGGCATTCATGATTTGTAGGCCGAAGAAATTATACACTAAAAACCTCTGTCAATAAGAAATAATTCGGATTAGTTTTTATCCTTTTTTAGCTTTAAAATTTAAGAAAAACTTTTACCTGGACGTACATGTCAAATAAAAAAACATATCAATTCCATGGTCACTGTGAAATGTTTGGCATGGTTATTTTTCACATCGTACAACCTGTCTTAACAGACCTGTCCCAAACACAATTCAACTCGGCTAATTCAAAACAAAAATTAAATATCTATTCCTCAACCGACGTGAAGCTATTTTTCCTAGCTGGTGAGAAATTTCGACACATTCAAAAATCCGGTGGAGATGTATGAGGCTAGTTTCTGTTCGTGAACAAAAAAAGCAAGCGTAAACATTACACAAAGCAGTACTCAAAAACCAAAACTACCTGTTGATGGCTGAACGGCTGTACCTTCTTCCAGTCTTGTTCATTTCCCCAAGATAATGTTATTATTGAGGTTTAAGCATGGAGTTTACGGTAATTAGTTAGTAAAATAACATTTTATGTCACTTACCTTCGTCAAACACAGCTCAAAAAGAAATTTGGGAAAATGAACGTAAATGCAGTGTAGATGAATTGGGCGAGATTATTTAACACAAAAATTGTTTTGAGAAAAAGGTAAGCATTCGAAAACTACGATCCTGATTGGAGGAAAGGCTTCGAGAAAAAGATCCGAAATGACGTACGCCCCTTGATTAGTTTGCCTAGCAACACACAAACAAAAAGGCGGCGAAAATAAAAGGTCCTACACAACTCTCTTTGGGTAATATTTTCCGAGGTATTCAAACTTTCAAACGACATCATGTAAACCGAAGATCCTCCGAAGATGAACCGGAGAATGACGAGTGACGTTCGGCCTTAACATTAGTACTGTTAGTAAAGTCCAATCAAGGAAGTATCCAAATATTTGGCAATTCGAGTAACGCATGTCCCATATATACTAAGCAAAAAGGCTTCACTGGGAATGATAATACTGAAAAATGACTGAAGCAGCTGTGAGTGCGGATAAAAGGTGCTAGCGGAGCCCCATTATGAAGGAAATTTGGTAACCCATCGACCTAAAACAATTTGGTTGTCACGTGATTATACGTAAGACTTCAATCCCTACTTACAGTGCGTTTCACAAATTTTTTGACAAACGGTTTCCGAAGTTCGTTTGAAATTCCCGAAGTTCGCTACGAACTTGGCAATTTCATTATGCAGTTGTCAATCAAATTATGAACTTAACTTGGAAATGAAGTTGTGAATTTCACGCCGAACTTCGTTGGGAAGTTAACAAGTTCATTGCGAGAGAAGTTCGCGCCTTTCGGTGAAATGGTCTCGGAATTTCCTTTGACGTTTGGTTACGCCGATTAGGAATTGCTAGTTTTAAAATGGGTTATAAAACGTTGCAACTGAATTTTCCTAGATGTCATCCGACGCCTGACTAAAAATAGAATTTTCTGTCGTGTTGGTTTATTCTCGGGTGGCAGTTGAGATAAAACTTCCACGCATAGTGGTTTAAGCTGGCTCACTAGAGTTTTTCTGAGACTCAACAGCGCGCACTCCCATTGCTTGCCGGCGTCAGTGTTAATTGCGCGTGCAAAAATGACGCAAGTAGCCCTTAGAAGAAATGAAAGTACTTCAGCATTTGAAAGGCGTTAAATTACTTCGGTATACGTAGCAATAGTTTGAAACTCTGTTCAAACATGTGTTTAAGCCTAAGGCCAAAAAACTATGACAAAAATGCTCTATAAAAAACAGGTAAAAGAGCTATAATTTACTCTTGCTTTCTGGCACGCGATGCATGGCTTCAAATGAGCGCGCGCTAAATAAATAACCACGCGTATTTTTCTGATTTTTTTGACGTCAGCGTAAATAAATAAATGCTGGTTTTCTCACGTTTCCTTCGGTTTTTTTTTTTAATTTGGCTCAGTTGTAACCACATACAAATCCTATAAAATACCCTATTTTTGTTAAAATCTGTCAGAGCTAATCTAATATGTTTAGAATAATGACAAATTTCAGAATATTGGAAAAACCGTCTGACCGAAGGATTGTTAAAATATTCAGTCTAGGCCAAAATGAGGAAAATATGTGCCTGTCATTAGATGAGATGTTGCTATGGTAACGGCCTTAATCCAAAAATTGACAACCAAAACATAAGCCTTATTAAAACATAAACCTTACTACACCGAATGACGCGAACTTCGCTCACGACGAACTTCGCAACTTCCCAACGAAATTCGGTGTGAAATTCACAACTTCATTTCGAAGTTCACGATTTGATTGACAACTATGTAATGAAATTGCCAAGTTCGTAGCGAACTTCGGGAATTTCAAACGAACTTCGGAAAACGTTTGTCCAAAGTTTTGTCAAAAGTAACGGGCCAACCTCGTTCCCAGGGTCTCTCATGCGGGGGAGGCAAGATGGGAGATGGAATTAAAAACTGTATAACCACAACAACAAACCGATGAGGGTGTCGGATCTTAAGTAGACCTGGATCAGCAGAAATTTCAAAATGTGATGTGACCAAAATGAAATAAAAACGGACTAAAGGACTAAATTATTTTAAACAAAATTGCCCCATATTTCGGTTTGCAATACAAACCTTCCTCAGGGGCTGAGTAGAAAAAAATATGTGAAAAGAAAACCGTTACAAATAAACATTTAAATAAAAATACTATCATTGTCACGTATTTTTATCTTAGGTTAGTGTTTGTGCATACATGGTACTCCCTTATTTGGCGATCTTGCTCTTGGGACATGCTGCTGATCATGAGCATGTTTACTTTTGAGCCACAAGTTAAAGACTCTTTCAATATCACCTCTTTTTACCCATGACAATAACATATTATCGCCGCTAGAAAGGGGTGGTGGAAGGGCATTAGGTGAAGTCTCTGAAGTTATATTTAAAGGGTACACAGCGTAAATACAGGTTGTTCTTCCATAAATAACAACTAAGTATGTCAGAACTCATTCTACTAACGGCCGCAAATAGCAGGTGATTTACAACAGGAAGTTAATACAAAATAACCGCAATACATAAAAGCTGACAAAACAAACATTTTGTTTAGTTCTGGAACGAAGAGTCCTTGAATTGTCGTTAAAATATTGTTAAAAACTAAGCTAATACTTGCTTAAGAAAATCATTTTTCAGTAGTGTTCGAAGAAGGAAAAAATGTATAAAAAAATCATAAATATAATTACCCACATTTTTTTCCCACGTCGAAAAACGGGGTGGGCGGAAAAAAAAATTGTCATTTTTTTATACCCCAACACGCGCAGAAACTGTTTTCAGTCACCCAACTGCCACGGTCGTTTGGATATTTGAAACGTGCAGTTCTCAATTTCGTTTTATTTGTTTTCTAAAATCTAATTAATATACAACATGGCATCCATATTGCTGTTCAAGTTTGTAAAAGTACATTAGTTTTGTGACCAATACTTCGAAAAGTCGCTAGAATTTCAGTAATCGATTGTTTTTTAGTCCGTCAAAGGCGATCAAAAATACTTCATTTGATTTACAAAGTGACACACCATTTTACAGTTATCTTTCTGTTGAATTTACCATTTTAAAGCGCCATAATGAATTCCTATTGTGCAATGGCCGGCTCATCGCCCATGGCAACCTAATGCTCTGGGCTGTGATTGGTGAAAAAATGTAATGCAGTCGAAGCTTAGTAGAAGAATGGAGTAAACGCATTGCTGGTGTTATAGGTTTTTACGAAGATTTGTGTTCTTTTTTGCTTGTTTTTAACGTTATGGCCGACGAAAATGAGCTATCAAACGCATGCGAGTTTCTGAAAGGTATTTCTCGGTCGTTTTTAATCCGCTGCCAGTATGGTTTACCACCAGAAATCGTGTGTTTATCGTAGATGACCCGTGTGTTTTTTCCAGATCGACTGTACTTCGCCACTCTGCGCAACAAGCCTCGAAGCACCATTTCTGTTCATTACTTCTGTGTAGATGATGAACTGGTCTATGAGAAGTAAGTGTGTTCTAATTTGCCTTCCTCTTTGCCGTCAGTTAGCCCTCTAATTACTCAATTTGTAAACCTATCTCTCTGCAGTTTTTACGCTGACTTCGGGCCTTTGAACCTCGCTATGTTGTACCGCTACTGTTGTAAATTAAACAAGAAGCTTAAGGTAAGCTTCCCTGTTTTAAGTCGTATACTTCAACTGGTCGCTAAAACTGTGTTGATGAAGATATTGCAACCAATTGTTTGATAGATGTTCTCAAATTCTGACTATATGGTTTCTTGCTTCGAGCTTCCAATGCATACCCGGTCGTAATAATGGCATGGAATAACCCACGTTTGTGGAATTAAAATAAGCTTGCCTTATGTGAATCAATGCTACATACATTTAAGGGTCCTTAAAGCTTTCACGTCCCGCATTTTAACGATTTATGTTCATTCCGCTAAGTGATGTTGATAAACAAGATATGAATTATCACATAAAACACGATCAATGGAAGGTGTATCTTTCCTGCTTTCAAGTCTTGGCGAGTATTTGCTTATCACTAAACTTCGTTATTTGTATTGTAGTCCTTTACTTCAGCACGTAAATATACCCATTCTTTTTCTTGTTGCTTTGAAAGCTCAGGCAAGATCGTTGCTAATCCCTGAGATATTCATGTACAGGTTGTCATTCCAACGTTGTGGTTTCATGTAGCTAACAAAAAACGCAAGTTTCTACAACACTTAGCTCTGTGGTTTGGAAATTTGCCTCGTGTTTTCGGGTGTTTTACACAGATAAGTAAAACATGATATCGAATCACAAGTTACATGCAAGTTACATCTCGTTTTTCCAAGTAGATATATTTTTAAAAACGTTCTTTTTCCGTGAAGTAAATACGAATTCAATTAAGCTTGTACTTTAATTAAATTAGGGCTTCCGCTAATTTGAGTTATTTCATGTTGATGGTCTACGATATTATAGAATTGCGATCTTCCATCTTTACAATTCTTTCGTTCCCCTTACGATAGCACAATTTCTATGTGATGTTTTTATAGGATTGCCTGGAGCTAATCTTTACAAAGTTTTCATCTAATTTGAACATTTCAATGAAATTAACGTTTCTAAGAGTGACAAAAAAATTGTTTTTTGGGGGATATTAATACGCCAACACTAGGCTAAAATAATTAAATTTTAGTTTTCTTTGGCGCAATATCGTACAAGTTAATTTGTGTTCTTATATGTGTTTCATTGTTAGCTAGAACAAACTATATGTTAAAGTGCAATAACACTATTAAACCATGGTACATGCAAGTTTACCATTCTGGCCATGGAATTTAATAAGCTGTTCCCTGGAATATGCAGTTTGTAATTCTGTCATACGTTGTAACATAGATATATTCTCTTCAGTGTTATATTGAACCTACATGTAAAGCACTGTACATATTTATTAAATACTGTCTACAAGCCGCAGGAGGAATCTCCTTTTACATATCACGAAGTCTGCATGTCACATCTACATGTAATAAACATTTGACTACTATTTACATGAAATTGTCCTTCTCTCTGGGGATTTCAGTTGGTGTGACGTTAAGATACAGTATAATTCAAGGGAAATATACAATTTATTAAACATGTACTGGAATCCTGATTTCTTGAATCCTTGATTTTTCAAACCTTGCAATAACTTGAACCAAAAGTTGTTTTTCCCTCTCTCAGTCAAACACTGTAATTTTTTCCTGGATTTCGCGGACTGCAATTTTTGTTTCCATGGAGGTTTAGAAAATTGGGATCTACCCTATTCCATAGAGATGTCTCATTTTATGATTTAGTAGTCATGCACAGTATTTCATATACATGTATTGCTTTGTTATCCTTGTTTCATGTGTGATAATGTTTATTTAGTTTTTAAAACCCTTTCTTGACCAGAATTCCAACCACAGCTTTGTACAGTGGGAGATAAGGATTCAAGAGTGTTGATAATAATGTATTTGCACATGTACAAATTATATTTGCACTAATGAGTAGTACTAGTACTTTATAGGTAAACATGTGAGTTAAATGAAACTACTGTATTTGTACTTATACAGTGCAGCTCAGATATAAGCGAACTGTGCATGTGTGTATTGTATGCGCTTATTTTGCATTTACGCATATGTCAGTATGGGTACATATTGTATGCAAGTATATACTCGCGTATATGTCTCTTTGTTACGCATTCCTGTAAAATTTTTTATAAAATGCACTGTTGGCCAAACAAGACATTTCTGGGAATGAAAATGGCTTCAAAGTGAAATTTGCATATTGTTAAAAGGTCATGTCAATCAATGAAAATTATCATATTTCAAGCATTTTTTATTACTTCACAAAATTCACTGACAAACTACACTGTATCATTTATTATGGCTTGCTTGTTGTTTGGCTACCAAAAATGGGAAGAAAATTGAAACAGTCACTTGAACCCCCTATTTTAACCCGGCCGTTAACTTTTTTTCTACAGAGAAAGCTCAAATGTATACTGTATACTTGTACATGTATGTGTATGACCCGAATTACTTATAAATGTTTTAGTTCAGATAAATCTGAGGTGCACTGTAGTATGACGTTGAAAACCAATTACCTAGCCAGACTTAGGCCATCTGTGCCAGTCCAAGATGCCATTTAAAGCCTAAAATTATCTGGCATCACGGTCAAATATGGGATGTTATAAAACCCACAGGTCTGACATGATTAGTTTACGTTCTCTTATCATCTTTAAAGAAGGCAATATAGGACAATCAGTGATTTCTAACTGTGTATGAGCAATATTACCAATTGATGCAGTTTAAAATGTTCCAATGAATACAGTTGTCAGTAATGCATCTTCATTGGTTTATATTTGCAGTCCTTCTCACTAGCAAAGAAGAAGATTGTTCATTACACTTCATTTGACAGTAGGAAAAGAGCAAATGCAGCATACCTAATAGCAGCATATTCTGTAAGGACGTGTATCATTGGAAGTGTGATGCTACCTTTATATTTTTATTCCTAACTAACAATTGCTTGGTTTATTATAAATTCTTATCCCTTACAGTAACTGTAGTTGGATTGCCCTTTTCATGGCTAGTATAACAATAACAACTCTTCGATATTTTGGCCTCGATTTTTTCAAAAACAAAGAGCAAATTGGCAACAACAAAAAAAAAACAGCAAGGCATTGTTAAGTATGTAAATTGATGGCCTTTAAAAAACCTTAGACCTAAATATTCACGTTGGAGGGTTTTCCACTAGCATCTTCAATTATTTAATGAGGTTTTTTTGTATCCAGAATAAACAAGATTGAGTTCAGATGTAAGTGTTTTGCAGCCTGATAACACTTCAATAAATAGAGATCATGAAAACTTTACCCCTCTTTTGTAATTTAATATTACATTTCAAACTTGTCAAAACTATCTGGTTACCACCAAAAAAGTCACCATCTACATGTATTTCATGATTTCCTCTGGCTACTAATTTCTTAGCTACAGTAGGTTTTGCCTGATTCCTTATGTGTAGGGCTTGAAGAAAAACTTGAATTCCAGCTTGCCCTTGGGACAAATAAGCTCTTAAATTTTGTCTACCATGGGCATTAGTCTTTAGGTTAGCTTGCTATTTCAATGACTTAGTTGGCAGACAACTTATGAGGATGTGTGAGAGTGAGAAAAAAAAGTTACTTTCCTGATATGAAATCAGGGCTCAAAATAAACGCTCGCAAACTCGCAAAATGCAAGTTATTTTGATAATCCGCGAGTGAGAAAAATATCAAACGGCAAATGTTTGCGAGTTAGAATCTTGCAGATCTCCCAAACATTTGGAAAGAATTTGCTAGTGGACTCACCAGTTTGCTAGTGGAAAAAACTTTGCAAGGGGATCAAAAAGTTAACTTTGAGCCCTGTGAAATTCTACTTGTCACAGATGACTAGATTTTTTGAGCCTGCCGTAGAAAAAGATGTCATGTTAGGTGTTTGAAGCAGGAAATGGATTATTTACTAACAGTTTCTGTAGGTAAAGTTCAATACAGTCTACAGGACATTTGGGGGTTCATGTAATCAGATTTATTTCTACAATGTTAACATGTATCCTTTGTGGACAAGTAGCAAATGCATGACCACAACCCAAGAGCCTCTGAAGAGCTACATGTTATATCTAGAACCATCAATGCAGAATCTTTGGAGTTGAACCTCAGAGTCTCTCGAGTGGCTGAAAAACTAAGCACATTAAAAAAATCATTTATTCAGTAACCAAGTATGCATTTGCTACTTTCCCATCCCTTAGTTGCTTTTTTCAGTTTTAATTTTCTTTGCTTGCTTTTTCTTTCATGGTTTTAATTTGCTGATTATTTCAAAGTGTTAAAAATTGATTTTGTTCTTGATATATTTTTCTCAGGTGATATACTTAAAGAGAACACCAGAGGAGTCTTATAGACCACTGATAAATGGTTGTAATCCACCATTTCTGCCTTTTAGGTATGTTGTCTTGAAGCTCTGACTATGTGTACATGTATGTATAAGTTATTGACTGAGTGGGAAGGCCAGATGGGAAAATATTTGACTCCAGATTAGGATGTATGGACAAGCAAAACTAGGTCCATGCATCCTTGTCAAGAGCCAAAAATTAATATTTTCCTGTCCAGCCCAACTTCACTCAGTTTGCAGGGCTCAAATTTCAGCTGCAGCTGGACCCTAAGACTTCAGATCTAGTCATCAGCAAAAGTATTTCAGTGAAATGTGTGAAAAGTTACAAATTTTGGCAAACCCCGGGGTTGTAGTGTCCCAGCTAAGACTTTCACTGAGCTGATCACCATTTTTCATGAGAGACCAGGAACAAAAATTTGCCCCCAATCTTTTGCAACACCTTGGATGGATGGCTACCGAGATTTGTGTTTACAATATAGTAGATGCAGTACACAGAAAGAAAACATGCCAAACATGTCATGATGTGCTCAAAACAAAATTTTTTTTCCAATTACTTTACTTGCTATAGTGGCACCGGTACTCAGGGTGCAGTAGTTGGGAATTTATTCCAAACTTTTTATTTAGACAGTTCGATATGGATCAGATATCGAATGATTGTACATGCATAACGTAAGAGCCATTCATTGTCCTTCACTGAGTGACCTCTTCTTAGGGGTAAATTTTTCCAGCAGCTGGCGCTTAGCAACAAGCCTAAACCCTAGGGATCACAATGTCTAGCAGCCTCTATCAACAAGTATTTTATCATTTATTGGCATTTTTTGTACAATGAGGATGCATGTGACCGTGGCATCTATATTAGTGCTGTACTCATTTAGATGATACATGTACATGTAGATGGTTCAGTTTTATATCACAAGGCTAATGGAGTTCAGTGGGCTGTAACACAATTCAGGGCTGTCATTAAGGGCTGTAACCCGTAACACCTGTTACGGCTGAGTTCACTCGATGTTACGGGTGATGGTTGCTGTGTACATAATCGTTAATGAATATTCACGGAACAATGATACAATAAATATAATTAAAAACAATATTGTTGCCTTGTGTTGTCTGTGTTCTTGATTATCAGATGAGTTTTAGATAAAAGAAAAACCTTTTCTGCCGCGAGAACATCCACAATTGACACGATCGTTTCGAACTGAATTCTGACGCCATTTTCAGCGGCAAAACTTGTTATGCAATGCACGGTGCCTACTATAAATGGGATTCCACTGACCTTTTCTTATCATGTGTAGATTCCATGTGCGAGCGTGCGAGTTATCAAGTTCATCTTTATTCATTTATATTCATAGTGGAACCAGCGAAAGTTTATCTTTATTCATGAGCAAAAGGAAGGCCCCTGAATCAAGGCAACCTGGAATCGAGAGTTTTTTGTCCAAGTCCAAACGGACCGAAGGAATTGGAGGATCTGATAAAGCAACCAGCGAGCAATGACCTGCAAACCTTGCTTCAGTTTCATCAGCTGCTCGCATCCAGCCAGTCACATCCACATTTGCATTACTTTTTGATCAAGAAAATAAAAAATTCTTACCCCAAAGTGCAGGAAAATGCATTTCCGAGGGTCTAATTTCAAAACTTTTCTGGGGGCATGCCCCCAGACCCCCCTAGAAGCTCAGGCTCTTCAAGCCTTCGCTTACATGGCTGTAGGCCATGTAATTCATGTTACGGGTGACATTTAGTAAGTTACGCCTGCTTCAAAACTTAATGACAGCCCTGCAATTCTCCTGTGTAGTTAATTAGTGCCAGTAATGAAATTTTTTATAATAATCAGTTTATTATTTTCAGAGATGCTTCCTTTGGAACGTGTTCGTACAATCTCTCTTTAATGGATGTACTAAATGGTCTTTACAAGGTACAAAACATATAATGTAACAATTTAAACTGAAATTGTGTTGAGATTGTATGCAATGTAGCAACTTAAAAATATGTTTTGTGATTGTTCTTTGTTTATGACTTTATTGTATTAATTTATGTGTTTCATACACTGTATTTTATGTCATTTCTATTGTAGTTTTAAAAAGTCCTCAATAAATGTGGATTAATGTAAAGTGCTTTCAGTCATTCAATGACAGTTGCCTTAATTTTGTTTACCATATTTTTGCATCAAGGTGCAATGTCCATGCACAGTGTATGTCAGAATTTTATCAAAGCTATTAAAACTTCTCTCTAATAAATCCATCCCAATAATTCAAGAGTAGAGTGTAAATTATTTCTTCCTAAGAAATTTAATATGTTTAGTGGTATTCAAAGATAAATCTCTCACAAACACATGCAAGTTAGAGTCTTGTTTATACATGTATTCTATATGTACTGGTACAATGTAATTATCTTGTGATTCATGTCAATTTTTTTTATTTTAGGCATTGCAAAATGGATTTTTTAACTTTGATACTTTTGATGTTGAAGAGTATGAACATTATGAGGTTGGAATCTTTCTAATTTTTGTTAATTTATGCTTTGTATATGTTGCAGGTCAATTTGTTCCCTAGGTCAATTTGTTTCCAACCTAGGTCAATTTGTTCCAACCTAGGTCAATTTGTTCCAAC